>CM031241.1:322949951-323549951 GCA_018340775.1 Taxus wallichiana var. yunnanensis | reverse complement strand
ACAAGGTATACAATCCAATTTGGAGGGTAAAAGTTTCATACATTTAGAGTACAAGTTAAAAACAGGCCTCCTACATCTATATTTAGCCTTATAAACATCCTTTACTTCGACTAAATTCCAATTCCAGATCCCTAGAAATCTTATTCAGTCATGACCAATCCAGATTCCACCATCCATAACATATAAGAATCTTACATAGATTTATTTCTATATGAAAGGATATCATAAGGATGTATTCACTTGAATCTACCTTTTAATCACTTTACAATTGCATCTTGTTATAGAAACAATCTCATGCAACTCTACTGTAGTCCAGATACATGCAAATCAACCTTATCGAAAGATTTCCTTCTTTTAAAATGAGTTCAATCAGTGACTAAGTCATGATAACTGATACCTAGTTACGGTTCCAACAATTTTGCTTATTATTGCTATTAAGAATTTCTGAATTCCATTTCAGTCTCTAGTTTAGTCACTTCACACTAAGAACTTAACTGCATTAATCTTGCATTTGATTAGCATCAAGAAGTTTTTATTTATCTTTCCCGTTATTATGTTAGGATGACTTGTTTTCTTTTTCCACGAAACTATGGCAAATGTTCTTTGCTAAGTCTTACTCGAAAGGTTCCACTTTCAGACTCTTTCTCATGCTTTATCTCTCTTCTAAAATTAGAAGTAAAGAAGAGCTAATGCTCTTACATGATTTTACCATATAAAACTAGCATTTAAATATGGATTTCATTCTGACCTAAATGGCCTTTCAAGACACTGCCATTGTAGCAGTTAGTCTTCCACTAAATACCACCTTTACTCTATGTGGATTTCTTTTTAACATTGGATTCATACTCCAATTTTTTTTATCATAGTGCAATTTTATTAATCGAGTAGCACTTTACTGATCATCATCATTCAGCCTAAGTTGTTTTTCTTGGCTACTCTTATTCACACGATTACAATTTGCTCCCTCATCTATCCCGGTATAGTGTTCCATGAAGGAATCTTAGAGTATTATTTAACTCTTTTACCCCTGAACCCAAATCTTAGTTTGATCGGCTCATCATCAATGGTACATCCTTCATTATCCTTATTTTATTTATAAAATAATAATTTTCTAAGCATAAGGGCTCATGAGGCCCAAGAGCTGCAACCTTCAGCTCTGATACCAAAATGTAACAACCACTTTTTGTCACTTCAATATTAGAGAATTTTTTTGTTTTTTTGTTTTGTCTTACCTTATGTAGCTGATTCAAATACCCATATATTTAAATCCAACATAAGTCTTAATGCAACCCCCTTTTAATAACTATCATGAACCATGTGCAGTTGTATGAGAGAATACCAAACTTACAAGTTCTCCCTCAATGCTCTTACGAGCCATACATACAAATGTATCCCTTTGGTTCTCCTTTAACAGGATATGATATATAAGTGATAACCCTAAGTGTGTACCTGGGTTCCACCTATGAAATCCATAGGCATCTCAAAGCTTGGATAATGGTGAAATCGATAAAGTATAATCAGTAGTTACACTACCTTACCTTGTAAGGTTTCGAGTCATGTATACCGTACTCAATTTCATGAACACTCATCTTTAGGAAATTTTCATTTCACCTTAATCACTTTTTCGGTTATAAGGATTTGCGATCGGTGATCTTTGTAAATAGCTACAAGTCTTATACAAGGTACAAGTCCGGATTAACCTATATGAAGCATTACCTTAAAGTCAACCTATGATGCCTATGGGAGGAAAGTGTCTTTATAATGATTCTCATCATTGTTAGACTTCTTCCCTTCCCGTAGCCATCATATGTTGTCATATGGGTAGCCACCCATGGTGTTCCATCCACCCTTGTAACTATAACAAGCTTGTACTTAAAGCAATACCACTCTATATTTTAAGGTCTTGAAAAGGGAACTCAATATAGCCGTTATGTGGCGGTAATCAAATAACGAGCAATTGTCATTAAATGGATACGTCCACATAACAATGACATTGAGTCGAATTGTCAAGAGTCTTAAAATGAAACATGGTATCTTAATAAATTAAACAAGACACATTGTTCTAGCTCCGTGTCTTCATCACTTAGTGAAGAGTATCTAGAATTCTATCCCCTAGAATCATGATAGGTTAAATGTAGTTCCAAAACTACTCATTTTTTCCTATCTGTTTCAGATATAGGATAGATCAATATTTAGACCTAAATTCCCAATTCTACAGTTTGTTAATGATTTAATTTCCACCGCATCAAAATAATACCTTAGATTATCATGGAGTAATAACTACTAATGTTATTATTACTCCCATTAGTAATCATGTAGCTATATAATTACTAATTATTGGGTACATACAAAGTTGATCCCATTACCCTCCTTTCAAAAATACTTATGCTATATTATTAAAATCGTGTTACTCAATTTTACCTTAGCATTATTCTTACAGGTTTTATTTATCGATATATATAAATCTTTTCCATTTTATGGTTCTTATTTTAGTAGGATTCCCAATTCTCTTGAGAACTTCTATAACCATTTCCAAACCTCAACTTAGGTTTATTTTAATGGCTACTACCACCTTGGCAGAGTATTCATTTTCCCTGGATCCGTGTACCAATTTCCTTGGCATCCAAATACATTCCATTAATTCCATCTATCGGATCGTTGCTATCATTTATATGACTACATCGTCATATCCTAATCATGGTTGGTTTCAGCTCAATATTTTATGGAGCGTAGACACCAACTTCCATAGTGAGTGAGATGGCGAGTACTCATGTTGAGCACAATCTGAATGTTCCCATCAATACTCTAATCATTTTCATTGGGTAGTAAACCCATGGTTTCATGGAGGTTTAGTATTCTGGGATTTAATCATCTCCCAAAAATTCTATTCCAAGTGTATCCCATATCCTATGGGCCCTTTTAGCATTTATGTTCAACCTGATTATTAATGAATTATCTTTAATACATCTTGTTAGTTGGAGTAGCTCCAACATAAACATTCATCACATCATGTTTTATATGATAACAATCCGATCGATCATATACTTTATTTACCCACTTTATGGAAAGACAGTTTGCTTAAGCAACAAGGAATGATCTATTCTCATTTATTATTTCACTTTGAGGAATTAAGTTTAACTCTCCTTCATGTTAAGGGAGTTGGGTTAGTTTTATCAATTATTTCAACTTAGTTTCCTTAAAAGGTTTAAGTGCTGCCCAAAAGGAACATCAACAAGTTTTTGGGACTTAATCTTTATATGATGAATATTAACATTTCATCCATAAATTTCATCATAAAAATTTATTTCTAATATAGTTACTCAAACTTTATCAGAGGAATCCTCCTTCAGTATGCACACATAAGAAAACACCTCAAGATTCATAACTAGATGATTTCTCATCTATCATGCATTTAACCTTTACCGGTCTTGTGAGGAATCACAACCTCTTGCTAACAATAATATTGATTTCCCATAAGTTAATCAATCTAGATTAAAGAATTCAACAACACTACTCCGTAGTGTAATCCATTAACCTATCCCTTATGTTACTGATTTATAACTTCACAACTCACCCATTGAACGTGCTAGGTTCACCTAGTCCATAAGATGGTTATTATATTCTAAAACAGAGAGAGTTACAACAGCCCTCCATTACAATCGTCCAATGATCCAATTTTCATAAAATATCATAAGTATAAAGCCATTCTTATACCAACACTACTACAACATAATGGGATTCATTACAGAAATTACAGAGAGGCATCAACATTCTTTGATAATATGAAGCGAGTATTTATTGAACAAAATATGGAATCTTTTCCATGTTACAATAGATCGTAAATGTACACAATATATTTTCACAAGAGAACCTTTACTCGAAGTCAATAAATAACTTCCTCAACATAAATAAGAATATCTCAAATCAACAATTGGCTGCAACTTTATCCTTTAAAAGTAAGCATGTGGTACAATTAGATAACCAAGACATTTCTTTACTTCACGCCAGTTACCTTCACTCAATTTCCTGTAATGGTTAGGTAAGGTCAGTTCAATGAACTGAGCAAGAAAACTCCTTTATCCCATTTATCAATTTATGTCATTAAATGTTAGAATGAATAAATACTGCAATAATCTCAATCTAACATTTTAATCATATAATTCCACAAAATCATTCTAAAGTAACCTGTTTTGCAATCATTAAGAACAGCTCCTTTACCTCTTTTAGTACTCATGAGGACAAGTTCTATGTACTACTTCATAAAATAAGTTAAAGAAAAACCGGATAAAAGATATTCATACCCAAGAAATGACCATCAAATAATCAATAACACAAGTTATTAAAAACACGATTGAATCACAAAAAGTTAGATGGAGTAATCAGACTTTTATCAACCACGGTATGAATCTGTGTCATCCCATTAATAAATATAAATTGCTGCAACTAATGTTGCTTCTCTAGCAATTCAAACAAGTATAATCCTTGGACACACAAGGTAATCCAAGCTACGGAAATGAAACTAACCAGTTTCATCAATATCAAAACACCCAAAAATAGATCCGGTTAATACACATGACGTTTATATGTCATAGCTACAAGATACGACATATTCTGCACTATCCATTAATATCCTAAGAAGGAGATATATATCTATACAACTCAAGTTACTTATCATAGTAACATAGAGGAATCAAGGCAATATAGACTCAGTTGCCTATTTATTCCGTATTGTACCTTCTTAAACAAAACTCATCATTTCAAATTATATCTTACCACATTCTACCGTAATAAGAATCAAGACACGACCATTCACAAACTTATTTATGCTTGCGTTTAGGGGCTAAACTCCCTGAATTTGTCTCAATGATTAGTGCATATTACTCCTTAGTAATGGAGATATGTTACCCTTGATTTAATCATCCTATAGAGATTAATCAGTTTCATAACTTTACATAATATTAATATTAAAATCTTCAGTAAGGATCGATTTTTAAGAATGGAGACAACTAAGTTTCCTTTCCATTATTGCACCTTATATATGGATCAGCAAAACTTATCAAACATATCCATAGTGTAATCCACCAAGACCCCCTTGGTTTCAAGTAAGAATTTCTAGTTCTTTCAAGGAAACATAAAACAACCAACTCTTTTATTCATTATCCATCCAAGTCCAGCTCCAATCGATCTTTCCTCAAGTAAGTTTGATTATAGAGATATTATAACATCAGAACTGAATAGCTTCCTAAAGAGAGAAGAATGGTTTTCCGTACTCGGTAGAAGAACAGTTAGGTTCAGCCCTTCGAAAACCAATTCCCTAATTCATCTTTTGTTCTCCAGTATCATTTCAAAACTAGCTTAGATAACTTCTAAGGAAGATAGTAAATAACAAAACTCCTTATAATGGAGTGAGCCGAAGGCTCTACAACTCAGCAATTATTTACATCAACTGAAGGTGCTTCAAAATCCTAAGAAAAGGAATATTTAGGATGAGGTTGCAACCAACTCGTGGCTGGATGGTGATGGATTATGATACAAATATCCTGCAACTCAGCCTCTATTACCACTCATCTACAACGAAACCAGAGTAATCCCTGCTTCTTCCCATTAACCTTTCTAAGAGCTACATGGTTCAACATATCATGCTAGAATAACATGAAGTGTTATTAGCTCACAAAACACCTATCCAACTGAGCCATGTCTAAAAAGGTTAATACCTATATTTGCTTTGGAGAAAGAAAATGTGAGGAATAAAATTTGCTTGCAGACCCAACAAGGGTAAAAGGATTACATTGACAAACCAGCAAGTCTTCAGCCTAGCGGACTCGTGGCTCATTAACAGTCAAATCGATGGAGATAAAAGTATTCTATAATATATACTATGCATGAGATAGAAGTACCAACAGGTTATCCCCAAATCTACCCAAGATCATGCCCAAATACACCTTCTTTTTCTGTTGATACTGATACGCACATGAAAAAAGTGGAAGTAATAAATGCCAATATCCGAATATGTTTAATTTCTAAATAAACATACCCTGATTTGAGTCAGGTATAAAGGAAACCCATATACCCAATTATAATTTTTTCAAAACATTATATCATTTGCACAAATACCCGTTATCATTTGGGTCAACCCAAATCAAACAATGCAATTGAAAAACAGTATATATAGTCATCATTGCCGAGAATGATTCAAGCGGAATAAAAGATAAAAGGATAATAGTTTTCCAGGGTTACAGTCATACCATTTTCCACTTCTTCTCGCATAAAAATAGAGTATAACAAACAACAACCCGAACTAATACATACCCAATTTTTTCTTAGCACAAACCAAAATTGCCAATATGTATTCATTCTAACCTCTGATGATTTAAAAAGATAAAAGGGATAAAGAATGTTTCTTGCCTGGTAAAATGGCAGGCCGAATTCTTTTCTTCCTGCTTCCTTCGCAGCCCCAAATCGTGCACAACTTTGAATCAACTTAGGTCACATTTCCAGCATTCCTTGCTTAGTGAAACGTTTTATATAGCAACTGATTTAGAAATCACATGGCTTTACAGTCTTCTGCCCCAAGAAATTCACCATGCAAAGATACCAAAACTGGAGTTTTTCCAAATTTACCAACAAAACTAAATGAAGCAGTTGCATGCAATTCACCTCATTCGGGGCTTTACGAATTTCCAAAATATTAAATGCAAAATTTAATGACATTCAATGCGGAAGTGCTACACTAGTGGCTTATCCATCTACCACCGCCCATTACTCTCCTCCAAAATTGGCGGGGTTATTTCAGTTTCAAACCTTATTTACCTTTTCCCCAAAATCTGCTAAATAATAATAACTTAATCACTTTCTATAACCTATGTCGATTAACATTTAAAAAACATAGGTTATAATATAGCATAAATAATAAGACCACTGCTATTGTACATGCATAGTTTTATTGTTATTATTTAAATGCCCCACAACTCCCATAGAGATGCATATTACAAAGTGAAATCAGCTATAATAATTTCATAATCCAATGTAAGTACCATGGCCCAGGATTCATAAGCGAGTCCACTGACCACAGTGGTTGATCATTAAAAGGTTTGTTAGACAAATTTGGAAACTACGTTCCCTTGTCTAAAACATATTACCTTCTAGGAATGGAACAATGAAATATACTATTTCACAGGTATCATATTATCCTTAGAAAACTTTAACTCTTCCCATTGTGATATCATGACCCAACGCCACCGGTACGACATATTAAGTCATGTCGTCGATGGCTTATTACACATATTTTAATCATAACCAATCATACATGATTACAATACTTCAAATCTCAGTTACCAGAAATTATCTTGATTACAAGAATGTTTTTCACAAATGCAATCTTTATATTTAAATACAAAATTGGGGTTCAAAGTGAACATTATTAAAAATACCCAATTCCCATCACTTTAGTAGGAGCAACATAACACTTCCTACCCTTATTAAGTGCATGGTGGCGTTATCCACACAACCTATTA
Organism: Taxus wallichiana var. yunnanensis; assembly: GCA_018340775.1. NCBI lineage: Eukaryota > Viridiplantae > Streptophyta > Pinopsida > Cupressales > Taxaceae > Taxus > Taxus wallichiana. The sequence continues at coordinate 323,542,437 of CM031241.1, read as the reverse complement.
AAGCAAACATGATGTGGCAAGTGAAGATGCACGTTAGAATCTAGGAGTCTCTGCATTAAATCCTTTGACTTAGTTTTATCTTTCAAAGGATGGTTTCAACTCCTTTATGATCTTGAACTAAATTTGCGGAGTGTTACACTAAAAGTGGAGGAGTGAAAAATTGGGGAGCGAAGGTTGAAGCAGCACTGTCAACAAAATTCCAGCGAGATAGCTCTCGAGAAAAAAAAAAAGATGTAATGTTTTCATACAATGTATTATTGATGTTCTATTTTTTTTTTGGAAAGATAAGAAGGATGTGCACAACATTTTGGTTTACATAATCTTCAGATTTGGCCTCTACATGTGACAAAAAGTCTGTGCAAGTCGGGTCATTTTTTCTGAAAAAAAATCAGATCTAGCTGGTAAAGTGGTAGGATCTCAAAAATAAGATTCAAATTCTTCTAAAATTTTGTGGGTTTCAAGAAAAATATTGTATTATGCTACTGTGAAAATTTTAGAAAACCCAGATCACGGTTTATGAGAAAAAGTGAAAACAATATTCAGATTGTTTGTTTGGATCTTGGGAACAAATAGGTCAACGGTTCAATTCCCACGCTCTCCATATATTTTATTAAATTATTTTTTTTGGAAAATTTGGAGAAATTGATAAATTTTGGGGGATTTCCAAATTTAGAAGCTCACCAAACACATTTAGAGCCACGTGTAAATTTAGCGGTACAACACCTATTGGGGGGTAAAAAATATTCTTGGCATAAATTGTGTATTTTGTGATTGTGGACACTTTTTTGTAAAGAGGGGGCACATAAAAACTTCATTTTGATGTAATTTTGGAGCATTTGGTACTTATCTTGGTGCATAAAGTGCAAAAAAAAAAGTAAAAAAAAGTGCAATTTTTTTTTTTGGTTCTATCACACGAGATCTTTGATCTCATAGCAGTGTTTGGTATATACAGTGCCTCTGGGAAGCGCTTACAAGTGATGCCGTCATGACTGCTACTGCACTTAATTCCTAACACAGCTTCCTAAACATCGTCTGGGCATCAACCCTATAAAATTGATGGGGAGTAATAAGGACACAATACACACACATTTGAGCCCTTCCATCCGTTTGTGCTTGCACAAACCCCTCTCCGTACTGTCTACATACCACGTACTAAATTCTTTCACGTGCGTTAACACCTCTTTCTGTAATGACGAGTATATTGAAAGGGTGATCTTCTTCCACGTACTGATGGGTATATCGAAAGGAGCATATATAGAAAGGTTTGGTATATCGGCCTGATGGTATATTGAGAGGGAGACCATAAACCTGGAGTGATAAGAGCCTTACCCTTTGTTAGAAATTTAGAGTTTCAAAAATTTAGATTTCAGAAATCGGTGCAAAAGCACCAAAGTTCTTCTTGCCAGATTCACAACTACCTAGAGGTGACAACTATGCTATATGGAAACCGAAGATCAAGATGTTACTTGAGTTTGAAGACCTATGGATAGTTGTAGATGGAACAACAACAAGATCACTTGATGATGGAAGACAACAAGTTCAATTTGACAGGGCCAATCAAAAGGCCAAGTTGATCATCTTGTTTGGCATAACGGATGATGTGCAACCCCACATTAGAGATGCCAAAATGGCCAAGGATGCATGGGATAAGTTGAGCATAGTCTATGAGGCAAAGAACAAGAATGCCATCCTCAACCTACTATCACAACTGCATACTCTCAAGTTCAAGCACAATGAGAAGGTTGAAGTTTTTTTGAGATGAGTTACTACTTTGAGGGCATCTCTACTGGCATTGGAAAAAGAGATAAGTGATGAGGACCTCGTACCAATTGTGTTGTGAGCACTTCCTCCTTCCTACAGAATCTTTGTGACAACTATCAATATGAGTGAACACACAGTCACCTTTGAGAAGTTGGTCAATCTACTCCAAAAAGAAGAGGCAATGAACAACAAAGATGAACATGAGCAAACGCTATCTCCAATCATAAAGGAAAGGGGAAATTTCAGTCCAATCACAAGAAGTCCCAACAAAATCAAAGTCAACAAAGGGACCAAAGTCAAAGAGACAACACCAAGAAGTGTCCCATTTGCAATAGAGGGGGACATGACATCAAATATTGTTGGTACAATTCCTACAAAAAGGGTTCATCAAGCAATTCAAAACCCAACAACCAATAGGGTAACAACAATTCAAATCAAGGGAAGTCCAACAACAACAACAATCAAGGGCAGAAAAATGGTAATTGGCAAAGAAAACCCAAACAACAAGGGTACATTTCCAAACATGAGGATGATTCAGATGAAGGACACCACATGTATTCTGCTCAATTTGATGAAGAAACCAAGTCCACACAAGATATCTGGTATGTTGACTCGAGTGAAACTCGACACATGACTGGATGCAAAGATTGGTTTTACACACTACGTGACTCACCTAACAAGAACCATGTGTCATTAGGTGATGACTCATCATACAAATGTCAAGGGATTGGAAACATTTCACTATCTATTAGAAATCATAACTACAAAATCACGATGTATTGTATGTACTGGGTTGACCAAGAATTTGTTATCAATTAGTCAACTCCTTGATCACAACTTAAAGTTGGATTTTGACAATAATAATGGAGAAAAAGCATGCTTGATAAGAAATAAGTCAAGAGGTTCCAAGATTGTAGCAAGAGCCTCCAATGTGGGATGCATGTTCCAACTTGATTTTGTCCACAAGGATGATCAAGCTTTAGTGGCCAAAGACACACAATCTATAGAACTATGGCATTGCAGATATGGTCACATCAATTTTGGCTATCTCCAAACACTTCAAAAGGGAAACATGGTGAAAGGATTTCCTACACTCAAGCACAACACTAAAAAGTGTCACAATTGCCTAGCTAGAAAGCAACACAGAGTACCCTTCTAGAAGAACACATATAGAGCTAAGGGAAAGCTTGATTTTGTGCACACCGATCTTTGCATTCCCATGTAACCAAGTCATTCTGGATGTCAATACTTCATGATTTGTGTTGATGACTACTCAAGAAAGATGCGAATATATTGTCTAAGAAACAAGAGTCAAGCCTTTGAGACATTTCAAAAGTTCAAAGCACTTGTTGAGAATGAAGTTGGTCACAAGATCAAAACTCTCCACTCAGATCGAGGGGGAATTCATAAGAAATGATTTCAAGACTTACTTGGAAGCTCATGGGATTTTTCGACAAATGACTCCTACTCACACACCACAGCAGAATGTTATAGTTGAGAGATGGAATCATACTATCATGGAAATGGTGCGATGTATGATTAATGAGTCGGAGTTTAACAAAGACATTTTGGGTAGAAGCTAAAAAAGCGTAGTGTATTTGTTGAATAGAGTGCCCATAGTAGCTCTTGAAGGAGTGACACCTCAAGAAGCATGGTCAAATAGGAAACCATCAATTGCACACCTAAGAGTGTTTGGGTGCAAAGATAACATGCACATACCCAAGAAAAATAGGAACAAGTTGGATATGAAAGTTGAGAAACCGATATTCATTGGGTATAGTGAAGAAGCACTTGGGTACAGTTATGGGATCTCAAAGAAAATAAAATATACACAAGTAGGGATGTTGAGTTCTTTGAGAAGAAACAAGCAGATGTTCCACTCAACAACTTAACAAATATGTAGAATACACCTCTTGTGAAGACAAAATTTGATGTTCCCACCGAAGATGACAGGTGATGAACTAGATGATGGTGAAAAATTAGATCCACCACAAGTCAATGTAATAGCTAAGAAGTTACCTAAATGGTATACTCAATTAATAAGAGATGTAAATTTGGATGAAGCACCTAGCACATCATCCAATCCTAGACCTAGAACTCACATTCAAGCTCATGAAGAGGTCAATTATGCCCTAATGAGCAGAGTTGTTGAAAAAATTGAGCCATCTATAGTTCAAGAATCCCTACAATCAAAAGCTTGGAAAGATGCCATGGATTTAGAGTATCAGTCAATGATGAAGAATAACACATGGCAACTTGTTGACCTTCCACCAGGAAGAAACCCAGATGCGAGATGGATATTCAAGACTAAGTACAAATTAGATGGTACTATGGACAAGTATAAAGCAAGGCTTGTAGAAAAGGGGTACGCACAATAAGAAGACATTCATTATGAGAAGACATTTGCTCCCATAGCCAAGATCAAGACAATCATGATGATCTTTTCTCTAGTTGCACAGTTTGGTTGGAAAGTCCACCAAATGGATGTGAAAAGTGCCTTTCTTAATAGATATTTGCAAGAAGAAGTCTATATGACTCAGCCAGAGGGTTATGTAATACCAAGAAAAGAGATGATGGTATGTAGACTCATAAAATCTCTATATGGCCTAAAACAGGCACCCTAGGCACGGTACATCAAAATTGATGAGCATCTCATAAGTCATGGATTCGAAAGGAATCCTTATGACCCCAATCTCTACCTCAAACATCAAGGGGGGAGATTGTCATTTTGGTTGTTTATGTCAATGATCTATTCATTACGAGGTAGTTCGTGAAGATGATCGATGCAACAAACAAGGATTTTAATCGATCATTCGACATGACAAATATCGAGCTCATGCACTATTGTCATAGGTTGGAAGTATGGAAAAATAGAATCATATCTTTGTGTCACGGTTGAAATACACCAAGACAATGCTCAAGAAATTAAGGATGATGGACTGCACTCCTATTGCTACACCTATGGAAGTGAGACTTTAGTTATCTCGTTTCGATCCATCACCACGGTGAATGCAACACTCTATCGTCGAGTTGATCAGAGTCTCATTTACCTCGACATATACTAGACCAGATATCAGCTTTGTAGTCAACTATTTATCATGCTTCATGTAAGAACCAAAAATATGTCATTGGAAAGTAGCAAAGAGAATAATGAGATATCTGAAGGGTACAGTTGACCTTGGTCTAGAGTACAAGAAGAATGAAAACTTCTTCTTGATAGGATATTCAGATTTAGATCATGCAGGAAACATGGATGATAGGAAGTCAACATTAGGATTCGTCTTATTTATGGGTTCTTGGAACAATATCATGGGGAAGTAAGAAATAGAACTTTGGTTCTCACTCTTCTACAAAAGTAGAGTATCGAGTTGTAGGTGAAGTTGTTTGTGAAGTAATATGGCTACGTTAAATACTGGAAGGAATTGGTCTACCACAACAGAAATCTACTCCAGTATATGTTGATAATGAAGGAGTTCTGAAGCTTGTTTGCAATCCAGTATTTCATGAGAGAACCAAGTATATTAAAGTACATGTTCATTTCATATGTGAGCATGTCTTGAAGCACAACATACAACTCCAGTTCTGTTTCTACGGCTAAATGAAGGCGAGATGTTTTCACTAACTCACTTGCACATGAAAAATTCACACTGTTCAGAGAGTTCCTCTCCACTTCATTAGAAACTATGCAAAATTAAGGGGGGGAATGTTAGCATAATTTAGCATAGGCATATTTATTACATTTTATTACATTGTCTTTTATTTAATAATGTGCAACATGTGCACTCTGGTCTAGTGACTTGCATTCAATATTGTTATGTTGGATAACATTCAATATTGGTATTAGTAGTAATTAAATGTGCATGTGAGATGGGTCTTATCGTCTCATAGTTGGTGCCTGATAGGGTGTCATGTCTATCCATATGAGGCTATCTAATATCTATAAATATTACAGCTCTTGCATTGTTATGTAATCTGATTTCATGATCAATAATATTTGTGAGGCTTCCGTCCCTCTTTGGTCATTGCAATCTAATTCTATTCTATTAGTGACCTCCACAAATTCCATCGTGAACTTCCTTGATGGTGTAGGGAATTTAAGAACTTGTAAGGCATCGTAAGAGAATACTGTCGAAGCTGCATTTATAAAGAAGATCACCCATGATGACATAGCGGGAGACACTTTTAAGAAAGGCATGTTGTCGATTATGAGTAAGATCAGGGGGTAGAATGGAAAGGGAAAGTTAGTCGACAAAATTCTTATACAAAAGATCACATGGATCAGGTGTAATGGTTCAGATGGAGTTGACATCTTTAGATAAATAAGAAGGTTATTGCAACCTTTGTATTGTGACAAAGATTTCGAGTTAGCAGGTGAAGCGGGTATCGATATTCTAGATAGGCCATGGTATCTACAAATTTATTAGTAGAATGTGGGGTGGTTTGAAGTTCATAACGGTCAAAGGTAGTCAAAAGTATGTCGACATGGTGTTTATACTTTTGGAGTATTTCGTTACGACATTGGTATATACCATTGACTTGGTTTATAACTAGTTGAGAGTTCCCAAATATATTAATTGACTTGAATTTTAGGAAATGGCGGTTTGAAGGCCTAATATGAGTGCTTCATATTCGGTGATGTTGTTAGTGCAATCAAAATCTAGTTTGAAAGATAAAGACATAGGTTCACCATCAAGAGGAATGAGGATAACACCTGCACCACCCCACGTTGACATTTGGAACCATCGAAGAATAAGGTCATCTAGTAAATGGTATCATCCAAAGAGAGGGTAGTAATGGATTTTTCTCGGAGAATTGGATTTAGAGGGCTGATTTCGAAAGGGGTGCATCGCAAGTTGGTCATCGATGGTTCGGTGCTTGATAGATTTTTAATGAATGCATTTGAGGTCGAGGTTTGAGAGAAGCATGATCCAACATGCAACATGTTGATGTTGGTAGGGTTTTACATACATGCAATGTAAGGGGTCAGTGTTAGTGACGATAAAGGTTTTTGCGGTTGAGTAAGTAATGATGAAGTTTAGTGGCGATAAAAAATAAGGCTAAGAAAAAAATTCAGCATGGGTGTAACTAGTTTCATAATCCAAAATAGTGAGGCTTATGTAATAAACTACTTACTCCCTATGTTTCTCATCATGATGAGCGAGCTTGCACCCAAGGAATGATTAGTAGCGAAATGTACAGTGTAAAGGGTTGGTCATCCCTAGGAGGAATGAGCACCGGGGGTTGGAAAAGGTATTGTTTTAAGGCATCAAAGGCTTTGTGACATTCATCATCCAATTTGAAGGAGACATCGTAGTCATATTTTATACCAATATTCTAATCCCATGTGCATCGACCCTATCATCAAAGCCTTTGCAGAGGCACTCACCGAGGCACATGTAGGCACCGAGTCTCTCCTTTATGTGAGTCTTGTGAGAGTGAATAATCTTATAACATATATTCCAATGGAAATAAGAAGAAAATAACCATGAAACACTCTAACAACCTAGAACAAGTTGTTATCTCATTGCATCCAGAAAAGAGAAATAACATTAAACATAAGGAAATGGTTCATATAGAAAGGAAATACATAAGTATTATATTCCTGAACACATATATGATTTATAATAAAGCCTTATATTCACATTAACTAGTTCAATAACCACATTACAATCCATTGAGGTCATAGTAGATCCCCATATAACCATGCAATGCCAAGTCATGCATCGTAACTACACTATGTTCATCAAAATAAAAATGAACACTGACCCATCCCTCTAAATGTGCCATTACTTACAAAGATCTCCTAATCCCTAACCCTTAAAATCCTTCATCATGTTTCTACTAGGATTCACCTCTCTTTCCCCTTGTTAACCTTTCAACTCCCTCCTTACTCTCCACACTCTATGTCTTTCTTCTATTGGGAGCTTATATTTATAACCTCGACATCCACCTGTCATGCCTGTAAGAAGTTATAGATCATTCACCAAGTGTCAAAGTGGTCCTCCATGGGAGCATGCTTTTGTATATATGAGCTCTCCCTCCTTACAATTATTTCTTCCGGAACCTTCCATCACATGCCTATAATATTCCCTTTTTGATCCCGAGTCATTAGGATGGAACCTTATCCATAAGGGTCCTACTTTTCTCGTGCTACCTAGTATGCGAATACGGCTAAGTATAAAACCTGTTTTGCCTTGCACAGTGCACGCCATATGTTTTGAAACCAACTCGCTAGGACCCTTCCCTATACACCTTCAACCTTCACACCTCTTTTCAACTAGGTACCACATGCCCATGTGCCTTCTTGTACTTAGTTGATATTTTGGGGCCCAACAACATCCTTTTTAAGGAGATGATGAAATGGTTGACAAATGTTAGAAAGTTGTGAAATAAAATGATGAATAGATTGCAACTTACCTTGAATACTTGAAGTTGGTAGATATTAGTAGGTGGCAGAATTTCAAGAATAGCCTTTACTTTGGAAAGATTGACTTCTATGTCGCATAAAGAAACGATGAAACCAATGACCTTTACCGAGAGCACAACAAAGACACACTTCTTAGGTTGAAGGCAAACACAATACTTGATGAGGTGGTCAAAGATGACCTTAAGGATTGTAAGGTGTTTGGCCCGATGTTTGGATTCGTAAAGAAGGTCATCTACGTAATCTTCCAATATGTGATGCATTATGTCATGGAAGATATAAGTCATAGCCCATTGATATGTAGCACCAATGTTTTTAAGGCCAAAAGGCATGACTTGATAGCAGAAGGTCCCCCAAGGAGTGATGAAGGTATTTTTGTTTTTATCCTCTGGAGAAAGTAATATTTGGTTATAACCCAAGAAACCGTCCATGAGTGATAACATCTCATGACCAGCGGTGAGATCAACTAGTTGGTCAATACCTAGTAGAGGAAAGTTGTCTTTGGGGCAAGCTTGGTTAAGGTCACAGAAATCCATGCAAATGTGAAGTCCCCTATTGCTTTTGTGACATGAATGATGTTAGAAATCCATTGGGGATAGTAAATGGGTAGGATGAAGGAAACCAAGAGAAGGTGCTTGAAGTTCTTCTTGACAAGAAGGGAAATGCGTGGATACATTTTCTCGCATCTTCTATTTTATGGGTTTGGCTTCAGGAATGGCTACGATATTGTGGACCACAATGTTTGGGTCAATACTGGGCATATCAGCATAGGAAAAAGAAAAAGTGTTGCTATGATCTCGGAGGAAAGAAGTAAAAGCTTCTTGTTCGGTGGAATCTAAAGATTGGCCTATCTTTAGAATGTGTGGGTCATCCTGAGTGTTAATATTGATTTTGATGGTTGATTCATTCAACATGGTTTGTGTCTTTGAAGGCAATGACCGATGAATATAAGAATCTTCTGTATAAAGGTAGGTGAGGATAGACTCATCGTCTTGACATTGAATGATGTTAATAGAAGGTGTATCATCATCAATCATGTCAGGATATAGGAAGGGAAGAGAAGAGGGAGCCTCACCTGTCATGTTGATAAGTCAGAGGTCCCAAGGAAATTGTGTTCATGAAAAAAATAGGAGGAATATATTTAGGATCTAAGGACTCCATGGGTGAAGGTGGTGAAGTCGGTGAATATGGTGAAGAAGGTTTGTCATCCTCAATGAGGTTGATGCGAGTCTTCTTGGAAGATTGTTTGGTAAATCTAATGCCACCGTGAACTTTGTGTTTACAGTGGTACACAAGATGACGCAGACGACAACCTTTTTGTAAAAACCAAAGCCAAAGCCTTTCCATTCGTAGCAGTGAAGGAAAGTGTGGGTGAAGCGAGTGGTTAGTGAGATATTGGAGGTTAGATGAAAATGGTCGTGTTTGGGATGGTGGTTTGGGTGAATAGGTGGAAGTATCAAGTCCCCCATATGTTAAGTTGGTACGAAGGTGAGAGACCATAAGGGAAAACCTCTCCTATGTGATAGTCATAATGAGGATATTGGCGTAGGTTTCCATACTCTTGTGGAGTGAGGAATGTGTTGATATTATAGAGGCAGTACTCCCCAAGAGTGAGGTGTTGAAAAATAACCTCTAAGGGATCGGTAGTAGATATGTGGATAGCGAGGATAGATGAATTACTAGGTGATAGGTAGTATGGGTATTGGTGGTTGGTTGGGAAGTAGATGGGCTAGCTGCAGAGGCTATGGTAGTAGTATGAATAGAAGAGTTAGGTGTGGGAGAGGTGGTGGAAACATTGGTGGATAGGGTTGTGGATGAAGGAGAAGTGGGGGTAGAGGTAGATTCCTTAACCGGTTCAAGGAAATTGCTATGTCAAAGACAACATGTTGTAAGTTTTGAATGGTGACGGGTCAGATGGGATGGTATAGTTATGTCCTTCATGTTCAAATTTTACACAATGGTGTAAAGTTGAAGGAACACAACCCATGACACAAATCCAAGGTCAGCCAAGAAACAAGTTATACTGGAACTCCCCCTCTAAGACGTAGACAATTCCAGGATAGTGCAAGGGCCTACATGAATGTGAAGAATAATGGTGTCAAGGGTGGAAGTGATGGCATCATTGAAGGAGCACAACATAATTGGGTTATTATGCATGTAATTTAAAGGGATGCACATTTTATTATATGCGTGGGAGGAGATAATGTTGATGTTAGCACCGCCATTGATCATAACACGCTATACACGTATATAATTGATATAGATTGATAAAAGGGGTGAAATCATGATCATCGATTGGAGACGTATGATCTTCTCATTAGAAAAAATGAGGGTGAATACTTGATGAGTGAGCGTGGGGTTAGAAGAATAATATGATTTGGTAACAAAGGCCATGTGGTGAGGGGTGAGGATGGAGGCTACTAGTGTGGGGTCATTAGGTAAAACCTTGATGGATTACAAAACCTCCATAAGGGCTTATCGATGAGATTCAGAGGTTTGGATGAGATCATACAAAGACTTTTAAAAGGGATTGGTGTAATTTTATTATCATTTTATGATGGGTGACCCCATTAGAAATAGGGTATGCGGGTCCTTGAATGGTGATTTTGGGCGCAGGTGTAGATTTTATATTGGGCACGAGATTATTTGATGGGATAGTTGATTTTTCTTTTCCTTCGTCATGTTTGGAGAAAGTGGCAACTTGGATCATGTTAATCTAAGGGAAAGAGGTAGATGGAGAAGGTATGTCATGAGTAGTGTAATGACATGATGGAAAAAAACCTAATGTGGGGTAAGAACCTTGTGAAATGAGTAGGGCACACTGGCATTTAGGTGGTGGTTTGGCCAACTCTTTGATACAAACCATGTTGATCTCAAACTTTGGAGGTGGATAAAAGGGTTGTGGGGGTGGAGATGAAGGTCGTTGAAGAAGTAAGGGATGAGGGTGTGTGGTGATAGGTGAAGGTGGAATAGGGTCCTCATCAAAAAGATCATTTTTGTCAAAATTTTCTTCAGGAGGACATAATTGGAGGAGAATAGTTTTGAGAGCCTTATAACCTTCTACATCATGTCCTAACACACGATGGTAGGCAAAAATTTTAGTTTCATCAAACCCTTTTGGTTTGGGTTTGAGGGGGTTGTAAGGTCTAAGTGGCGGTAATGTGATGATTGAGGTCTCTAAGAGGTTGGCTAAAATTTTAGCGTAGGACCCTACCAATGGATCACAAAGTGGGAAGTGAGTGTGGGTTTGGGTAAAGGTGTGGATGATTGTGGTGAAAGAGGTGTTATAGGAGGGGGAATAGGTTTGACCATTGGTTTGGTAGGTGAATTGTCTTAGGTTTTTATGGCATATGTTTGGGTAAAAGTGTGGTAGAAGAACTAGCAATGGAAGGTATTGTCAGTAAACTATCATGTTTGAAGGTAGTGTGTTCTTGTCTTTAGATTGCATCTTCTTGGGTAAAGTTGAGGTGAGAGTACATGATGTAAAAGGAAAGCAGATAGTGGAAGATGATGGATTACCCATGGGGATAATAAAGTTGTAGAAGTGGTTGGTAGAGGCCGGGTGGAAGGTATGGGTTGAATTCATATAGGTAAAGTTGGGGTTATAGTAGTTAGTGGAGGTATAGGTGGTAATAAATGTATGGGTGAGGGTGAGGGTGTTTTTGTGTAGGTAAATTGGATGTAACAGGATCATGATGATGAGGTAGGTTGCTTAGATTTTGATTGGCCTTGGGTAGAGGGTTGTTTGGCCAAGGTTGATGGGTGAGGTCCTAGGATGGACATAAGGGGTGAAGGTGAAAAAGGCGTGGTAGGTGAGACTAGTGTATGTGGCCTAGAAGGTTGGGTCTTCCTTTTAGGCAGAGGAGAAATTTTGGTGTGGGTTTAGGAAGATGTGGTTGAATCTAATTTGCCAAGTGGATGGGTTAGCCTTGACGTCGACATGACACCCAAGGTAGTGATGGGTCTAGATATGGATGAAGATGTAGGTGTGGGTAAGTGCTTAGGCATAGGAATGGTTTTAGTCATGGGTAAAGGTTGAGATAAAGATAAGGTGAAAAATAATAAGTTGTTTCAATAGACATGGTCGTGGTCAAATTGGTTGCTAGATATACCTTTGGATAGATCGTGGAAGTATCTCGTAGAGGGAAACATTTTCATTTGAGTAAAAAAGGGGAGCATAAGATGTTCCCAAAGTGTGGAATTATCAACATAGTCCAAGCAATCAACCAGTCTTGAGAATGATAATTTTTTAAGAGGAGAGGTAGTTGGTTTTTAGTGGCAATCCTGTAAAATATGTCTATGAGACAGAGAATTGGTTAGCCTCAAATTCTGTGGGTAAAAGAGATGATACCTGATCAACGAGATCCTAGAATACTAATGGGGAATTGTCCCCAATAGGTAGTGGCATGTCTAAAGGATCTCCCATGGGTAGGAGAGATGGTAGGTGGGGTGAGATAGATTCCTCTTTTAGTGGAGGAGAAAGCAATGATGATTCTCCTACGAGTAGGAGAGTTAATACCATTGATTGTTTGGTAGGTTGCAAGGTAGACGGTGAAATGGAATCAACTTGAAATCATGGACTCCTCCGAGGTGAAGGGGATATGTACGGGACTCCTCATAGGGTTAAGGAGTGGAAGAGGTATGCTCCTCCATGGGTAGAGGATATCGTGCCATAATTTCCTCGATAGACGAAATAGGTGGAAATTGAGGAATGACCTGTACGATATCAAAAACAATGTGGACTTCATGGACATTACTATCATTGGTTGAAGGTTCACCACTTTGATTAGATGATGGTGTATGGTTAGGGAATGAATTCTTAAAGATATGCAAGTTTTGATTTTTTGGTGCATTCAAGTTGTCTAAGACGAGATCTCCATTATCTAACATTTCCTAGACAATGTTCTTAAAAGTTATGCAATTACCATCACTATGGCCTTTGACACACGGTGGATAATTACAACATTCATGTTCCTTATATCATGTGGGTATAGGACAAGTGAGATCAAAACCAATATGAGGTTTTATGGGGAGAAGTGCAATGGCTTTGGATTTAAGAAGCTTTTCCAAGACTGAAGAATAGGGCTCTCCAATTGGAGTGTAATTTCATTATTCCCGCCGGAATTGAAAAGTCTGAATAGGAGAAATATTAGAGGAAGGTTTGGCTTGATTAGATGGATGAGATGGACCACATTTGAGAACTACCACATTACCAGATCCTTTGGATTTTGAATAATTATTTTGGGGTTTTGAAGACAAAGAAGAATCATTTGATTTGAATGTGGCATTTTGTTTCACAATTGGATTTTATTTTCTTCAATGGAACAAATTTCCAGCTTTTGTGCCATGGTAAATTCTTCACAAAGGTATGGAAGGTTTGTACTTGTAGATTTGGTGAGATGTGTCTGGCACAAGCTTTAGTGAACAAATCTATAAGTTCAACTTGAGGTAATTGGAACCTTAATTGGTTGATAAGACTTTGCCAATGAGAAAATAAATCTACAATAGATTTTTCGTCATACTATCGTGTCAAATATAGGTCAGTCATGGTGAATTTTTTTGAATACGTTGATTGAGAAGTGGTCCAGGAATGCTTGAGCCACTTGGTTAAAGGAGTAGATGGAATTTCTAAGTAAACCGATGTACCAATCTAAAGTGGGTCTGTCAAGGACATGGGGACTATTCGTAGGAGTAAATCATCGTCATGGAAAATTAGATAGCACTCATGTTTGAATGACCACAAGTGATGTTGTGGGTCTTCTTTATTGTTCAAATAGTTGAACTTGGGAATTTCCTAATGCACGGGTATGGGTGAATATGAACAGATGGATGAATAGTATCATTACATATTTATTCATAAGTTAAGGAGTTATGAGAGCTGGAACCTGATGCTTCTAGTGTCTACATATTTTCCATCATCATTCTAATGAGGTCATTGGTGGGTTGTGAGGAATGGGCACCTGCAGTAAAGGGAGGTTGATGATGGGTGTATGATGTGGATGAAATCCTAGAATATGGGGGTGCCAAATATGAAAACTACAAAGGGGGATAGATGCAGGTGGAAGATACCCTGAATAAGCAATAGATGAGATTGGGGGTTACTGGTGATGCATGTAAATAGGTGGGGTAGTTGTAATGAATCTCGTGGTAATTAGGGGTAGAGACTAAGGGATGGAAAGGATGAGGTTTTGAAATGGGGTGTGAGTTTCGACACTAGGGGTGGTTGCGATGCAACCGGTACATACGAGGAAAGGGGGCATATGAGGCATTGCTCAAGGTGATTAGTGAAGGAATGGTCAACACCATGGGTGCGATAGAACATGCATCATTGTGTGCAAAGAGCTACAATGGATGTAGGACCTAGAGAGAGACCACAGGGGGTAAAGTGGATGGGGTAGCATCAAGCTACTAGTAGCTGATGTGGAAGTCAGCGATGGTAGGAGGGATAGATATGGGCATTCCATATACTATTTGTCCTAAGGAGTCTCGGTAGATGAGTCGGAAAGATAGTATTGTAAGGTCACGGGATTTTGGTGAAGGATTCTTGTAAACTCCTCATCATAAGCAATAATGGTGATGGGTGAGTGAGATCCATAAAGACAGGATGGAAGGTGGTGATGGGATAGGTGGGAGTGGCTGAAGACTAGCATGAAATATAAGTGCATTGGTTTGGCTATGAGTCAACACCATGTGAATTAGCATTGACACGGTAAACATATACTCTACATATGACACATAAAACAACATAAATGGAGAAGGATGAACTCGGGAGGTAATTTGATTAGTGTTTTGATTAATAATCAAACACAAAAGCGATGATGGTTAGATTGACTAATGATGGTTACAAGGGAACCGATGATGGTTATGATAATCAATACTAGTTACTGTGGGGAATCAATAGTTCTACAAATGAGGAAAACTAATGAAAATAAATAATGGAAACTATATTGGGCTATGATGTGAATGCCCTGGGGAAACGATGATGTTTTGAGAACTTTAGATAGAACATTAGATTTGATGAATACTATCTTTGGGTGAAATTACCAAAAAGAGTTGGAACCGACACCAATTAGGTAAACTAATGATGGTCAGATATAAACCAATGATGGTACGTGGACTGACGTTGGTTCTTGTGAAATTGGAAGCAATGAAGAAAAATAGGATTTTTGTGAATTAAATCAGATGAAACACCAACCCAAAAATTTGAGGATGATGGTATTAGACCCGAAGATACTCAAAAAAGTCGAATGCCCCAAGTATGATGGTGGAGTGTGACAAGAAGAGGAAAGTGGAGAATGTAACCTCACAACTCAAAACACAACTTAGGAAAAAGCTAAGAAAAACACGTAAATCCTAATAATTTAATTTTATGTGTTCAACTTATGCCATTTAAGACTAACTTGTGAATTAGGAACAAAATTTTTGATTGGGAAGGTGTCCTATGAAGAGGAAAATTCTAAATGGTTGTTTCCAGTTATGTTTTGGTGGGGGCATTCCTTTCTCCGAGATGATGAATAGATAGAGAAACCAACCTGGGCACCCACTGTCAATCCTCTGATCATGTCATCGTTGAAAACTTCTTCCGGGTAAGGTGTTGTTTAAGAAGATGTGTGCATTTTTATTTGTGTAGTTTGGAAAAGAGAGAGAGAAGATAAAGTGCTTTCTATGGTTCAATTATGTCAACCATCAGTGGGCATGACTTCCAGCAGTATAGGTTGCCCTCAATTTTAAATGTGAGCTAATAATGTAGCATATAAGGATGAAATGCAACAAATTTTATAACCCAAATCGATAATTATATTTTTTCAGTAATAAGTGATGAATATGAAAAGAACGTGCTCTTTCACTACTATGTAAATTCTGGAAGACATAAATGATTCGTTTTAGATACCAAATAAAAATGTCATTTAAAAAATTAGAAGAAAAGGATGTTACCAAGGGAGAAGATTAAATGTGTATTTTTCAAAAGAGAAAGAAGCATGCAAGATATATGAAGAAAATTTAAGGAACCCAAATGAGTGGTCCCACCGAGTGCGCCAAAATGTTTCACAAATAAGTTGTGTATGTATGAGAAAAAAAGATAAGGTAAAGGTTAGGAGGAATACCTGTGAACTGAAGGTGGAAGGTAGAGTGCGCGAGTTTGATTTCCCAATCAAGTGTTGATTGCAAGAACTTCCTTTTTTCTATGAGGAACTACCCAGTAAATGCAAAACAAGACCATAAGAAGAATATTAAGTAATGTATGTCATTGGACTTCCTAGCATATGCTAGATTCGGGAAGTGTGATATGTACTAAACGAATTTCAATCCATTGTTTAATATAATGTAATGCAAGAAATAATGTAAACAAATAACATCATACTATAGTTTATATGATTTAGGTATCTCATTCAAATACAATAAGAAAATTCAATCTAACAGGTTAGGTTATGATTAGATCTAGAGGTTGGGTAGGTAGCCAAGGTGATTAGAAAAGGTTAGGATCAGATTTTGGGTGGTTTTGGGTTATTTGGGTGAAGGTTATTATATTTTTGTTACGGGAAGAATTACGATTCTGAGAGATCAAAGTCGGTCTAGTATGACCGATGTCGGTTGAGAGGGAAACCGATGAAATTTTAGTTGATGAGGGTCAATAGAGGTAGAATGGTAGAAACTCAATAAAATTTGGATTTTGGATATTCTCTGTGATTGCACTGAGAGAATAGAAGAAGCATGGGTAGGTTGGTAAATGTCTTTGAGAATGCTCGATATGTTTGGGGGTTGAATAAGTGGATCCAAAAGGTTATGGGTGGTTAGATGGGTGGAATGACAGGAACACGAGAATGATAGGATGCAAAAGAGAATAGAATTTAAAAGAGAAAGTTAAAGAAATGATAATCTAAGTAAGTATGGAATGATGCAGATCAAAATGCACTTACTTGTATTTAAAGATGTAGCACACCGCATTTTACACACACAAATACAACAAAAGAAAAATACCAGACAATTTTTTTTTTGACTTACATTGCTCACTACACACAACACAACAAGGGATCCAAGTATAGAAACTCGACTCACATACGACAATTACATAAGTCATCGACTCACATAGACACATGAAAACAACATAGGCATGTCAATGCCACACTTTTCCCAATGAACGAATACTAGCAATGCCCCAACCACAAAAGAAGACTCAAGGATGGGAAAACCCACAACACATATTTTCTTTAATTGTATTTTAGTTATGATTAACATTCCAAGAACATTATTGTGCAAGGATAAATTTCTCATTTGTCCACCGATGATTCTTAAGTACATTCTGCGGTTAAATTACCGTTCGACCCTTTTAAGTTGGCTTCTTATTCTTTACAAAATTTTCCATAACTTGCATACTTATTTGGCATAATTTGAATGCATATAAAATACTTAATTATCTTGCTGTTATGTTAAAATATTCTTCTCGAACATATATTAAATGTCTACCTTTTTTTTACTCCTACAACTCAAGTGAATGTGACTTGGTGTCCATATAATGATATTAGGATTTAACAGAGATTTAGATACAATGTAGCTTTTTACCGAAACATTCGTCGATCATGGTATAGTTATTTCCCTACCATCGTTATTCTAATTCAATGACTTGTGGAATTCCATTTTGATTTATATAAGTATTTTGTTTTCTCGAAGGTTGATCACACCAAGGCAATTCATATTCTTTGAAACAAAAGGATATATTTAATTGAGTTATAAGGTCTCCAAGAGTGTCATTATTTCAAACCTCAAATCTCTTTTTTTACTCTTATATGCTTTATTTTCTACGTCACGTTAAGGTCTTATTATTAGCATTGTCTTGTAAAAGGAGTTATGAAATGTTTGTCTAACCTCTTGAAGACATAAAAGATTAGAAGACTTGAAGCTACACACAAATCCTAAGTTAACATCCAAATCAACTAAGGTATAGATTTATTCCAACTTCACCTAAGGGTCTACCCCTCAACTATATATGAGTTTTAAGTGAGAGGAAAAATTTATGCTAAACCGCCTTCCAGAAAGGACCAAGGTGTTATGTTGATAGGAACCAAGGTAGCACATTTAGCTGTGCGGAGCCAAGGGGGTTCATTAACAAGAGTGCAAGGCAAGGAACAACTATATCCTAATCTCCATTTATGTCGTTTGGATCCAACAGGGATTTCATTCGATGAAGAAATTTACTTTTAAATCTATCTTTGGAAAACAAGGTAGTCCACTAGGATACGAAGGAAGAGTTAGCTCTTCTTACTCCAAATGAAGTTTGACTATGTCGCTCCTATCTACCAGGTTTATGACAATGTCACTAACCATACTGACTAAGATGATAAACCCATTCTTGGGCTCTGTTTACTCAAACCAAGAGATTTCCATCGAGTGCAGGGTTTAAGTTCACTCTACGGTTTTCAATGTCTTCTACGGTAAGGAGTATCACACATGAAAACAAGTTATGCTCGATATTGTACAAGGGTAGAGTGTTTCGATTAAATCTCTTTATTACATTTACAAAGTATGAATGCACAAGATGACTCATTAATCATTTATTGAACACTAAATATGCACTACAAGATATTGCTTCAAATTCATTTGCCTTATATAAATATCAAACCTTTTTACTAGGTGTACTATAAATAAAATTTACCTATGATTAAATACACATTTCCTAGATGTCCTTAAAACTAGCATCTCATACATATGAACAAATTATCGAATATAACCTTCTGTAACAGGAGACTACATTATAAATTTATTCATTTAACAATGAACTATATAAATTACAATGATAATTAATGAATCACACATCGCCTTTTCACCATCATTCTTTCATCCTGCAAAACCATGTGAGCATGATATCAACGATAAATCGTTGGCATGGCATCCACCCTAATCTAACATAATTATCATTTTTCAGTTTCCCATTTACATATGATAATAATTACAATTTGCAATCGAAATAAAAGGTTTAGAGACATGTATTCATTACATTTCATTTTACTTCATTTTGTAACCTAGGAGAGAGAAAGAGAAGGGAAGAGAGAGAAAACACCATTTGTCAAAAGTTCTATTTCACACAAAAAGTTACACTATAGAGTTTTAAACAGATTATTTGCATGTGTTAAAAGTTTCCATGGTGGTTTGGCAACCCGACAAGGGTCCCACAACTTTCTATTTTTACATTTTCTTACTAGCTACAAAAACGTTCAAAATGGGCTCGGAGGCTAAGAAACCACTTCCAAAAGTTATCTTCCGATGAGAACACACACCACAATTAACTTTCTACGTGTCCCTAGATATACCAAGAGTTCATAGCAATTGACGGAATTGGGAAAAAGTGAACGGTTTGCGTTTGGCGGCTAGTTTTCCGGGGCCACTGGTCGTAGTTGACCCAGTTGCAAATGAACAAAAGTTAGTTCGAGGGCTCAGAAATCCATGTCCAAAAATGACGTTCGATGGATGAACGCGCCACAAGAAACTTCCTACAAGTTCCCATATATACAGAGAATTCAATAGAGTCGATGAAATTCAGAACTAGAAAACAGTCTTCAAACGGTGACAAGTTTTCTGAAGCCACCGGTCCTAATTGGTCCAGTTTGACCTTGTCAAACTGCAACCAGAGGCCTACAAAATGTCGTCATCAAAATATCTAGAAAAGTGTTTTTCCCTAAACTAAAGGTTCCATGAAATTGTCTAGTGGAAACATGAGAGGTTTATGAAGACGGATATTCATTTCTCTATCCAGGTTTCAAATGACGGTTCAAAACGAAAGCCAACTTTCTAGATTTAATGACTTTTACTACTCAGTAAATCAAAGTGTAACAGGGCTCCTATAAGAGCTCCAAAAGATCAAATGTGTTTGTTCGGTGGTCAATACAGAGGTCAAGGTGACTCCTCACGTAACAAGGTACACGAATGAAGCTTAACATCTCATTTTCAGAGTTACGAAGGGTACTTAATAAGTCTCTGAAAAATGTAAAAATTAACTATTTAAACCAGGAGATGATCGACTTTATTACTGGGAAGTCAATTTTGTCTGGTCAATAAAACAATATTGTAGCAATCTAGTTGGGTAGGAATTTTTCTAAATCACCTTAGAATGAGGGTGGAAGTTCATGTTTTAATGCAACGAGTTATTTGACTTTGTGAGTTACGACACGACATTTCATTGTTTTGCTACGAGTTGAGAAAAACATTTAACTGTATTATAATCCTAATATTTTAAAATTATATTAAGTTGTAAATGAAAAACTAAAATACAAGAGTTATGAAAGATGAGGGAGGTGAACCATGCCTAGAAATGAAGCCGATTGAAACTGTGAAATTCGGTTCAACATCTCCCTTACGCATTTTACATACCACTGCACCGTTCAACACACATCATCCCACTCAAGGCTCCACCAGAAATCTCCACACAGCTAGACAATATGACGAGGGTAGGTTACAGTCAAAGCTAAGGCATATTCACCTCTACCACCATGAAATCCTTTGCTCGAATTCCTTGATTTGTGCTAGGTCCTGTCCATGTGCATCAATCCACTGCACTTTCCTCTTCCTCTTACAATCAGTACCATGTTCATTGTGGCTTCCGTCCTCTGTGCCTGCTTCAAACACACTGGGATTTTTCAGACTGCTACTCTTCATACACACCTTCAGAACAACTTTGACATCATTTTCCTTGTTTTCCACCAAGGGGGCTGAAATGGGAGAGGCAGGCGGTCCCATTGGCGAGCCATCCATATCCCCATTAGAAGAGGGATGAACAACATCCACCTTTAATGATGGTGATCCAACTTTCCTAATGCCCTTGGAGGAAGAGCCGCACCATGAACTAAACAAAAAAAGAGGCACAACCACTAGAGCCCCTGCTCTTGCCTTGACGAAGCCAACAGAATAAACTAATATCTACCTTAGCCCCTACTATTTCAATACATAATAATAGCACCACATTCCCCTACTATATATCTCTTATCTCTCCCTCCAAAACTACACTTTGATGACCAAGGATAGTTGCTAACTATTATGACACACTGTACATAGGATTTTCTTTGTGGAAATGAAGACCCTCCGCGAGTTCAAAAAGTAAATCCAATGAACATTGGTAAAAGATGTCGAGTAATACCTCTAGGGGCAAAAGACTCATGTTTTACATGTGTTTGCTTTTAACGAAGAAACCTTCCATGTGAAGCTGTCTCATTCTTTCATATGGTCAAACACTGTAACAGTGTTCGCAAAGCATTTACAACTACAACATTTGACAAAATCCCTCTCTTTTTTATGCTTTGATAGTTATCCACACAAGTCAAGGGTTTGTGTTTGACATAGGCTGGGAGAATGCTGGCACAGGCCGCAACCATGGCATTCCATGAGATGACATTTGGTGAGGCATTTCTTTGAACAATAAAAAAGGCACCCTCAAGCACATTGGTTTGAGTAAAAACTGTGGCCATAGCAATCCGTGAAACCACATTTCCTTCAGCATTTTTTTCCAACCCGTGCATTAAAAGCGCACGATGAGACAAAACCTCCTCCTTCACGCCTTCTTCACATCTGATGGTGCAAAAAAAAGGTCTGAAGCTTCCTTCCCATGGCGGTGGTGGCTACTTGTCTTCATCCAACAATAAGACAAAAAAATCCCATAAGGAGCCCCCTTTGCCCTAATCACCCCAAAAATTCACAACTTTTTTAATTTTAATTCCTTTAAAAAAAAAAACTCAAAAAGGATAAAGAACCCTAAAACGACTCATCTCCCCTTTTTTTAATTATGCTTCTATTTCTTATTTTAATTTTATTTTAAATCCATTCTTCTCATTTCGCGAGAAATCTCGTTACCACATTTACTTTATTTACTAACGTTGTTCTTGCCTAACGAGTGACAGAAAAGGGATTTTCCTCAATTATCTCTTTAATACATTTGAAATGGTAGCAAACAAAACTCGTGGCAAGGTGAGCTCGCACCACCAAGTGGACACCCATGTGATAAGGTGCATGAATTTACCTCTTCTAGGATAATAACTACATCACATTGGTATGAGAACCACCCAACCCGCCAAGTTAGGACAAGGTGAGCGAACTTGCACAAGATTCGAGCCCTTGATCAACACAGGTAAGGTAGCTCTGAGTTTTTCCATATAAGGTTAGAAGAAACCATTACACCGATTTAATCAGACAATCTTGCAAAAATGTCTGAATAGGAGTTATAACCCATTTGAGGGCCATCTTACAAGCTTTTCGAGAAGACACAAAAGAGTCGGGCACCACAAAAGACCTAGTGGTTGGATGAAGGTGATGGTTCATTTGCGAAACTAGTGATCAATGCTGCAACAATGCTTCCTAGAATGCTACCATGAATGCCAATTTCTTCATATCAGTCTTGATAATGTCTAGGATGTGTTTGGATGTGTGAGAGGGATCGGGTTTGTGCTTGTATGTAGATCTCTCTGTCTCTCTCTCCAAACTCAAATAATTTTTCCAAATTCTTGAACAAGGTTACCAAAGTGAATATATTGTAACCGATGAGGGTTTAGGTTAACCAATGTTGGTTTAGGGTTAACCGACGTCGGTTCAGAGAAGGAAATCCTAGGTTTGCTAAAATAACAAATCTTGGCTATCTTTTTGGCTAGTTCTACCCATTGGTCATGGTCTAAAATGGTATTTTCCACTTAAGTAAGTGGGCATGTTGTTAGAGAAAGGATAGGCATCTAATGTTAGGGTTAGACTAAGTCTTAGTTAGTTATGGTAAGTAGAGATTGAGTCTTAGTTAAAAGAAACATGCTAAGAATAGGTCCATGATGAGGTGTCTAGGTGATGTGGCTAGGTGAGGTGGTCAAGTGAGGATATTTATTAAATTAATTAAAATAATTAATTCAATTAATCATGTGCACTATGGGATATGAATATGTAAGGTATGGCTAATTTAATTAACGAGGCTATAAGGGTGGTACGACCTAATTTTGGTGTCTACAATACCATCACCTACAATGTTTTAATTCTTGTTTTGAAATATTTTAGGTTTTTTTACAGTTTAGACTTTTCTGTTCTCTTGAAAAGGGATTCAATGTCCCTTTAGCTAACAACACTTTTTTGATTTGACTTCCTTTCTCTATTACCTCTTTGAAAGTGTTAACATAGTGCATTTACAAGTGAAAATCAATTTGACGATGTAAATTTTGCACAAACATGATAACAAGTTATTTTTATAGTATTGAGCAAGAGAAGTGATTAGCTAATCCTCACCATCTTTCTAGGAAGCCAACAAATCTCTTTTTATCCATTTTTTACCCTCTTGGAAAAATGGACAACTTCGTATTATGAACTGGGCAATTGATTGAAGTTAGGTGAAAAAATGGTGTAAGAAGGAGATTTGAGGCCCAAAATTGACCAAAAATGGATAAAATGGGAAGAATTGAAAAAATGGTTTTGGGGTGTGCCACTTTGCATTTCCCGGATTCCTAGCTCAAGAAATTTACAAAAAGGTTGATTATATCTAGAAATAATTGGAAGATTGGAAGAATTGGCTAAGGGTTGGGAATCAACTCTCCAAGATATTCGACAAGCTAAACCCAGCTCACCGAGTTGAGAGGAGTCAACATGGTTCGAGGAATCATGGATGAGCAATTTGGTGAGGTCGGTGTTGTGTGCAAAATGATCGAGGCATCAAAATATTGGAAGGAAATCGAGTCATCGGGATGTGGGTTACCTACAACTCCAAAATTATCACATAACACAGAATCCCTAATACAACATGAGCATGGAGGTTGGTGTGGGATTTAAAATATTGGAAGGAACATTGGATCACAAGGTAGGTTATGGTGGATGTAGGCTGATTCGGGCACATGAGGCCCCTGTTGGAATGGGGACCATGGGGACTTAGTTCCCCACGGAGGTGTTGATCCACAATACATTACGCACGATCAAGGACCATCCTATGAGCTCGCTAAGTCACCAAGAGTGATGCAGGGAGTTATGTTGGAAGGCTATTCCCATGAAGAATGTAGATTTGTAGGAAACTTGTTCCCATGGGAAAAATTTATCTCGTGAATTTTTTTCCTCCGCAAAATAAAGGAGTTGGGTGATGTTTATCTTAAGGCGAGTCACTTAAGGGGTTGAATGCCGATATCGAGAGGTATAAGGTAGGTTCAGCCAATGAGTTGATGTGGCGAGATGGAGATGGGGTAACAGTGAGAGACAACTCATAGATCTAGGTGGCGAGCTAGCAGTGAGCCAACTAGACCAATCTTGCCCTCATCATCACTCATAGACATTTTTAATAAAATATTATTTTTTGGGGCTGACATTTATAAGATCATCACCCATGGAGCTATTAAAAATGAAAATGAAATATGAGAGGAGGATTGGAAAAATCTATAAATAATCATCTCCTATTCTAGAGAAATTAATGCCATAGCCAAAATTAGTGAAATGAATCGGGGAGTGACTGCACTAAAATCATCATAACTTCTTCAATATTAAACCAAATTGGAAAAAATATACTGATTGGAATCATGATTTCATAATCTACACTTAAAAAGTGAAAAATCATATGTATTGTGAGGGTAGGTGGGCCAAAAATTATAAGTCAATTCCATATTTTAAATGGACACTTCTCGATGGGTGAAAATTCATTTAATGAAACATGAGAGGCCATTTTATTCTATATCAAGCTACAATAAAATGAGTGATGGATTTTACAAGGTTCTCCATGATTTTTTTAGCCATTGAATTATATTTTTGGTGTTGCATCTGAAATTTCAGGAATTTTTTCTTTCCTCTCTCTCTCTCTTTCTTCTTCTATATATGTAAATGGAGATCTCATTTTAAAAGTTATTAGACATTTTAATATATTCTCCTCCACTTATAATTTTTTTGTAGGCATCTTTGGGATTCAAAAATCACATTTTGAGCTTTTGGTAAGACATTCATACTTATTTTCTTAACTATAATAAACTATGTCATCTACTAAATCAATAAAATCAAGCTTTGAGGTTATTTTGCAACCCCTTTCTTGTGTTCTCTTGCATTATCCGACCTCCGTATTGCCTTTTAAAGAATCTTATGAATTTTAATGATCTTTTGCAATCTATAAATGGATGTTTTTCATGGAAATAGTGTGGTGAATGCATGTTCATATACTTTGGTGTATCATATGCCCTCTATATCTCCATTTCGCACATTTTCGTGCATAAGAGAGTGTCCCAATCACCCCTCTCATTGTTTTAGCACCTCCTTAGAGTAGGATCTCTTCAATTTTATGTATTTTTTTCTCTCCTGCTCCTTGGAATCATAGGATAGGATTAGATAAGTGTATTTATAGTATTAGGAGTAGTTGTAGCATTAGTTTAGGAAGAAGAACCAACCTTCTTTGGAGGTCCATCTCAAGTAACAGATCCCACAACTTGAGAGATGGTTCCATGTTAACTAATTACATTGATAGCTCATGTACAGATGCACATGAAAAAATATAGGGTGTTGTAATTTGGTGATAATAGTTCTCGAACACTCGGTGGGACCACAACAGTAATTTTTTCCATTTTATAAGGATTCCATATGTGTGCATTAATGAAACCTCAACCTTTGGAGGATCTACCTCAACACAGCTTAATAACTCCTTGGATTATAATTCACTAGTTCTAGTATTCCAAGTGTTTCAAATTCATGCGAAGGATCCAAACAATGTATAAAACAAGAGAAGAAGGGATATTTGAATACTTGTAGCTATCTCTAGGAAGAGGAAGAAGAGGAAGAAAAGTTCAGAGATCTCCATCTCCACTAAACATGACTCTTTCAACACCTCCACCGGAAGGGCGTTTATTCATTCTACTACGGTTATTAGACCAATCAAAATGGCTCAACCACCATAAAAAGTTACTTTTCAATTTCATGGGAGGTAGTCCACTTTCCCTCAATGTACAGAATCCAATTCCATTGACATCATTAAAGAGAATTCCTTATTTCACTAGAGAGAATCACACAACCCCAATTGATCATATCCAAGACATTGCAAATGTTTTTGCTATACATGAAATTGTTGATATAGATATGGCAGTAAAACTCCTTGCTTCTTCTCTCAAAGGAAAATATTTACATTGGTTCAGAATCTTAATGACTTGATCAATTTAGAATTGGAATGAACTATACTCGAGGCCCTTATAACCATTTTAGTGAAATGGAAGATAATTTATCTCTTTTGGAGTAATTGACCACAATAAAGAGGATCATAATGAACAGTGTCTAACTTCAATTTTAGATTCCAAAGAACGTGGGATAGAATTCCAATTTCTGTAGGACCAACTGTTAAAGGTGCATTTCTCTATTTCCTAGAATATCTCAATTTTTATATATTTGCAATATATAATCTATGGGATAACTTTACCAGGATCCTATGTGATAGCCATTAGAGCTGATAATTTCCTAATTCAAGCCGGGAAACTTTCTCCTAGGCCACCTCTTCCTATTTATCTAGAAATAGGGAATCCTAGTTCTAGCCAAACACCGAGGTAACCCTTATTCCTATTGTTAGAAATCAAAGTTCTAGTGAAGCTTACACATCTTTTAGATCCTCAACTAAAATCCAAGAGGTCATGAAAAATTACAGAATCTAGGGAATGATTTGGTAATAATCAAGATGTATAAAGATCATAATTTTAGATCTTATCAGCCACAATATCAATCTAATAGGACCTCATACCACTCTAATAAACCTCATACTAAAGCTGATAACCAGAACCAAGGAAAACCTCAAGCTACTATGCCATTCTAACCATATAATCCTAACACAACACCATCACCTAGAGCCTTAGTTCTAGTCCAAAACAACCTTGTACAAGACTATGAATGGTGTTTCCGTTATGGACAACCCCACAATCAAGAAACATGTTTGAATGGAATAATAAATCGGTCCTTAATGATACAAAGTGTTGGTGTGTCTCAAGAAATAAATGAAGAGGAAAATCAGCAACATTAAAATATAGAAGAGGTGCCTCAAAATGATACAACACCTGTGAATTGGCAAGCATAGGATTTCTATAGAATAACTAAATCTCCTTCGCAGGATGTGGAAATGAAAAAAAGGTCCAAGAAAATAAATATAGAGGAAGGGAAGTCTTCAAATGCAAGTGGTTCTCAATATTCTATCACACTTCAAGGTGTTGATAGCTCAAATGCAGACCCAAATTCACAGAATCGGACTAGAATACCTATTGTAACAACTCATGTTTAGGATAAAGTTGAGACAAACAAAGGGAAGAAAAAGGACAGTCCATTTCCATTCAATATCATTGATCAAATGAAGAAAAAAAAATTAAGTATCTCAATGTGGGAAGTCATTGAAAATTATGGGATAGAGGGATTTATTACAGGTGCAACCATGGCAAACTTTTCAATCCCAAATCAAGTATCTAAGGATCAAGACAAGGTACTCACTAATGCAATGGAACAAGAGAGAGCTCATCTAAAGGGAAATATGAAACCTCTAGCATTCTACATATCTTTGATCATTGGGAATAATATTGTACACAATCACATGATAGACATAGGTTCAAGTAGCACAATAATTCCAAATAAAATTTTGGATAAAATGGGTTTAAAATATAAAACTATCTCTAAAGGAGTGGTGCAATAGATGGGACAACAATGACAAATGTTGGAGTGATCAAAGGATTGAATCTTACATTACATGTGTGCCCAAATTTCATAGTTACAAAAATGTATCGATTCCTGACCTACCTCCACTCTTCACCCTATGCTTGTCTTGAGATTTCACTACTAAGATCGGTGGGTACTTGTCACCTTATTGGTCACACATGCTCTTTAGGACAAGGTATAGAGCCAAGGCTACTATCGTGTTAGAACTAATTTTTGAATTCCACATTGAGCCTTATCTTCCAAGTCTAATCAACACAAATTACTCATCCTCTCGATCACAAATATTTCCCAAGCACTTTGGAAATAAATACTAAAATAGGATACATTTCGGATTTGACACTAGATGAATGGGAAAACAAGAAGTATGGATATTATCCTTATAGGGAAATGGAAGAAGATGAGTTGGGTATCTATCTCCGACATGAATAAGAAACACCTATTCCTAGTGTTGCTAAACCGGATGATGAATATGAGAATGAAGTTTAGAATTTGTTTTTGATGGATCAAGGATCAAACAAAGTGTAGGAGGGAGAGTAATACTGCGTCTCCCAAAAAGGTATTACATACTACTATGTTTTAGTATTCAAATTCAATTGTTCAAATAATACGTCATAATATGAAGCACATATTGATGGATTACAATGGGAAAGAAAAAGAAGTATCAAAAATTGCAAGTTTTGGGGATAGCGAGCTAGGTGTCAATCAAGTTAAAGGACAAAATGATGCAAAAAATAATCTTCTAAATAGTTACAAGAACAAGGTATATGATCTTATAGATTATTTTCAAGAATTTAACATAAGTTCCATACCAAGAAAAGTGAATGAGGCCACAAACAAGATTGCATCGGTTGGAGAAAATTTTGATGTTGCTAAATAAATTAACAAGAATAAATAATAACCTCATATTAAAGTGATAATAAGACCAATTGTTCCAGACAACAACACTAGTTGACAAGTTTTTGAAAGTGACCAAAAATAATGAATTTCCTACAAGAAGAGGTTGAGTTCTCTTCAAGAAACTAGCCAAATTAGAAAATAAATATGGGGACCACGTAAGCTAGCTCAAAATGAAAAATCTTCCTAAATGTCTAGTGACTCTTGAATCAATATCCAATCCGAATGATCAGTTAAAAGAGAAGCAAACATCATGGTCAAGGGATACGATTCAAAGGCTATTTTAGTGGGTAAAGGAAAAGTGCTCCAAATTAGCAAAGTAAGTGATTAACTAAAAATAGAAACACTCTTTATATATTATGGAAAGTATAGCCACTAGTTAATCTAAATAGGAGGACTAAAATGTTGTATAAATGCAATAAAACAATGTGGAATAATTGTAAATAATTATACTAAATAAAATGAAACCCTAAATATGCAAAGAATCAAGGAGAAATGACTTAGATAATTGAAGAATACTATTGCAAGTTTTCAAAGGTATGATAATAAGATCGAGGAGCATGAATGAACACTTAGAAGTCCCGAAAAGGTCGATCTAGAGGATTTGAGTAGTTTGAGGCACTTAAGAATATCTTGGGGTGCTCGGGGTCTCTCAGTGCGTAAATTAGGCACCTTGGTTTCTGTAAAATATCTTAATCTTGTTTTCACATGGTCATAAGGTATCCCAAACTGTTATTTGTCTATCACATTAGATCTGTCGAGTTCCACTTGAATATGCTAAATAATGAAGTGACCACATGCAAGAAGGAAGTATCAAAACCCTAGGAAAAATAAAATATGCTAAATTAATGGGTGAGACCAATCTCGGTCATCAAACCAATGCTCTTATCACTTCGAGCGTCACAATAAATTTTGGACCTATATGTAGTTACGGTATGTGTATGCATGTCGTGCCCTAGAATCTCTTGTGTCGGTTGCACTTTGTTAAGTAACAAGCAATACTAACTATAGAAAATGTAATAGTATGTGTACATGAAAGAAAATAGAATTCTCCCCTTATTTAGTGTGTGTTGATGCAGATCTCCTAGCCTTGATGTGTGAAACTACATGAATGAAAGTGATGTAATGGATGCAACTCTATATGGAGTGATAATAGTGTGTGATGTTAGGGCCCTCATTATGGTCTCATAACTTTATATTTATAGGGTTATCCTAATTTAATTTCATAAATAACTTTGACATGGATGAATAGGAAAAGGATAAGGATGAAAAATTGCTAGAAAGACCCCAAAAATAAGTGAGAAAGTGGAACATAGATCGGGGTGCCTCAGGTGGGACCAGGGTGCCCCAAGATGCAGTATGGGCACCCGGGTTTAGGCTAAAATAATAGGACAATTGTGAAATAGGTGGATATGTGTAAGGAAATATGTAGGAATGACAAAATAAAATATTAATAAAGGAAGCCAAAAGATGGGATTAATTAGTAATTTATTCACTTGAGAATCCTTTAAATAATAGTATAAGACCAGGATAAATAATTCCTTAAGTGCATGATTTTCTATCTACATTTTCCACCCACTTTATGTTGGTGAGTAGAACACTCAATAACATAAAGTAGATAGATATAAATGCATACCCGATGTCCATGTAGAGTGTAGAAGAAGACATGATGAAGGACTAGACTCAAGTGTGGAATGAAAAAAGAAAAATGTGGAAGAGTGTGGATTATAAAGATGAAAAATGCACATAAAAAATAATGAGAGTGGACCTAGGTGGAATGTGTGTGTAGCTGCTATTATGTTTAGTTTACCTACATGTTTAGTAAAGGCAAGTTCTGTTATGGTGTTTTTATTATCTCTATTATCATTGTTGTTTTTTACCTCAATTTGACTTCTTGTTTCTCATACGACCATACGGAAGGAGAAAACAATCAAGTAGTCAATTATGTATGTATGTAAAAATGTTGTGTGAAATCCACATGTATAGAGATGTGTAAAGTATGAAAATGAATAATATGCAAAAATTAAAGTGTAAATGGAACATGTGCACTGATACATGTTGAGAAAAATGGTATAGAATGATATCTTGTATTGTCGTGAGTTTTTGGGTGATCTCATGCAACCTTGGATGAATAAGTATAGGGAGGAAATTCTCTACATCTTACAACCTTTAACCGCTTCTATTAAAGTGTGTGAAGAGATCTCTAGACTGCATTCTAGTATTTTGGGTGATCGATGCCACTGGACAAAGTAGTGTAGAGAGGCACATCCACAGTAACCTCTAGGCATGTAATGCTTTACCTCCATAGAATTTCAAAAGGACACCATGTCTTGTAGAGGACACTGTGTATGAATTTCGTAGACTGGTCTGAACTCACTCATTGTATGTAAAACCACAATGCCAAGGGTGGAAAGTATACTATACTGAACCGGTGTAAATATGTTATGTTAGTAGAAACCCTCAATGATGACACCATCTTTTGGGGCATATGCGACATTGCTGAAAGGAGAATGTGACCCCAAAAGAGGACCAACTGCACTCTGACCTATAGAACTCTTCCCTACAGGGGGAAAGGGAACACTCTTTATAGATACCAAGGTGCACACAAAAGGGGATGGCTAGCCAAATAAGTGTTAGTCTGAAAACACATGCATGCAATAAGACAAGTGTAAAATACACAAATAATGTAGAAAATACAAAACACAATAGTGTAAACATGCAAGAAAACAAGTAGACCTCACAAAGCGGGTTGCAAACATGGGAAATCACTCATAATGTTACAAGACGCGAAGGCCATCATAATACAAAAAAATACAAGTGTGAACACAAGCAAAGGAAAGCCCACATACAATGGAAAATAAAGAAGAAAAGCAGAAAAAAACAAGTAGTCATAAAAAAATATAATCGTGCAAAACAAGTACGCACATGAAACATCCATCAACATTTTAGAGTGATAACCAATATGTCAAAGTGTGTATGAGAAAGTAAAATAAGATGCTAAGTACAAAATGAAATAATAGCACCTAAATAAGATGAATATGGATTCCCTAGTGACCATTATAGGAAGGGTAGAGGCGAGCATCCATGCCATGTGTAGGTTCTGTATACGTAATGACACTAAAAATGGTGTGAATGTGCATGTGTTGATGATAATGCCATATAAGAAAGAATTCTAACATGTGTATTAAAGTGATAATGCAAAACACTAGCATGAAAAATTAAATTCCCAAGGAAATGTAGTATGTTTTGTGGATGGATGGAATGATAAGAGAAACATGCCCCCTTAGTGGATGGAAGTATATGTAATGAGGTTCATTTTTCCCCCTTAGCAGTCAAGAATGAACCATAAATGAGAGTGCGTCATCAGGAAATGGTCAAGTAGTGTTGGTTGTTTCTAGCGTCTTTGTGGTGAGTGTGTATATGTAATGGTAATGAAATGTGACATGGGGAGAGATTTCGTGAACCCTATAGCGGAAGCGTATATCACGACTTACTGAATAGATGATTGATGATTTATCACTAAGTGTATATCACTATATGATGAAAGGAGGAAGATGGGTGATGATTTAGGCTAAAGTGTAAGTCACTATATGAAGCCTAAATTTTATGTCACCAAAAGATGAGAGGAGGAAGTGGTTATGTAACCTAAGGTGTATACCACTACAACATGATAGAATGTGTGATAGTTTAACCTAAGGTGTATGTCACTAATGCTAGAAATATCACATGAGGAAAATATCACATGATGAATGTAAGTTCCATTTGATTGGTAAACCCTTGGTAATCGAGTATGGACCGAGGAACTATTATCCAATTTTTCCCCTTAGGAAAAATTGAACAAACATGAACTTACACACTTGAGAAAATGGGGTTGATTCAGTCATGGGAGCTTGCATTTCAGGATCGGACAAATAGGTTGAATCAGGTCGAGCATTTAAGAGAATTTTAGGAAATGAAGAATCTCTAAAGTTTGAAATTTTAGATTTCGAGAGGTAGAGCCGTTTGGAGGTAGGCTAGGAATAAATTTAGAGACTCAAGGCGGAAAGAAGTATGAAAAGGAGAAACAAAATTTCAAACCCGATTTCGCAATTTTAGACTTCAAGAGTTTGGAGTTTCAGAGGTTTCATGTGCCCAAATGGATAAACGATCCCCAAAAATCCTAACCCCGAAATCTCGAAAACCCTATTCCCAAAACCCCGAAATCCCCAAAATTAAAAATGTCTAAAACCCGAAGTCCAAATTTTAGACTTTGGAATTTCATAGTTTTTGAGGTTTTATGTGCCCAAATGGATAAAAAAACCCGAAAACCAAAAACCTACACCCCAAAACCCCGAAAACCCGAACCTCAAAATCCCGAAAACCCAAACTCCAAAATCCCAAAAATGTAAAAGGTCAAAAATGCAAAGTCTGAAATTTGGACTTTAGAGTTTTGGAATTTCTAAACTTTAAAGCCCCAAAACTCAAAAAATCAAAACTCGATGTCTGAAACCTGAAGTCTGAATTTTGGACTTCATATTTTAAAATTTTTGGAGGTTTTGTTGACTCAAGTCGATGAGCATTAACTCGATCTACGAAATGGAAAGGTACGAAGTTCTGAATTTTGGACTTTAGTGTTTCAGAGTTTTAGAGGTTTCATGCGCTCAAGAGGATGTACAGTAACATCAAACTCCGAATTCAAAATTCTGAAAGTCTGAAATTTCAGATTTCAGAGGTTGCAATGCATTTCAGAGTCGAAGAAATAGAGCCAACCACTCGCAATTAATTTAGTAAGACACCCCAATCTCCATATGGCCATAAATTTTGACCTGGGAGCTATGATATGCACAAGAAAATACTTTTAGAAAGCTCTATATGTTCATGAATAAATTAGATAAGCTATGGAAATGAAGCTAAAACATGTAACCTCAAAGCATGAACCTAATCTACACTAAACCATCATGATAAGAGCTAAACAAGATTAACATCTATCATTGTATGAACTAGATTAAATCTAACCTAACATGATATATGCTATTCTTTACTTCTTAGATTACTAATAAAGAAATTGAACCTAAAAATATCAACTTAGCAATCTGTAAGCTAGAAAAAATACACTACTAACAAGGAAGTAAAATACCAATAATCATACCTCCTCCTTCGTGTTCCATAGCAAACCTCGAGAATGGACTAGGAAACTTGGATTGAGCCCTGGTTATGTGATATGTATGTGCTTTTCTTCGAGACGGAGAAATACCTTCTTACAATAACGATCCTCTTACTTTGCACCAGATGGGAAAAAGGATTACGAGGCTATTTGGGCATTAGGACGAGGCGAAGGATGTTCTTTGCTCAAAGGATGCAAGAACTTAGATATGGCATTCAAGATTATTCTCCTTGTGTTTAGAAGGGAGGGGTAAGGTTGTATTTATAGCCTGTGGGGAGTGATTAACTTAGAGTAATCATGGTCCGAAAATGTGGGCAAGATTAAGTGAGTGGTTTGAAAATGTGGGCAAGATTAGGTGAGTGGTTTGAAAATGTGGGCAATATTATATGTGTGGCAGCCATGAAGAATGGGTGAGGATTTGAATTATATTTTTAATTCATAAGTGGAGGATTTTAGGTGAGTGGGGACCACGAAGGGTGGGTGAGGATTTGAATTTGAATTTTTAATTCAATAGTGGAAAAACATGGAGAATAATGACATGTGGTGTGGATTGGGTTATTTTTAGATTTTGAAATGGATAATTAATCAAATTATATTTGATTAATTGAAGTGTATTTTTGTGGGAAATGAGGAAGGGGAATTAATTGATTTAGGACAGATGTGAAATTGGGGTGTCTACATTTTCCCCTCTTTGGAAGGGTATTATAAAAGTAGTGTTCTTTCAAAGAAAGTAGACGGTATGGGGAAGAAATATATCTAATTTTTAAAAGGTAGAGAGAATGTTTGTTAGGGAGAATAGAAAGTGGTGAGTGACGAATGTCATAGTATCCTTTAAGAAAAAAATGTCATGAGAAGATGTGATTATGGATAGATGTGGTGATGGCCCTCGAGAGGACTCGCGAGAATGGAATATACGACAGAACTCTTGAAAAGAAGGGAAATGGATTGTGGAGAAGAGGATGATAATGGAGTGGAAGAGATTGGAATGACCGCACGACGCAAATGGAGAAAGGATTCAATCGACCAGTGAATGTTAGGTGTGAGGGTGTGTGGGAAAGAGAAAAGGGAATGGATAAAATTGGGGTTGATTACGAGAAGAGTAAGAGAGATAGGGAGGGGAAAAAGGAATGAAAGAGGTATAAATAAGAGAACGGGATGATAGGGGAAGAAGGGAATGGTGAAGGAAAAATAAGGAAAAAATAGGAGAATGATAGAGGAGAGGGTGAAGGGATGAAAGAGAGAGATGTGCAAAATGAAGGAAGCAACATAGATAGTAAAGAGGGATGCGTGAAAGTGAAATAAATGATAGAGCTGAGAAAATTAGGAAACATGAAAGGATAAATAAGGAGAAAATGAGGTGGGAGTAGGGGGTGAAATGAAGGAAGCTGGAAAGAGGACGAAAGAAGAAGTAGAATAGAGAAAAAAGAAACTATGAGGGGCAAGGAAAGTGTGAAAAAGAGGAGAGAAAAGAAGAGAAACAGATACAAAATGAACGAAAAGGTAGGGGTGGTAGAGAAAAGGAGAAGTGGTCAGAAGAAACGTGAAAATTAGGGGAGAGGAAAGGAAGATAGAGTGAATATAGGGAGAAGATTGAAGGAATTGTGTCATTGCGAGGAAGACCAAGGCAAAGAATATGGAGCAGATAATATGGAGATGCATGTAAGGGTGGTATGATAAAAAAGACAGGACAATGCTGAAGAGCCAGGTTATCGATGGGGAAGTAAGGAGGAAACATGATGGAAAAAGGGGAAGAAGATGATACAGGGGAAGGGAAATAAGATGAGGGGTGGGAGAGAGAAGAGGATAACAAAGAAAATGATGTAGAAGGAAGGGAATACATAAAGGGGGTAATAAGTGGAAAGGGAATGGTATAAGGAATGTTCAAAGAAGAAAGAGGGGAGGAATGACATCGATTGGAAAAGATGCAGAGATGCATGAAATGAGGATACTAGGATGATGAGAAAATAGAAAAAGGATGTATGATGAAGATAGTAAAGATATTGAAGAGGGAAAAGAGGAGATGGAGAGATGGGTAAGAAGCGACAAGAAAGGGTGGGATTGAGGGAAAAGAATAGGAGAGAAAAGAGAATGGGGGAGAGAAGAAGCAATGCCAATGAGGGGACGTTAGGGAAATCCCCTTTACAATGAGTGGTGGGGAAGGGTGAGAGAAAAAATGAAGAAAAGGAGAAAGCTAATGAGGATTGGAAAGGGTAATGCCAACAAAGGGATGCTAGGAAAACCCTTCTATAATGAGTGGTAGGCTTAGAGGAGGGAAGGGACGAAGGAAACTCTAGAAGATCCAAGGGAGTGAATAAGGTAAATGCGGAATGAGGATTGATGATTTTTAGGAAAACCTATTTACAATTATTAGCGGGAAGAGAAGATGATGATGAAAGAATGATATAGGAGTGTTAACAAGAATGGCGAATGCATGTGTGGGTAGAAATGTGGGGGGAATTTGAGAAGATGAAGTGGATGAGTTGGGACTAGGTGAAAGTGAGGAGAGGATGCGGGTGATGAGGATGAACAAAGTGAGGATGAAGAACCAAGACATGAAAATAATGGGAAGAAATGGTATGAAGGATGATGGATCAAGAAGGGGAAAATGGGGGAAAAAAATGTGATTGTAGGTGGAAGAGATTAGATGTATGTTTTAAGAGGATATGTGAAGAAATGATAATAGTAGGAGGAAAAAGTGGGTAGTAGGAGATATCAGGTGGAAGAAGAAATCAACAAAGTGAACAAATAATGAGGCGAGGGAGAAGTTCACGATGAAAAGTTAAGTGTAGGGAGGACCCGACTTAAGATTGTCATATGACCGAAGTGGTGAAGTAAGATTGCCATGTGAGTGAAACTAGAGATGACAAGTGGTCAAGCGAGAAGTGGTGTTTGCAAGAATAGAAAAGGAGGTGAATGGATGTGATAATGGGGAATGACGAGAAAAAATGAAGGGTGAAGGGTGTGTAGTGATGGGGAAAGGCAAGGGAATAGATTATCCTTAAGAGGGACTCTTAAGTGAGATCGCCATGCCGGGTGAGTGGTTAAGTAAGATTGCCAAGTAGAGGAGGGTGATAGTGGTGGTAAAAAGGTGTGATGATGGGGAATGAAGAGGAAAGATGGATGGTGAGATTATAGAGTGATGGGCGAGTGTAAGATGACATGTCATGCTTAAGAGAATCTCTTAAGTAAGATCGTCATGCTGCTGGAGAGGTTTCGTAGGATCACCCAACCGACAGGGATGATATGCAAGGAGAAAGACAAGATGATATTGGGGATAGGGGTGGAATGGTAGGTTGAAGAAGATGATCATGACGAGAGGCGGGAGAAATAAGATGGGAGAAATATGATGGGATGGGGAAGGCCATAGGGCAGATCAACCTTAAGTGGAAGTCTTAAGTAAGATTGCCATGCGGCGGAATGGTTAAGTAAGATCACCAAGCTGAGGAAGAATATGGATGATGTTAGAGTTGGTGGGAATAGGGTATGACAAAATGGATTGAAGGGGAACCCTCAAGTGAATTTTCCATACTATGAAAGCATGTCAGTAGGATGACTAGGCATAAGACAGATTTGGGGAAGGATGAGAAAAGAGTGAGTGAGGTATGCTTGAGTGGTATATGATATGAGATGAGGTGATAATAAGAAAAAAGGAAACAAAGGAGTCTAACATGAATGGATGAAGAAATATATGTAGTGGAGGGTGGAGAGTGTGAGGGGAATCCTTAATTGGGATGCCTGCATGGTGAGAGTAATGATGTGAGAATGAGAAGCAGAAGAGGTGGAATGGGAAGATGTGTGTGGTGGTGATTGTTGTTTGATGAGAGGGGAGGTGGTGAAGAAGATTCTACAATGGGAAGATCTTAGGGAGAGGGTAAACCTCCACCGAGGATTCCATATAGAAGGGGTTATTAAGTAAGATTGTTAAGCGGGAAGCAAAAGGGTGAAAGGAAAGAATACAAATGGGTGAGAGGGGACATGAATGGTGAGAAGGGTAATATGGGGATAAGTGGTGGAGGAGTAAAAAGAGGAGCGAGGATGAATGGATCAAATACATGGTGAGCATGGTGGGGGGGGAGGAGCTGTTGGATAGAGAATGCTACTTGAGAAAGATCATCAAGTAGGATTAAACCGCAACTATGGTGATCAAGTAGGATTAGCAAACTGCAATGGTGATCAAGTAGGATTTCCAAAATGGGGAATGTATTAGTATGGGTGAATGGATGGGGTGCAAAGTAAGATGTTGATCATGCAGGAAGATACTCACGTGACGAAAAACATCTTAATTTTAATATAACACATAACAGGATGCATCGTGATATAAAAGATCATGATGACTAGACTGTAATATGTGTGATAGCATAGACAGGGGCCATCAAAAAGGTTTGATGCCCCAGTATGATATGCAAATGGAAGAGAGCATAGACAGAGGCCATCAAGAAAGTATGATGCCCCAGTACGACATGCAATCAGATAATGTAAGAATATTAGAGAGAACACCAGGATACATAAAATCAAGATGCCCCCGTAATATATCAAGATGCAAGAAAGCAATTAATAATTTACAACTAATAATGCAACACAAGAACCAATAAACATGTCCCTAATGTGTTCCATAGTGAGGATTGATTGGATGTGCCCCAAGTAGGGGTATGAGGACATAGTAAAGTATTGGGTCATTGTCCTCAAACAAGGAAACAATGAGAGCTAGATTTGCCCCAAGCGAGGATTCATGCGAGGAGAAGTGGTTTGAATTTGGTAGTCATAAGGTGATTGGATCATTCGTTGGGGATAATAGTTCAAAGGTTAAATTGTGTTAGTTATTTTAGAGTTTTTTTTTTTTTTTGCAATTTTGTGGATTATTATTTTTAATTATATATCTAATGTTTTTTGGATTTTTGATGATTTTCAAATGTTTTTGGATTTTTGACGATTCTTGTTAATGGTTTTGGATTTTTGATGATTACGTGTAATGTTTTGGATTTTTGCGAGTATTTCTAATGTTTTTGGATTTTGATGAGTTCTAATTTTTTTGTTGGATTTTGGACGATTGTTTCTAATGTTTTTGGGTTTTTGACAATTTGCAAATGTTGTTTTGGATTTTAGATTTTTACACCGTTTTAGATTTTTGATGATTTTCAAATATTTTTGAATTTTAGATTTTACATTGTTTTTGGATTTTTGACGATTTTCAAATGTTTTTGGATTTTTACATTGTTTTTGATTTTTGACGATTTTCAAATGTTTGTAGATTTTACACTGTGTGATTGGCAATTTATGTACCGGAGTGTAGACTTATTTTGAGAGGCGATGTACCATGTTGTAACTTATGCTCGAGAATAACACAAATTCTCTTTCCATTAGCAGGAAATGGTGGTGATAATATGATGAAAAGAATTCCAGCTCCATTCTTGACTCCACACAACTAGTAAGATGTGTGGGTTCATCACCGAGAATCAAGAACGACATATGAGGTAGATAATGAATATAGAGAAAAATACTAACAACAATCCCTTTGGAAAATTGTGACTCCATTTTTCATAACAGTACTGAACCAGTTTCAAAAATGGCTTTCACTTTATGAGTCACATGTTAGACTTAGGCAGTTAGGTGGCTATTTGATTGATAAGATATGAGGTTAAGAGATAGTTCTCTCTTCACTTAGGCATCTAAATTACGTGTTTGGGGATTCTATAATTTGTAAGCATTGTAAGATTTTATATTTTTTTGAAATGAGTCCATATGCCTTGCCCCATGTTACTAGCGAGAAGCAAGGGCTCATCACCGAAGGCAAAATATAGGCGAGTGAATTCCCTTTTTTTGTTTTTGTTTTGTTTTATTTGTTTAAAAATAAAATAAAATATTTTGCAATGTTTTTATACTTTTATGAGAATGACCCTCTACGCTTTTCCCCATGCCACTTATAAGAGGCAAGGGTTTATCATCGAAGACAAGACGTAGACGAGTAAGGGCACCTTCCTCCACTCCCACGCTCACACTACCAATAAGAAGTGTGGGCTCAACACCAAAGACTATGAAGGATGAAAGATGTGAAAATGAATTACTCATAAGTTATTAAATTGATGGATTTTTTTACGATAGTGCTTTGTATTTGGGAAGGAATGTCTACCCCTAATCTCAGCCCCACACGACTAGTAGGACTTGAGGGTTCAACACTGAAGACTAAGATGGACGTCAAACGAACTGGGTAAAGAAGTTTAGAGATTTTTATGAAAGAGAGAATGTCTTTAAAGGGAATATATTACCATCAATAAGCTTCTAGGTATGACTATAGGTGAAAGCGACTAAAAATGGGAGATATGATAAGAAGTATGATGCTCACAAACTTAATAGGATTTATATTAGCACTTGTCTCATGATGATAAATATGAAGATGTGATTTTGATAATGAAAATATCTACCAATGGAAATGAATAAATTTAAATTATTTAGAGATAAGAAAGACAGAAGGAACAATGTACACGTTGTTTCCTAGAATAGTGAACATCTCAAGGATAAAATTTCTTTAAATGAACTACATTCATTAGTTCATCAAGATCTTCGCTTGTGTCAATGGCCAAATTATAAGCTCCAAACCTAAAATTATCTATGATTTCGTTGGGCTCAAATTTGTCTTGTTTGTCTCATTATTTGGGTGTGTTCTTTAGATTTTCTTTGAGAATGAAATCATTGAACTTAAATTTTCTAGGTTGAAATTTTTTATGGTAGCTATGCCGTAGCCGACTTTATTATAGTTGAAGATGATCTAGGGCATTAAGTCGTGTTTTATCAAGAAGCTCGAGTTCATTAAGGTGTGAGTGTCGATAATAATCTTTATTGATTACATCTTTGAAGGATATTATGAAGGATGGAAATTCAACATTGATATGTAAAATAGATTCCCAACTATAAACAAAGGAGAAGGGAGTGGCTCCAGTAGGTGTGTGGTAAGATGTGCGGTAAGCCCAAAGAGTGGGATAGATTTGGTTAAGCCAATAGCTTCCATGTGTGTTGACAATGATGGTTTGTGTTATTTGGTTTGTTGCTTCTAATTGTCCATTAATTGATTATTTTGAGGATAGATTCATGATTAAAGATGGAAAAGTTTGTATAAATATATTTATGTGTATACCTACCTCATAGAATATATGCACATAGAAGTCTTGATAGTTGAGAATCATTAGTGATGATATTCATGCAAGATCGATTGTTGAAAGCACGATGGACATGAAAGATTGCATTGTTGCAAGTGTCCAAACTCGATGTAGTTGTGTTTCGACAACAAGGCTAGAGATCTTAGGCATAAGAGCCAATATTGGAATAATAGAATCAAACTTAATGGTACTGTTGATGGAACCTCTTTTGTAGTGTCTATAGTAATATCAAGGTTTGAAAGGGAGTCTTGAAATGAGGTCAAGGTCTCGTTAGATATTGGAAGAATGTTGTCGCCCAAAACAGGTTCAATATATGTTTGGGTTAAAAGAGAGTCTTGAAATAAGTTCAAGTGCTCAGTAGATGTTGGAAGAATGTTGTTGTCCAAAACAAGTTCAATGTATGTTTGGGTTGAAAGAGAGACTTGAAATAAGTTCAAGTGCTCAGTAGATGTTGGAAGAATGTTGTTGTCCAAAACAGGTTCAATGTATGTTTGGGTTGAAAGAGAGACTTGAAATAAGTTCAAGTGCTCAGTAGATGTTGGAAGAATGTTGTTGTCCAAAACAAGTTCAATGTATTTTTGGGTTGAAAGAGAGTCTTGAAATAAGTTCAAGTGCTCAGTAGATGTTGGAAGAATGTTGTTGTCCAAAACAAGTTCAATGTATGTTTGAACTAATGGAAGGAAATTTGAAGAAGATATGGATTGGTTTGGAATTAGAGAGGCTTGACTGTTGTCGTCATGATCTTGTGGAATTTCAGTATATATAGGAGTTTCGACAGTAGTCAGCTCTTCATGGAAATTTGTGGTATTGGATGTGTCGTTGGTTGTAAGAGCGTTTTCATCAAGTTCTACAGAGATGACGTCATCGTCAATTAAGTCTTGGACGTAATTCTTAAATCACACACATTTATCTGTGTGATGACCATCAATGCGATGAAATTCATAGTATGTGTTAGGTTTGTACCAACATGGCTTAGCTTCCCCTTTGACAAAGGGTTTTGTAATTGGATATCTTATTAGTTTAGCCTCTTTTAGTTGATGAAAAACACTAGAGAGACTTTCTCTAAGGGGGTAAACTGGCGTTGAAATTTATGCAAAGTGACGTCTTCATTAGGTTGTATGATCGGCTTTTTGGGTGATCGTTCATTGATTTGGGTAGCCATATGAGAGAGTTGTGTTGTCAACTTATTAATTTTTTCTAATAGCTCATTAGAACTCAACCTAGACCTATTTATTGTGATCGTTGTTTTATCTCAATCGAGTTAACAAGTAAGGTTATAAGGAATAAGCTTAAATAAGATACTTGGGAGAAATATACGATAGCTCGAACAATCTATAGTGAAAATGGTTTAGATTTTGCTTAAAAAAGCTTATCGAATACAATGTAAAGAGTACACTCAAACAAGGTACTTGATACAAATGGGATATAGCTCAAATAAGCTATGATGAAGATGTTGATTGGTTTGGCTTAAACAAGCTCATGATTGTTGACAAGCAAAGTAACTTGAATAGGTTAATCTCAATATCATTGTGATATAACTCAAAATGAGTTATGAAAGGATTTGTCTGGCTGTGACTTGGATAAACGTGATGGTGGAAAAAATAATGAGTGAACTCAAACAAGTCACCCAATATTAGTTTGATATAGCTGGAAACAAGCTATGAATGATGTTTTGACAATTGATGATATGGGGAGTGAATGTTAGTCACTCAATATCAGTTGGATATAGCCGAAGACAAGCTATGACAGATGTATTATTGGATGAAGCAAGCTAATGAAATTGGTGTGATGTTTTGGTCTGTGTTGTTGGATTGTTTGGATGTTTTTTCTTGGTATTGAATTGGTCGAGAACTAATTTTTTGTGGAACACAACTAGGGTCTGAACTTTTACAATGAACACATTGATATCAGCCAAGTTTTATGATAAAACAATGCTAAACTATTTTGTTTTCAAATAGCAAGCAATCATGTGGATTCAATTGTTTTGGCTTATGAGGTAAATTCTTTAGGAATGATCATTGTTTCATACAATCATACAAGTATGTTGTGAAATGGTGGACGAGCTCTTATTACTCTAAGAAGATGCATCCTCGATATACCTAATTTTGTACGGGGATAGAATTGGTATGGGGAACCCTTAGAGCACTGGAGGAGACTCACCAATTCTTACTTGCCTATTTCGGAGTGAATCACCACATCCAGAATAGGTTTTGTGAAAAGGTGGAAGGTGATGGAGGGATGAATGTGTATGGTGTCCTTATAACTCCCCGAAGATTTACAGGGATGATGCCCAGGATTCGTTGTTATAGCTATTTAGGCGTGACTCGCATGTCGTTGCATGACAACATTACCTGTAAGTGAAGAGAAGGGGTGAGGTAAATACCAAACGTTGTGATGAGACTAGGTCTCAAAGTGCAATGCAGATGCAAATGTTGTTGGTGCGTGGTATTCAAGTCCATGTCACCGGTGTAGCTTTGGTGGTGATGAAATCCACCTCGTCTATGTGCAAAAACAAAATCATAAAGTGATTAAACATAAGGTTCTTTCCAACTTGAAATAAACCACTAAAGAAAAATAATTATGTACACGAGCGTATTTTTTTTTTCGTTTCAGCAATTTTCTTTGAATGGTGGTATTTTTGTGGAATTTTTGTTGTTTTTTGTTTTGTTTTTGTTTTTGAAAATATTCCAAAGCAACACGGTTCTACGAGAAAACAAATTAGTAGTTATCCCAAACAAAATGTTAGAAAAGTGATCATGGTTGTTTTTGATTTCTAGATCGCTCGAAGACACGGGGAAAAGAGCATACACAACCAACAACCAAAAAAATATTAATAATATGAAAAAGGAAAATAATGATTGAAATGACATTTGGAAAAGAA
Source organism: Taxus wallichiana var. yunnanensis (assembly GCA_018340775.1). Taxonomy (NCBI): domain Eukaryota; kingdom Viridiplantae; phylum Streptophyta; class Pinopsida; order Cupressales; family Taxaceae; genus Taxus; species Taxus wallichiana. The sequence goes on along the minus strand of CM031241.1, from coordinate 323,498,536 downwards.
AGCTAGAGGATCTCGCTGATGTTAGAACGAGAAACTAAAAGAATTGTGACCGTTTTTATTTTCTAGATCGCTCGAAAGGCGCAAGAAAAGAGCATACCGGATACAATTGGAATAGTTTTTTTTTTTTTAAATGTTAATAATTATTGAAATCAATTATGATTGCAAAATAGTGATAATGATTATCTTTACAAAAATAAAAATGATGAAAACAGAGTGTGAAAACGTTACCTAGAAGTGTTGTTATGGAAAATTGAAATGTAAGGCAAAATAAATTAAATTTAAAAAAAAAAAAATGTTTTCAGAGCTCGAGTGGCCTCACGTTTTGATTTCCAAGATCACTTTTGAAGTGCAAGGAAAGAACATACATGTGAGGTTGTTACATGAAATAAAAATTATAAATATATAAATAAATAAAACTATAATTTTGTTGTTTTTTGTTAAAAGATAGGTGTTAGAAGAAATGAAACCAAAATTTTTTACGTAAGTCTAAATCTAAAAATTATTTTTTCATTACATATATATTTTTTATATGTTTCCGTTAAAAAAAAAATAAGTCATTCCAAGTTCGGGAGCAAAAGTTATGGCTTTCGGAAGATAGGTATGGTAGCACTCTGAATGAAAATTTTGAACATGAGAAAAACATCTCGGGAGTTGGCTTTTTAATTTTTGACTTTTGTACTTCACCTGAGAAGCTAAAATTTTGACAGCAAGGTTAAAAAGAACAATAAACAAAAAGAAAGAGTTAGATCACAAAATGATTGACTAAAATAAGAAAAAAAAATGATTAACTTCCTACAAAGCAGTTATTTTAGAAAAAGTAAATAAATAAATGCATTTTCGGATTGGTTGTCCCATGACAGTAAGACGATAAACTAATGATTAGTTCATGTGTTTCTATAGATTGCAAGTGAATAGAAAAATCAGAACTAGGAATTAAACACCAAGCACCGAGGAGATCAAAGACGGGATGAGCTTCATAGTTTCATTGTTGTTATAACCTGCAGATACACCACAAGACACCACACAACAAAAACACTACCCAAAGCATGAAGGTTAACCAAAGAAGGCCATAAGGAACAGAAAATGAATTAATAATGAACAATAATAAAAAAATAAAGATAAAACCACTAATTAGGAAATTAATGGTAATGAGATCGAAAGTAATCAGGCGTGCGAGAATGTAAGATAAGAAAAATACACTACTAACAAGGAAGTAAAATACCTATAATCATACCTCCTCCTTTGCATTCCGTAGAAAACCTCGGAATGGGCTAGGAAACTTGAATTGAGCCTTGATTGTGTGATATGTAGGTGATTTTCCTCGAGATGGAGCAAGACCTTCCTGCAACAACGATCCTCTTACTTTGCACTAGATGGGAAAAATGATTATGAGACTATTTAGGCATTAGGACGAGGTAGAAGGATGTTCTTTTCTCAAAGGATGCAAGAACTTAGATAGGGCATTCAAGATTATTCTCCGTGTGTTTAGAGGGGAGGGGTAAGGTTGTATTTATAGCCTGGGGGAGTGATTAACTTAGAGTAATCATGGTTTGAAAATGTGGGCAAGATTAGGTGAGTGGTTTGAAAATGTGGGAAAGATTAGGTGAGTGGTTTGAAAATGTGGAAAAGATTAGATGAGTGGGGGCCACGAAGAATGGGTGAGGATTTGAATTATATTTTTAATTCATAAGTGGAGGATTTTAGGTGAGTGGGGACCACGAAGGGTGGGTGAGGATTTGAATTTGAATTTTTAATTCAATAGTGGAAAAACATGGAGAATAATGACATGTGGTGAGGATTGGGTTATTTTTTAGATTTTGAAATGGATAATTAATCAAATTATATTTGTTTAATTCGAAGTGTATTTTGTGGGAAATGAGGAAGGAGAATTAATTGATTTAGGATAGATGTGAAATTGGGGTGTCTACACAATCAAAGGGGTGATTTAGATGTTTATGGTTTTCAAGATTTTAAGAATGGATTCTCACCATTAATGGCTTCAAGGCCAATGGTTCTCTCCATATTACTCAAAACTTTGTTTAAGGATGCAAATAGAGGTGTTAGCTCAAGGTTAATGGAGGAGGTAAGCTTAAGATCAAATGTCTAATTAGCTTAAAGCTAATACAAATGAGATCTTAAATCTTTCTTAGGCTTGTTTTGGTTTTTGTTACGTAAAGTTGTAAGGTTGAATGGGTAGGCTTAGCCTTGTATTTATAGTTTTTGGTTTAGGAGAGATTGGAATTAGGATGCATGTGGGACTAAATTCTAAGAAGGATTAGACTAGTTAACCTTGGTTTAGGCTAGCTAAGCTAGATTAGTGAGTGATTAGAGATTCATTAAGAGTTGGGAGGAGTCGATTAACCATTTATGACTGATATATATCCTAGGAAGCTTAAAGAAGTGGTTTTGAGAGAAGTAGGAAGTTTGAATGGTTGAAAGGAACAATGTTTAGCTTATAAGAGAGATATTAGCCCAATTAGTTGATTATAAGAAGAATATGAAAAAGAAGGTGTCGTAAATGGGAATAAGAGAATGGAGTGAAGAGTGGCTATTTGATAAAGTTTCGTCAATCGATTGAATTAGGGGAAATTTTAAGTGTAAGAATATTTTAGGTATTTACACTCTCGGTGTCCTCAAAATGAAGAAATACGGTTTGCCATTTTAGAGGGTTTTTGAATTCTCACCTACCCAAATGAATAGGTATGGGCTTCCTTTCTTCTCTAATAAGGAAAATTACATGGAGGTATGGGTTTTGCAGTGGCACCCATCATTGTTGCAGGTGAATTCAATGCATTTTAGGGTGGTTGAAGAAATATTTCAAGTTTCTTCCCTCTCTCCCTTCTCTCATTCTTCCTATATATTGTAAGGAGGGGCATTGTTCTAATGTTGGATAATTTTTCCTTACACCGTCCCTTCTTGTCTTGTCTATAAGTGAATTTTGGAATTCAAACCTCCCATTCAAGATGTAATGCAAGTTTGTTCCTCTTGGCCATTGTAATGCACTGTATCAAATCTATGGAGAAATAATATAATTTTGTGGATGAATTTCAACCCTCTCTTGTGTTCATTTATTTCTTCGATCTCTCATTGCAATCTTGGTTATCTGTGCATGGTTATTGTATTACATGTTTAATGGTTTGTGTTTAATGGTTAGTGGATTGATCTATGGTGTATTCTCATCCTCATTAATCTGATTGTGGTTTCCATCTCCATGCAAAGTAGGTGTTCAACATTCCTTTTGGTGCATCACCTCTGTTAGTTTAGGTTTAATTTCTTGTAATATTCTTAACCCTATCTCCTTGGCAAGTTAGAGTAGATTTTAGAGTATATCCTCTAAAATTTGGATGTGTGCATCAGAATAGAGGAATAAGAATTGGAATTCATCTAGAGGGTTATCCCAATTGTAAAGTCCCACACTTTGGGATAAATCCATGTTTGACAAATCAAACTGACTTCCTCAACCATTCCCTTGTGAGAATTAAGGAGTGTTGTGTTTGCACCATAATAGGAAATAAAGTGCATCATAGGGTGGTGTTGACAATGTGTATAAGACAAAATAGTATAAATGACCAAGTAATGAATAGGGTATGCAAATTTCCAATGTGGGTAATGCAATGTAGGATGTGTAGTGTGTGTAGGATGTGTAATGTGTGAAATGGAATAAGCGGTGTATATAGAAATGGAATATGTAATGGTGATATGTAGAAATTGACCCATATGTAATGGAATATAGTGTAGTATGTAGGATATAGATCATGTATGAATGTGCCATGTGAATTATGCAATCTAGGAAAGGTAAGGTATGTAAACTATGTAAGATGTGGTGATAGGTGTAGATAGAATATGTAGTGATAACATGTACAGATAGACTCATATATATATATATATATATATATATATATAATGTAACCTAACGTAATTGTAGAATGTATGGATAGAATGTAGAAATAGACTCATATGTAATGATGAATAGTGTCGTATATGGAAAATGTATGTTATGAAAATGTGTTGGACCCTAAAATAACTAAGTACCTAAGGTACGAAGGATTTTGGTGTGTGGAAGTAGGGCACAAAGGCAAGTGCAAAAGTAGTTCTTAGAGAGGAGTGAAGGCCCATGCTCGGGAAGTTATGTTGGGGAATTAATGAGTTTTGGACAATAGGAAAAGACATGTGAAGGGAGTGAATGGAAAAGTGACCAGATATAGATGTGGATAAGCTATGGAAACTTGCAGCTCAAGGAAAGAATATTCTAGGGTATCAATACGGTTATCATGAATGGATAAGGAGTTGAGGTTTTTATGGTTGAGCTGGCACATGCATGTTAAATATACTCGATTGAGGGAAACACATGATGACATCTGGCATGTTCCTAGGTAGTGGTAGGGAAATCATGAAAGGATTCCTTTAGGATTTCGTAGGTAATGATGAGTGGTTAAGAGAAGATTCCTTCTTGTTCCTCATATGGATGGGTTTTATGGGAGTTCTTTGACAGAGTAGTTTAAAGGTGAATGGGTAGAGGTATGTGAGCATGAGAGGATGAGATGGATATATTATGAAAATATGTAATGTGTAATGGTGAGCTCTATAATGTATAAAAGCTCTGCTACTATGAACATTCCCAGAGATGGAACTCTTTTTGATGTAATCTTGGCTACTGTATTTTGACTAATGAATATAATGAAGTGATTTTGAAGCACTTATGTGATGGATCTTGATCTGTGCATTTCCTTTATGTTCATGCATGTGTTATTGGTTTTCTTGATGTTATTCATGGTTTGATTCTACTTCCATTTAGTTTGATCATGTTATTCTATGCCCTGGTGCATTAGACTAGGAGTTAATGCTTACATTTTAATTCCAAGAATGGGTGCACTTATTTTCTAGTTGTATAACATCCTCATGTTAAGGAAGAAAATTCTCATGAAGCTCACATAAAGGAGGAGATCAGTACTATGCACACCTCGGGTGAGATTCCAAACTAGTCTGGATGATGTGGTGACATGTTTGGGGTTGGTTGTTGAAGTAGAGGATATTTAGAGACTACAAAATGTGTGATGTATACTATTACTATAGAAATAAGTGTAGGATGAATGGTGTATAATGAACAATGGAATATCTAGTGTATATGGTACAGTGTGTGGGGTTCAGTGTAATGATAATCCTTCAACATTCGAGTGTGAATCGAAGCACAAGAATGCATCATTGGGTAATGATAGTGCCACAATGTGATATGAGAATGCCTAGGAAAGAAGAGTGATGGATGATGATGCACATATGCTATAATGGGGGTATTGAAATGCCATGCTCCCCAAGTGAGTATGAATGAACTAGCCAATGAGGGTGAAGGACGTAGGTCCCTCAGGTGAATCCTATGATGATGAAAACATATGACCATGCTCGAATAATGGTGGTATGGTAGACAAATGCTACATAGGGGAATGAATCTGATATGTGTGTAATGGATGGATATAAGATGAATATCGTGGTATAGTAAACTATGTGGGAATGGGGATCAAATAAATGTGGTGTGTGAAGGGGAGGATGATCCACGTGGAATAAATCGAGGTAGTGAGTGGTGGAAGGATGTGGTAGTGGTCCAAGGAATAGGCCTATGCTGATGTGTAGGACTAATGGAATGGAATGGCTATAGATAGGATAGATGAGGAGGTGAATTATGTGTAGAATGCATTGTAGGCAACACCATAGGAGATGTGCAAGAAAAAAAAGAGGATGGATGAGAAGCAGGACTAGAAGGTGATGATAATGGAGGTGAAGGAGGGATGTTATTAATGGAAATAACTTGATTGTTGTAAAAAATTTAAGGCATAAGTGGTTCATAGAAATAATATATTGGGATTGACGAATCCAATTAAGACCAATAAGCGGTGTCACATCCTTTGACAGTTTGAATAACAAAGCATGTGATAAGAAGAGTGAGAGGACCAAATATGACTTGTAACTTAGTAACAATGTAGGGTATTTTGAATGGATAGTCAATTTATGATGGAGGGTAACCGATAGATCGTAAGAAGGATAAGGAACATGCACTAATATGGGAATATGGATCAACCTTATTGTTTTTATCAAGGTTGAGCCAATATATTATTGGATGTGAAGGTTGTGTGGTAATCATCATTAGAAAAAGAGATGGCGAGGTGATGCGGATTTAGTGTTAGAAATTAAGAAGTCAAGCGCACTTGAATCTGGGGGTGATGTTACATGGTATGCATGATTAACGGATGAATCCATAGTCTTCATGTCACATTGGTGGGAGTCATTATTAAAAAATTTGAGTTTACCCTTATGCTTAGTGGGAGTTGGGCTAGTATCATCCGGAAATTGTAGCTGGTCATGGATAATTGTTCGAAGTTTTAGACATCGATTTGTAGAATGTCCCACATAATAATGATAATCACAATGGAAGTTTTCATTGTAATTTCGCCCTTACGTCATTATGGGTCGACTCAAGTGGTGGAGGAAGGGTAATGAGATTTTTATTGAGGAGTTGTTTTAATATAAGATGTGGTGCCATGGGAAGGTGGTAAATGTACACCTAGGCGGTTGTGATGGAGCTTCCTTAGATGGGGTAATGGCATTAACAATAAATTTAGTGTCGGTTGGCTTAGATGTAGAGGGCTTGAATGGTGTCTTATTTTGAAAATGAGTGGAGGATGAAGGTTTCTCTTGATACTTAAGCTTGCTGATGGATAAAAGTTTAGATTCACGTAGCTTAAGAGTATGAAAAAGTTAATCAAAAGAAGAAAAGGTCTCAAAGAGAACACTTTCTTGGAGAGGTGGTAAGAGACTCTAGATAAAAAAATCTTGTAGCTCAAAATCGGCGAGGACATTAGTCATTTTAGCGATATTATTCTTATATCTTAAAACATAGTTAGTGAATTGTTCATTAGAGCCTTGTTTAAGTTGTGCTATTTAGGTGTAAGACATATTAGAACCTATGTTGATGGAGAAATGTGTGAGGAAAGAATCATATAGGTGGGTGAAGGAAGCAACTGAATGAACAGTAAATCGTAATAACGCATAGTATAGTTATGGAGATGATGAGGAAGAGATTTTAGCTAAGAGAATATGATCCTCAGTAAAATTGAGACAAGCAACATGAAAGGCATGAAGATGCTCCTATGGGTCATCATGCCCACTTTGAATATGGGCAATTTAGGGGTAGAAAAATTTGGAGGAAGAGGATAAGTAACGATGGTAAGTGTAAATGGAGTATGTAATAACAAGGTAGAATCTAAATATGGAGATGTAGTATCCTATTGCAACTTACGAATTTAAGCATGGAGATCGTGATATAGAGAGGTTAAATCCTAATTACCAACAAAGGAGGTTTTACTTTTATGCAATACTAAATGAGGCGTAAAGTGATTGAGTACAGTGGGGATAGAAACCGAAATAGTAGAGATGGGTGGAATCTTAAAATCAAGAAGTCGAGTAGTTATAGAAGTGGCTAGAGCTACAAAATAATTGAGTTTTACCAAGTTGGTAACCTCTTCACGACCCACATGCAAAAGTAAATTTAGGTCCTAGGGGTTCCCAATAAGGTGATCATTGATGGATTTAAGGTGGGATTCTATAAATTCCTCAAGAGATGGAGACAAAGAAAAGGGAAGAAGGAAACCCTAACAAAGTGAGAAGCGTATAGTCGGAGTTCACCAAAATGATTAACTAAAAATGGAAACACTCTCTATATACGATGGAAAGTATAACAACTAGTTAATCTAAGTAGGAGGACTAAAATGTTGTATAAATTGACTAAAGCAATATGGAATAATTATAAATAATTATACTAGATGAAATGAAACCCTAAATATGTAAGGACGTAAGGAGAAATGACTTAGTTGATTGAAGAAGATTGTTGCAGGTTGTCACAGGTCTGATAATACAATCCGGGAGTAGGAATGAACACTCATAAGTACTTCGAAAAGGTCGGATCTATAGGATCCGAGAAGACCGAGGAACCTTGCAATTTCTTGAGGCACCTAGAGGTGCTTTGATCTATAGATTAAGTGCCCTAGTTTTTGTAAAATCTTTGAATCTAGTTTTCACAAGGTCATAAGGTATCTTGAAGTGTTCTATGTCTATCACATTATATCCGTCGAGCTGCATCGATTGTGATGAATAGTGAAGTGAAGACTGCAAGAAGGAAGCATGAAAACCATAGGAAAAATAAAAGATGCAGAATGAATGGGTCGGACTGACCTCAGCCTCCAAACTAGTGGTCTTATCACTAAGTGCTGCACTACATTTTGGACATGGATGTATTTTTGTGTGTGTGTGTGCATGTCATGCCCTAGGTGCTCTCGTGTCAATCACACTTTGTGAAGTAGTGAGAAATAATAACTATATAAAATGTAATAGCATGTGTGCATGAAATAAAATAGAATCCTCCCCCTATATTGTGTGTGTTGATGCATATCTCCTAGCCTTGATGCATGCCACTATGTGGATGTAAATGATGCAATGGATGCAACTCTAAATGAAGTGATAGTAGTATGTGACATTAGGACCCTCATTATGGTCTCATAACTTTTTATTTATAGGGTTCTCCACTAAGAAGACCCCAAAAATAAGTGGGAAAGTGGAACATAGATCGTGGCACCCCAAGTGGGACCAGGGATCCCCATACAGGCCTAGGCACTTGAGTTTAGGCTAATATGTCGGAGACAATTGTGAAATAGTTGGATATGTGTAAGTAACTATGTGTGAATGAAGAAATAAAATATAAAATAAAGGTGGCAAAAAGGTGGGATTAATTAGTATGTTATTCACTTGAGATCCCGCTAAACAAGAGTATAAGACAAGGCTAAATAATTCCTAAAGTGTTAGGAAATAAGGGATAAAATATGTGGAATAATCCCTCACGGAATTGCAATAGTAGAAGCTAATATGCGAGAAAATATTACGATCTCAAATAAAAGTGTAGAATAAAATAATACAACACAAAGAGACAATATTTAACGCGGTTCACCCAATTTGGGCTATGTCCACCAAGAATCAGTTGATCAAATTTTATTACAAGCCACCGCTCTCTCAATACAATACCAGATCTATTTGGAGCTATGCTCAACAAACTCTGAGAATTCACACTTGAATTCAAAATACATCTACAAAGTTACATAATACCTACCACATGCATAAAACCATATAAGTAGACAAATGCTGTGAAGCGGTTTTATAAAACCATGGGTATCAAAAGCATGGGCCAAAACCATCCCATAAACCTATGGGTCAAAAATACCGCCCCATATGAGAAAAACACATTTCTAGGTATATCCGGCATGTTTTAAGGCCATTTTTTTGGGGCTATGCCCCCAAACCCTCGCTACCGAGGGCTACCACCCTCGATCCCAATCGGGGCCCGGCCCCTGAACCCTGGCGAGACAACTTTGGAAAATGGTAAGGATGGAAAACAACTAAGAAGACCCCAAAAATTAGTGGGAAAGTGAAACATAGATCGTGGCACCCCGAGATGGGACCGTGGAGGCCCATACAGGCATAGGCACTAGAGTTTAGACTAAAATGTCGGGAAAGTTGCGAAAATAGGTGGATATGTGTAAGTAAATATGTGTGAATGAAGAAATAAAGGGTAAGTGCAGGAAGTTGATGGACAAATATAGGGTCATCCGTGGACATCATATTGCAAATAACAACATAATATCAACTTGTAGGGATTATTAGCAATACATACACTCAAAATTAGACAAAATTATATTAATATGAATCATATAATCTAGAATCTAGTTTCTAAAATACTAATTTTTGTAAAAAATGGACAAGATTAGCTATATTAAACACTCAAAATTCAATGACTTGGTATTTTTTTTTAAAAACGCCGATAAGATTATAGTCCGTTTGCCCACAATTTGGATGACCAAAAATTGATATATATTTTTTTCCTTTGGTGAGAAGTTATATGCCACTATCTATCTTGGGATGGATTTTATTTTGTATTTTTTTGAGTAATATTTTATTTTTTATGATTTTTTCCGTGAAAGTGGTATGAAAACATAAAGAAAACAGAGCACTTTCCGTTTGCCCGCCATAACTTCATCAAAAAATATTGAAATCAAATAATTTTTTTTTGAACATGTATATAATTTCACCACGGTTGGGATGGTATAAGTTTTATCACATTCTAATAAGTGAAACAAATTTTGCAGTCTTAAATGTAGACATAAACATTCACGGGAAAAAGTGTCTTAAAGACCTACTATTAGTAAAAAATTATAAAATGATATTTATCCTCTTCTATTCACTTTAAAATCAGTATTTCTACAAAGATAATAGTCTCCCCTACGCAATGGTACCATTTTTATGACATAGTTTTTACTTTTCGGCATGGTTCAAGTCTGCGGAAGACTAAATTTGATGTTTTGCTATTTTTAATGTAAAATTCAGGATTTGATGTCCACTTAATTGTCCCCCAACTTGGTGCACTTACCTAAAATATAAAATAAAGGTGGTGAAAAGGTGGGATTAATTAGTGCGTTATTCACTTGAGAAATTTCTAAATAGTAGTATAATACTAGGCTAAATAATGCCTAAAGTGTCTAGTGAATAACATACTAATTAGGTACTCGATAAGTACTTTATCAATATTTTGTGTCTACATAATAAAAATAGTGATCTACGGTAAGTACTCATATTTAAGCATTGAAGAGTAAGTAAGCATTGAAGAGTTTTCTTATGATTTTGTGTCTACAAGTAAGTACTCATAAAAAAATCTGATTTAATTCAACTTTGTCAATATTTTCTTAATATATTTGCATGGAACTATGAATATCTAAGGGGATTTGATCCAAGTTTTCCCAACACACTATTAAGCTAGATCCGGATTCTAAGCCCATCGGGAAAAAGAAAAGGTTAGTAAATCCTCACATAAAGCCTCTCATAAAGAAAGAATTGAATATGATAATTGAGGAAAGTATCATCTTCCCGATCAAGCACTCAAGATGGGTTGTAAACCTTGTGCGATTCGAAAAAGAAATGGAGAAATTAGATTGTGTGTGGATTTTGAGACTTGAATAGAGATTCTCTCAAGGATCATTATCCAATTTCCTCCATGGAGTATATCTTACAAGTAGTAGCTGGTTCAGAAATATTCTTACTGCTAGATGGCTACTTAGGGTACAACCAGATCATGGTAAAAGAGGGAGAACATTTTATGACAACTTTCCCCACAAAATGGGGCACATATGCTTACAAGAAAATTCCTTTCGGCATATAAAATTATAGAGATACGTTTAGAGAGCAATAAACATGGCATTCAACCAAGTGATTAAAAAAATGGTTCTCATATATCTTAATGATATAACTATATTCTCCAAGAACATAGTTGATCACCTCCCTCATCTCGGGAAAGTGTTTGAAATATGCAGAAAATTTGGAGTTTCCCGAATCCAAAGAAATGCATATTATTAGCTCATGAGGGTAAGCTCTTAGGGAAAATTGTATTTAATGAAGGATTGACTATCGATATAAAGAGATTTGAGTCCATTTGGGCATTACCTTTTCCAAATCATAAGAAAATTCTTCAATGCTTCCTAGGAAGGATAAATTTTTAGGAGGTTTGTGCCTGATTTTACCACTCTTGTTAAGCTACTAATGATGATGTTGAAAAGGAGTATGGAATTCAAATGGATAACATAGGGAAAGGAGATTTTTGAGGATATAAAACAAGTAATATCACAAGCCTTAACTCTCATTAATCTATACTTTTCATAGGACTTCACCCTCAGCGCTTTTGGTGGCTCGATACAATATCGCAATCTTGATGCGGTTGAACAAGGAAGGATCTAAGCATCCTATTGCTTTATTCAGTAAAATACTAGAGGACTATGAGGTGAGGTATTCATTCATTGAGAATAATTTCCTAGTTTTAATGAGGAGCTTAAATAAATTCAGGCATCTAGTTTCAAACAACAAAATACACTTGTTAGTGTCACATCTTTGGGGTAAAGGATTTTATCGTCAACAAGGATTTAAATGACAAAAGCGCTGGTTGATTACCCATGTCATGGAATATGATATTGAAATAAAGGTGACAAATGTTCTTAGGGGAAAAGGATTATGTGAGCATTTGGATTCTAACCACCAAGTATATTGAGTCAAAGGATGAAGAAGGAGTTTTTCTAGTGCTCCAAGAAGATTAGGAACAAGTAGTTAATGTTATACCCAATCCTTGATGGACCCAAGACATGAGAAAATTACTTCAAATATGTTTGTTCCCTCAAAGATTAAGAAAATAAAAATAAGTTATTTTAGACTACAATCTATTCCATATGTTCTTATTGATGTTATCTTGTTCAAGAAAGATGTGAATGGAATTCTCTTGAGGTGTGTTCCAAAAATAAGATTGAGAAAGTGATGCATGAGTTCCATGATGGAGAAGTTTGAGGTCATTTTGGGCCTCAAGTAACAACCCTCAATATCATGAAGGATGGTTACTATTGGCCCACAATGTTTAGTGATAATTGTACATGGATCAAGAAGTGAAAGAAATGTGCATTTTGATAGAAAAGAAAAATCTGATAGGACTTGCACTCCAAACAATCTTAGTTGATCAAGCATTCATGTGGTGGGGATTAGAATTCATTGGAGTCATCAATACAAACTAAATCCAAGGACACAAGTGGGTCCTAACAACAACTACTTATTTCACTAAGTGGATTGAATCAGTGGCACTCAAAGAAGCAAATGCATCTATTATAGTAGATTTCTCCGAGGGAATTATAACAAGGTTAGGTGTTCCATCCACTATTATATCATAAATTTCTCTAGAATTCATTAGAACCAAGATATCTGAATGGGCTGGTAAGAACAAGCTATAATTGAGAAATTCCTCTTACTATTACCCTTAAGGTAATGGTCAAGTTGAGTCCATGAACAAAAATTTTCTTAGAATCATAAGAAGGACTCGAATGAGAATCGAAGGACATGGAATACCAAGCTGAAATCAACCTTTTGGACTAATAGAGACACACCTAAGAGATCTACTGGAATATCTCCCTACAATATGGTCTATGGAAAAGAAGCTAGGCTTCCCAAATCTCTTGAATTGCCAACATTGGAGCTTCTCAAGCACCTGGAGTTATCTCGAGTTTGAGCCCACGTAATCTAGATATGTAGATCTCATGGAATTAGTAGGGTTGAGAAATAAGGAAATGTAAACCATGGAAAATGATCAAGATTTGATCAAAAATATTTTTGACAAAAAGGCCAAAGCTAGAAGTTTCCAAGAGGGATATTTGGTTCTGAAGTGGGATGGTGACATGGAAAAATTAGGTAAACGTTATAAATTTGATGTTATATGGAGTGATCCCTACATGCTCATGTGGTGCAAGAGTAATAATTCTTTCCAACTATCAAGGTTGGATGGGGAAGAAATGAAAATTCCAGTAAATGGAATCCATCTTAAGCATTGTTATTGAAGTAATTCTGATCATAGTACATATTAGTTTAGAATTTATAATTCCTCTAAGTACTTTCACCACACTATTTTTTATTAGAATAGGTTTCATTTCCCTAAGTGATTTTCATACGTTCTATTGCTTTTAAATAGTCTCTTTGCACATTTGATCATGTTTATAGAAGGGAGTGTGGTAGGAAGAGGGTAAAAGTTATAAGAAATAGTTATAGTCTTTAATAAATTTCAAATGCAGAGCAACTAAAACCACATTTAGAGGCATTTCTAGTATTCTCATTAACTTTTCTCTTTATATCAGTCACAACTTGAGCCTCTAGTGCATCTTAAAAATCATAAAATAATTTTAGGGGTAACTTCATGTGTTTTAGATGGTAGGTCTCGTGACACCTTGCAGGGGTTTGCAGTCCCAATAGGAAGCCTGTTAATTCAAACACCATTCTACTCAATTTTGAGAAGAAGATCAACCTCAAATCAATTTTAAAAGAAGATATTATGAATTTGAGAGCATCTTAAGAAGTTTGAGACCAACTTCACATCCAAAGAGTGTTCCAAGAAGCGTTCATGGGTGAAAATTTCAAATTTTCATTGCGGTTTGCAGTAGAAGGAGGTAAAAATTCAAGTTTCAAAGCAGTTTTCCACTCATGAAAAATTCAATAATTTATTAAAAGGATGGAAAATATAAGTAGCAGATTAACCCCAATTTGAGTAATGTTTCAAAATCATCCTAGGATATAATTTTAAACTTTAGATCGAGTTTTAAGTGATTAAAGATTACTTCATCCCAAATGGAACAACAAGGTCACTTGATCACTTCACTGGGTAGGTAGGTAGCCCCCTTGAGTCGTTAAATTTTTATATATTTTGTACCATCTTGGTAAAAAATGGAAAACTCTAGATTTTTAACCTGGGTAGTTGATTCAAGTGAGATGAATAAATGCTTCAGGAAAGAGCTCTAGGGCCAACACTTCACTAAAAATTGATGAAACTGGTAGAATTGAAAAACTGGTTTTGTGGTGTGTCACTACATTTACCTTAGCTCTTTGGCTCAAGAAATTTCCAAAAAGGTTGATTAAATCTGGAAAAAATCGAAGATTGAAAAATTAGATGAGTGATTTGGGCTAGTTCGGGGTATAATGGATGAGCGAGTTAATGAGCTCGGCGTTGTGTGTAGAAGAACTAGGCATCGGAAGCCCGGAAGGAACTCGGGTTATGGGGACATGGATTCCCTACAACCTTGACATTTTTGCATAACATGTCAAGCCCTAATACAATCCAGAGACATGGAGGTTGGTGTGAGCATCGAAGCATGGAAAGAATACAGGCTCATCGGGTAGTGTGGGTGATTCGGGTACATAAGGCCCGATTGGAATGAGGACTATGGGGACTTTGTTCCTTGCATAGGTCATTGATTATTTTAGTTAAGGAAATCCCGAAATTAATTTTTTCGAACTGGAGATGATTATTTATCGAGTTTCTAATCCTCCTATCATTTTTAAATTTCATGTTTAATAACTCTATAAGTGAAATGAGCCAGGAGTGACCTTAGCTAAAATGATCATAACTTCCTCAATACTCAACCAAATTGGACAAAATTATACTTGTTTGAATTATAATTTCATCCTCTATACTCAAAAATTAGAAGTTTGGTGGGGGTAGGTGGGCCAAAAATGATAATACTCTTCTAGATTTTAAATGGAAACTTCCAGGTGGGTATAAATGCATTTAATGAACCATGAGAGGCAATTTTTTTGTACAATAAGCTACATGATAGTGAGTGATAAGTTTTGTAGGGTTGTCCATGATATTTACATCCATTTAATTCCCCTTTACCGGTGGTTGGAGCTAAAATTTTAGGAATTCCTCTTTCCTATCCCTCTTTTTCTTCTTCTATATATGTAAATGGAGAGCTCATTTTTAAAGTTGTTGGACATTTTTCTATTGGCTCCTCAACTTCTATAGTTTTTCCAGTGTCTGTGGGCTTCAAACCTTCCATTTTGAGCATTTGGAAAGAGATTCATACCTCTTTTCTTGACCATAATGAACTGTTTCAGCTTCTGAATCAATAAAATCAAGCTTTGTGGTTATTTTGCAACACTTTTCTCATGTTTTCTTACATTATCTGGGCTTTGTATTACATTTTAAAGGATCTTGTGCATTTTAATAATCTTCTTGCAAGCTCTAAATGGCTGTGTTTCACGATAATAGTGTGGTGAATGTATCATATGCCCTCTTTATTTCTATTTTTGCATATTGTCATATACTAGAGAGTGTCCTAATCACCCTTCTCATGGTGTTATCATCTCCTTAGTGTAAAATAACTTCAATTTTATGTATTTTCCTCTCTCTCTGGTCCCTTGGAATCATATGATAGGATTAAATAAATGTATTTATAGTATTATAAGTTGTTGTAGCATTAGTTTAGGAAGAGGAACTAGCCTATTCGGAGGTCCATCTCAAGTAACAGGTCTAAAAACTTGACAGATGGTCCCATGTTACCCAATTACACTGATAGCTCATGCACACATACACACACACTTGAAAAATCAAAGGGGATGTAATTTGGTGATAACAATTCTCATTGTTATGTTTTTGGAGTTGCATAAGTCTAACATGGTAATGTCACTTTCCATATTAAATGAAAAACGGTGCAAAATTTTTTCTTCCAATTCAACGAACATATAGATAGACCCTTTAGGCATATGGAGGAACTATTAAAGTGTTTGGCCCACCAAGACTCCATGGAAATAGGAAAATGAGATAGTTGTCGTAATAGGAAACTTCTTGAAAAACCATAAATAAGTCTTTAATATGATCTCGAGGATCACCTTTACCCCTTTCCTTATCGAATTTAGGGTAATTGAAGTGAGAAGGAAAGGGTGTTCTTAACATTGCTTTATCAAAAGGATATGGGCATAGTTCTTTAAATTGATACTTATTATTATGCCTCACGTTAATTTCTTACAATTTGGTGAGGGAATTCTTCGAATCTTTGCCACTCTTGGTATAATATTTGTCCATGTGTAGGCGAGGTTGGCATATATACATAGTTAGATATTGGTGTTTCACCACCTTGGTTTTCGGTGTATAACTCATGATATACAACCTTAGGTTTTTCATGATGTTGAGTCTTAGTGTAAAATTCCTAGTACGTAGCCCTAGGTTTTCATGACGTGGAGTCCTAGCAAATCTTCTTGGGTCTTTATAGACATGGGAAGCCAAACTCACCAATTGAAGACTAAGGGCTTGTAATTGTTGTTAAATCGTGACTTCATCGTTTTGGGTTTCTTCATGAGTTTTACATGGAGATGGTTATTCACAATTTTCATGTTCTTTGATACCATCACATTTAATTTGAATAATGGGTATGTGATAAATATCGATGTTTTTAGAAGGTTCATCTCCTTCATTCATTCGACCATAAGTAGAAGAAAGCTCCTGCTTTAATATGTCATCAACAAATTGAAAGGGACATTCTACTTCATTTCTCTGTGAGGCATATTTGTGAAGAGATTATGGTCAAATTTAGGTGTCGATTTAGCCCCTAATTCTATGATGCACACCAAGACTTCGTTTACATTCGGAAAATAAAGTTATCCATATGGACGGGGTCAAATTCGAAGTCATCTCAAGGACGATTCCCGTCATCACCACTATTGTAGATCATGTTTTCTTCTTCAAATAAGGTATTTAATTTTTCGTTGATGAAACTATTTGACCCTTGTTATCTATGTCCCATTCTTGTAAGAATTGGCATAATGGGAAATGCTTAGCTAGGGTTTGATAAGTGTGTATAAGGACTACACTAACCCTAGGAAAAATCAAGCAATGTGACAGATGCAAATGTCACAATTAATGTCAAATAATCAAGGTAAATAATCCTCAAGAGTCAAAGAATATTCCAAGGATATGAAATTTTATGATAATAAGTAGTAAGGAAAATTAAAAAAGTTCTAAAAAAGGATCCAATCACAAAAGTACCTACTCCCTATGTCTCAAAGATGGCTTTGTTTGATGATGACAACAAAAGGTCAATACTTAAATCAAGTATGGAATAAACAATACTTAAGTATTAAAATGGTTTTGAAGTTATTTTGATTCAAGGTATACTCAAATGAGTTTAAATACAAACAAAGTCTGAGTTTTGAAAATAGAGGCTACAAATACTGAGCAACACAAACATACAACATGGATACATTAGTCAATCTTTTAGGAAAAGAAAGATATTAGTATTAAAATGGTATTATCATGATGTAAACAACGTAACAATACAATTTAGAAACTTATATCAATTTTTTTTAAAAAAAAAGATGTAAGTATAAAAAATGTATTGATATGATGTGATAAGTGTAACAAATCAAGGAGAAATCAATGTTAAGATAACCTTACTAATGAGACGTTTTGATGTGGGTATCAATACAAGGCTTACCAAAACATGAGGACATACTAGCACACTTTCAACACTTAACATACCTACCCTAACATGGCTATGTAAGTGAATACAAAAGTGGTAGACATGATTATTTTTGATAGTGCTACGTAACTTGTTTTATTTTGATTCAAAAATTCAACAAGAGAACAAAGGATATAGTACAAGTGATGATGAAACATACGTAGCACAACTTTGGAATATTTTTTCCTTATTTGACAACAAGATAGAAAGTAGGTCAAAGTTTTGTGTAGAAGGTTTTGTGATGAATGCCACATGGTGACAACTTTAATGGACTCTCCTCTTGTTTGAAAAAAAAGGTTTTGACTCGAGAAATTCATTTCTTTGTGAAGGCTCTTTAGATCATGATTGGACAAGGTAAATTTAACCCCAATGCCAAATGTCTAATTATAGTTTTTGTTCACAACACTTGTCAATACTTGCCTAAGAGAGGTATGATTTTATAAAACAAATCCTAGACAAATGACAATTACCCCAAAATCAAATTAATGAATGGGGCCTCATATGGGAAACTTGAATCATTTCCTCATGGGATTTTGTTCTAGTCAAGTTGGTAGTGGGGAACTTCCCGTTTCATCCATCAGTTCTCTCAAGGTGTGAACTACTTTGGGGTTCCTGTGGTAATCCTCATAATGAGTTTTATGGCTTATGCCAAGATATTTTCCATGGTTCAAAGTGGATGGGTTTTAGACCTTATCAAAACCCGCAAATACAATATTTTGAATAATTGGTGTTTTTAATCTCAAATTAAGAATGTGTTTTAGTACACCATTGGTAACCCGCAACACACCGTAGTTAGTATTTTTTAGATCACTATTATTTGACAAGCATATTAGGTCCTACACTCAAAATTTTGTACTTTTCCAAGCAACTTAAAACATTTTGAAAGAGGATCAAATGTTGTATTTTATTATCAAAATCATCAAAAGATGCAAGAGAAGAGCATACACCAAAATTAACCTAACTAGATAGAAATGGAAAAATTTAAATCAAAGGACCATAAAAATGTTTTGTGAATAATTTATTCCCTTAAGAAAAATGATTGATGAAATTTCCAAGTTAATCTAAATGTTAGAAAAAGAAGACTAAAGTTTCTTTTGATTCTCAAGATCACCAAAAGGTGCAAGAGAAGAGCATACACAAACTTTAGCCTAACTTAAGAAAAACATGAAAATACAACATTTGTTAAAGTATGTAAACATGTTAGAAAAGTGCTTTTTAAATTTAAAGTTACAAACAGAGTTAGAAACCCACAAAATAATAACAAACACTAAAAATAAATTCTAATAACTTTGAAATCGAGCCAAAAATTAAACAGAATGCTAGAGCACAAGTTTTAATGGTAGTGCGCAGTAGAAGCAATGCTAGCACAGGGGTATTGATGGTAATATAGAGCAGCCACACTAGCACACATGATACGAGGATAATGCATGGGAATCAATAGTAGTGCAAAAGAGTTATGTGTGAAGACAGAGAAGAAAAATCAAAACACGCTAGCACATGGGATTTAAAACAAATGCAAGGAAGATCAACATTGGTGTGTGAAGGTCCTTTGTGCATACACAAAGGTGGAAATTTAAGAAATGGAAATGTACATGAAATCAATGGTAGCATATGTGGTTTAACGCTAGTGCATGGGAATCAACTATAGTGCACGAGTTTCAACACATATGCAACAACATTAACACTAACGCGAAGTGCACTTGTGCAACTTCAAAAACAAAGAATTTTGACACAAAGAGTGTCAAAGAGCTCAAATATTTTCCAATTAGTTTCAATTTCGGCAGCACCTCACCTCCCTTATACATGCAAAGAGCACTAAAATCATGCAAACTCAACAAAACAAGTTAAATAAAAGATTTGTCTAAAAATAGTTAAAAGAGGGTTAGTAAGCAAAAATGAAACTAAACTACAAAAATTGAGAAAATGTGCATGAGACAATGGAGTATGTCCCACCGTGTGTGCTAAATGTATGCATATTAAAGAAGCTAAGCATAATGAAGAGAAACTAACACCAAGTAGTTTCAAATGAAAAATCTAATCTAACATAAACTCATGATAAAGCTTGAAAGAGAAATCTATTCTAAATGCATCCAACATAAAAATATTAAATATTAAGCCATCCCTTTGAAATTTAGATGTTCTTTGTATGTATGATTGCTATCTAGTATTAAACTATCTTGATCAAAAGCAATCAATTGAATGTTATCTCTAAATTAGGAAATAATCTCACTAAAATGGATTAATGGCCATGTTTGGATATTCCTTTAATAATCACATATGAGAAGAATGGATGCAAGAATGAAGGAGCTATTCCAATAGAAATTCCCTTATCATATGCCTATAATATCACTAGCAAAAGTGTGGTGTAAGGTGTGAAGGAAGGTAGTAGGTTCTTTATATAGCTTTCCAATTTGGGAGAAGCTAGAAACCTAGAGAATGTGGGATAAAAGATAAAGTATAATTGGAAAGGATAAACATGATTAGAGGGATTAATTAGTAACTAGCAGGTGATGGGAGTTGGATAAGTTTTAATTAATCAAGCGGGATTAACTAATAGGCCAAGATAAGCTTAAAAGTTATTTGGAGATGATTTAGAGGGAAATAGGTAGGATTTAGAGGATTTAAAATGGGGATTTAATTAATAAGAAGGTTTATTAATTAAATACAAGGTTAAAAAGTTAATTAATTGATTACTTGAGGATTATAACTAACGAAGTGTCATTAATTGACATCCTGGAATGAAGGAAAGAATAGTTTATTAATGAAGTGTTGTTATTAATTGACCATAATGGAAGGGTATATTGGCTAATTATCAAGAAATAACTAATTATAATGAAAATGATGGGAAAATTGACAATTAGTGCAATTTTAGTATTAAAACTACTTAGCCAGATTTAGATGTCTACAAAAACTATATCAAGAAGCCTCCCCACAATTTTGGCACTTTATAACTTAGTGCATTTTACAAAATAAATAGGTACAATGTTTTGGGAAATGAAAGATATTAGACTTTTGCAAAAAAATGGCACTTGATATCCAACTATCAATCAAATTTTTTAAAATAACTATTTCCCATAAATAAGCCCTATATTAAATGAATATACACCAAACTCGAATTACACTTTTTTTTACTAAAATAAGTCTTAGCAAAAGGAGGAAAAGCTGCGACCACATTGGATCAAGAAGATCTTCATTACAACCCTGAAATTGCTACAAATCTGAATGTATAAAACAACATTGTCATAGAACTCAAGAAATAATGACTGAATCCATATATGTAATGCATGTATAGGTTGTTGGAAACTCGGTTGTAGGTTTGAAATGCCTCTTGAATAGAAACACAACCTTAATAAGTCTAAAAAGCATGCAACCCCTACTACCACAGGTGAAAATGCCCTTCACAAGTCTAAAAACACATAGATTTGGAGAAATATTTCAAGGATCCTACAACAATAATTTAGTGCCTACAAAAAGAAATCTCCAAAACTATATATGCACTATGTAAGCCTGTAAACATCAGAATCCTGCAAATAGGCTATATACCCACAAACCAAGAAAAATCAGCACCAAATACACCCAAATAATTGTAAATAATGACCTCAAATAAAATTAAACTTGCATAATAATAACTAGAAAATCTCAATACCATCTCGGCTCTGATACCATATCGGAGAAGCGCCACAAATCTATTGGTTCGAAGATTGCATAGGTGAATGATGCGAGACGTGAATTGTTCCAAGACAAAACAATGCAAGCATACAAGATTGCAAATTACAAAAATATAAGAGAGATAATTTCAATAATATAGAAATAGCTCAAACTGAATACAATAAAATAGAATAATGTAAGGGATGCATATATAGGAGGTGAATGTGTAACCTCCTCCTAGAATCATGACAATCTCCACCTAGAATAGTAGTAACCAACAACTAGAATGGTGTAGTCAAGTGGTGACTAACACCTGGAATAATGTAGTCAAATGGTAACCAACACCTAGAATAGTGTAGTCAAGTGTACACCTAAGCAATCATATCCCATAAGTGTAGGGAAACTCCAAGTGAGGTGGAATATCTCGAGTAGGATAATACAAATAAAGTGAGGAAAATAAATCCTACACTAACAATACAAGCTATAGGACTAAGGGTGTAACATTAATGATCTAGTGCCTCTAAATAGATTGGTATGATCTTGACCATGTTATTTAGTGAGGCTTCATTTCTAAAGAAATTAATGGATAACTTAGACTTGGTTTGCACAATAGACCCCTCATATCTTCCTCTTCCTAAAAGTAGTTTATTAATGCCATGGGTTTCATCACATAGACTTTATTTCTGAGAATACAACTGGTAGGTCTCAACTTGATCATTTCAACTTTTATAGCATGCTTGACACCTCATCCAAAATAAGAGATTTGAAATAGTGTGTGGAAATCTAGTAAAGCATATTGGAGAAGGGATGTTAATAATATGTTATAGATGCAAGTGCCATGGCGTATATGTATGTAAAACATACACGCATCTAATTGTTTCAAAAAATTCCTAAAAGATGTGTATGATAAATCTAAATATCTATTTTCCGATGGGGTGGGAGTGGTGCGGTCAAGTCACATGGTTGTGTGCTTGCCCACCCGGTTTCAAATCCCCCTAAGGCACGATCCTCCTTGGAGGTGGTTTCACCGCTAGAGGCGGCATCTCGCTCGTGTCTTGGCCGACACCGGTGATTACTCCTCACCGCCGACGCCGGTGGTGCTGCTCCGCCACCGTTGCTGCTCCTCTCGTTGTGGTCGTGGTTGCTCCTCTTGCTGCTGACACTTGTGGGTCGCTCCACTTGCTGGGCCGATCCTAGTGGCTCCTCTCGCCGCCGATCTTTGGTGGCTGTATTCTAATAGTTGTCCCACTCACTGCGGTCGTTGTTGACGGTCGCTGCATCTTCACTTCGGTTTCATGGTTGCTTCAATTGGGTTCCTAATAGTGGTCCCCTTCATTGTAACTAGGTTGTGGATCCTCTCAAAAATCCTCAAGTGTACAAGGATGTGGGTCCTTTCAAACACCCTCAATTTACCCTCAATCCAAAAAAAATCTAAATATCTATTTTGGTGGTAATCTATGTAAGTCATTGTCAAAGAGAAATGCAACTACGGTTTCATTGAGTAAGGCATGCCTACTCTTTTTTATTAGCATTGTTCTTCCCAAAAGAATGTGAAGGGTAACTCAAACAATGTGGGGGCGAATGTAAATAATATAATGAAATAAATTTAAAAAAGAAAAAATTCTACACGTCAGATTTATGAAGAATACCTTCAATTAATTTACTATTTTTGCAAATTAAGGGAGAAGAGGGAGAGTAGATACTACCGCAAGGGAGTGCTGAACGTACCTTGTTGGCACGTCGGCGTTGACTGTCCGACAGTTAATGTTCAGTCAAGACCAAAAAATGCTAAGGTGCAGGGTAGTTATGTGTCGACCGTTGAAAAATGCCTCGATGTGCCCACAAGTTACGATTTCCTTTGCTTCCACGTTGCATCCACAGAAGATCAGGCCTCCATGATCAGGGCCTTATTGTTATGGTCGGTGGAGAGATTCAACAACATTGTAACGACGTTCTCATGAGTTTTTGCATCCTCCGATGAGAGAAGGGACACAAAAACGGGAACTGGCCCGACCCCAGCAATGTAAGCAGGTGTGTTTGTCCTGTACTTTACAAGGAGACATAACTCATACATGACTAGTTTTTTTCACTTTGGGTGTGCTGCTGTAAATATTTTGGACAAGGAAATCCAGGGTCAACTTCATGGCTTCCAGTGCCACCCTTGTGCTTCTCTGATCTTTCAAACGGCTTCCCGTGATCCTCGCATCATTGTTGTATCAGTTTCCCTAGCATGTAGTTTGGAATGAGATTGGTATTTAGCAAAGCGTGCCCGCTCTTTGGGCAGGTGGAGTGTCCCTCGTCAATCCAGTGGGTTATGAAAAACCGGTCATATGTCTTCCCAGTGGAGATGATCACCGGAGCTTGCATCAGATGGAAAGAAATCAAGTAGCGAAAATTGTCAGAGTTGGCATATCTGTCTTTGCAATTAACGAATCCAAGTAAATCGTACTTCAATGTCCTTTGCAGTTCCCTTACCACCTTTGATTTCATTGACGTTTTTAACCACGGGAGAGGTCTTTCCCATTGTATACACTCCTTTCGGCGTAAAAATACTCAGCATACGAATTGTGTCTTCCAACACATCATCTAGGGTGGCCAACACATCTACATCAATACACATATTATCACCTAGAGGGTCTCCAACGATGAGGGGCCAACAGAGCTTATACACTGCCAACGTGACTATCAGAGCTCCACATGTAGCTTGCCCAGTTGCAAATCCACTCAATGTTGATGTAGTACGTGTTATCAACCATAGATTCTCTACCGAGGATGGGCCAACAGACCTTGTACATTTCCAACCTGGTCATTAGAGATCTACTGAAAATGTTCTTTGCTACAAATCTACCCAATGTTGATGCATCGTTTACCCCGCTTCAGGTTACTGATGATGCAGCTAGAATTAAGACGTCAATAAGTCTGGGTTTAGAGAATCCAAATAAAAATCAATTTTTCTAGCAGGCGAGGGGGAGGACGTATGGTCACGCATTGGGTAGCTCGGGGCAAGGAGATCTCATTGCATGGTGCATCAGGAGTCTGGGGCGAGCTGCAGGGGGATGCAGAGTAGAAGTGAGTGATGTGAATCAGACTGAGGCACTATGAATTTCGTTCAAGACTGTATCATGCAAGGAGATACAGATCCAAATATGTCAAATTGAATTATTTGTCAAATTTGTATAGTACGCTGAGATTTGGTAAAATCTAACTCAGAAGAATCCAAACAAAAGAGCTCTAGAAATTAAACCCACAGATTTGTACACGGTGGTAGAGTGATGGATCTGCGATAGAATGCTCATATGCGTAGTCCCAAAAATGCTTTCTTGGAAGGCAGTCGCTGGAGCAGGAGGTTCAATGCAGTTTTTTCAAAAAAATGACTGAGAGACTTATGTGGAGAGCGCTCACATTGAATGCACAAAATTTTCCAATGATTTTTCTGATCTACGTACAAACTTGAGCTTGAGGACAGAGTTAAATATTTACTTTTGTACTCAAATCTATAAAGGTGGTGGCATTTTTCTTCTATGAATCTCATGACTTTCCCAGTCATGTGCTGAGTGGTCATGTGTTGTATTGGCGGTCACATTCAACGAACCATAATAAGTTGCATATCCCTTTAGACTTCTATGTAATCAACGACTTCAAGTAGGCCATTCTTAGACATCCTATGTAGCACCCTAACCACTTTTGATTTCACTGATGATGTCAATTGACGTGGGAAAGGTTTTTCTCATTGTGTACATGCCTTTCGGCATAATGAAAGATAGTAAACATGAGAAAGAAAATAGAAGAATGATCCACTCAATAAGTGTTTCATTTAAATTATAAAAACAAATTTTAATAAGTAACTAGTAAATAATTAATTAAAAATACTTTTAACAATTAAAAAATTCAGATAAACTATGAAAGAATCTAACCTTTGGTATGTTGATAAGGGGTGTGATTGATTTTGCAAGTGTAGAAATATAGATTAAGCACTTCATTTAAAGGTTCTATCTCTACATTTCAAATTTGTACATATACATTTGCAAATCTTATATCATGAGTGGTAGCATTTTGTGGAGTAGTTTATTTGAACTAAACATGAATGCATTTTTTCCGACACAACACCGCCCCAATCTCATTCTAGTCAAACAGTGTTTTGTGAAATCACCTCACCAAATCTGACAAACAAATGTTGCTTGTGCTCCCTGTAACATATATGTGCTTACCATCTACATATTCATCCAAATACCTCCTGTAATTATTACTAGGGGTCAGTTGGTTTGTTCGGATACTAGGAACTTGCTTAGGAGCAGACACTGGAAACATCAAATTTAGGTCTCTGGCAACTTCATGCATGGTGGGTTGATTAGAGGGCCTTTTCTTGATGCAAAGTAAGGTCAACTGGAAAATTTTTCTTACAATCCCAAGATCCCTGCAATTATAAACCCCAAATCTACCTTTATAACCTCCCATACTCTTCCAAAGTGGTCACCCCCATCTGGAACTACATGCATGCCTCGATAAACCAATAAAATAGTGCTTTATTCCCCTCAAGTTGATGCCCCATTCTAAAATTAGGAATATGCAATATTAAAAAACTCAAACTCCACTTTATCCTAAAAATAGGTTTTGATTTCTCCCTTTCTATCATCGCACCCCATCAGAGACTCTTTTACTTAATTATTATCAAACTTGACGCTTAATAATGGAAGTAAACCATTCTATTATTATTTTATTCTATTTCTATTTTTTGGAATAAAATATTCTTCAAGTGTCCTTTCTCAAATTCAAATATAGAAACATCATTGGACCACTTATATTAAATAATTTTTTTCTTTTAATCTCTCCTTGGAATTTGTCAATAAAACGTTCTCACACATTTTGACAAGTGGAAGAGGAAATTTATCCACATTCATCAGACTCTATTCAGAATCAAAGAGAGATCAGTCAATGTAAAAGAAACTATAATGCAAAAGATTGGAATAGTAACCTTGACTCTACAATTACAAAATTAAATGCTTGGCTATCAAACATGAGGCAATTGTGATTGTTTCAGTCGCTACAAAACTTGCTTCATTATATGCCTAATTGAAAGTGAATCCATAGTACGCATTACAACCAAATGCAGTGTATCTACTAAATCATCATGAGGTGCCCCATCCCATAAGCCTGCAATGAAAAGGTCTTTGGCTTGTCCTTGTCGAAGCAGCATACATGCCCAAGCAACAATGTTGAATCCATTACCATAGCTAGAAAATGAAGGGTCAAGAACTTTCTTATCAAAAAGTATCTCAAAAGCTCAACTCCATAACTATACACATTAGCCTTATCTGAGACACGACATGTCATTGCATATTCTGGGGCAACATACCCAAATGTGCCTATGAAATTAGTTGTTGCATGATTATTTGAGGTCCCTAGAATTCGACAATATCAAAATCAGAAAGATAGACATTAAACTTATTGTTAAGCTGAATATTGTTGGGGTTGATATCCTGGTGCAGCAGCAGACACAACTTCTATATCAATAGTTTCCATGACTATGTTGTTGTCTTCTTTGGATATTATTTGTGTTCGGATGCTAATGCCAAAGACAAATCCATCCACATTTGATAGCTCTATGATCTAGACAACAAACCTTAAAAATTCTTAAACAATGCACAGTGTAAGCTTCGATCGAGCTACACCATCCAACTATGATTCCAATCAAATACATAAAACATAAAAAAAACATTTTAGTACTTGCAGAAAATACTTATAAACCAAACTACAGATATAGAATCAAATATTTTCAAGGTGAATAGAAAAGAACCCAAAGAACAGAAAAAACTTTGTTTCTTACCGTTTTCCAGATTTGTCATACTTCGTAACTTGACAAAGAACATCAATCTCAATCAATGCATCCTCTTGGTAATTCAGTAATCCATGGGTGACTTTGATGGCTACACAATCCTTTGATGTTCGGCCCCAACATTTTAAGGCATGTCCGAAGTGCTGTGATGTTTGGCCCCAACATTTTAAGGTATGTCCGAGAAGTGCTGTGCGAGTTGGGTTTTCATTTAGAATCTAATTTTTCTATAGTTGCTAATACCAACAAATTATTCAACGGATTTGGCATCCACCCATAGAAAAGAAAGCAAATTACCTTCACCCATTTTACTGAGAATCTTATCTACAAGATGGAGAAAAGAGTAGACATAAGACATTAAAACAAGCTCATACTTAAAATAGTTAGATGACACCAACATATAAGGAATATCATATACTGTAAGCTACCTTGGAAACCTAAAACAATGACATCAAAATAGAAGCCTTCATCTTGTTAGCACGTACGTCACCTGATTATATATTTTGTGGACTTCCATCTCATCATATGGCCTCACCACTTAAATAGCGTAGGACCTTACAAACACCTTGACAACTGCATCAACATACATTCGGTGATAGTAGGCTTTGTTTTTTATTAAGTTGTGCATTTTTCCATGAAATTTTCTTTGGTGCACTCAAAAATTCAGTTTCACTGTAATTTTGTTTTGAAAATGGACTCTAATTTCATGAGATCCAACTAACCAATACCAACATAAGGACTACATTGGAGGATTATGGTCCCTGATCATCACCAGTTGATCTCCTAAAGCAAGAGGGCTCATTGACATGTCAGCTTCAGCTTAGAAATTGTGCATCACCAAACCCAACAACCAATTGATCCTGCAATATTGCTAGAATTAACAAGAAAGAGCTTCTGGAAATTAAAAAAACTATGCCTAAATTTTATTGCATAAAAATTCTATCACCTTGGAATAAAAATCTATTATGCACCAAAATTCTATCATAGGATTTTAGTCCAAAATCTCATTTATGTTCTATATAATTATGGATTGTGGAGGCCTATGAATTCTAGTTGCCAAAATTTGGAGGATCCTACTCTGTTGTTGCTTCCATATTTTATTCCACTCAATGTTTTTTAAGCATGATTTGGAGATAGGTCATAAAATATTAAAAAAGAAAACTTGAATTATTTTTTCAAGCATATGTGTCTTGCAAGTCGACCTACCTAGTTTCATCTAACACTTTTCTCACAATAACCTTTTCAAGACCATCAATAATGACCCTTCAATGATTGAAGTAGTACCACTATATTGGCTATTAATTTGACTCAAAATAAAGGTGACATACTTAGAGAGATTGAAAAGAATCGATAATAATGCCTTCTATGTATACATTAAATGTTGACTCTTTGCCTTTATAGAGTAAAGCAAGGTGATACCTGACCTGTAGGATAAGGAAAATCAGGCCTTAGTTGTAAAGCATCTCAACAATATATCAACCAAGTATTTCCTAGTTGGAAAAGTTTAAGGCTTCTCATACCCCAATTTTAAATATATATAGATAGATAGATAGATAGATAGATAGATAGATAGATAGATAGATAGATAGGTAGATATATAGATAGATAGATAGGTAGGTAGACATGGAGACAAATAGATAGACAAATAGTTAGACAAACAAATAGATAGATACATTATAACAAATATTTATATAAGTTTTTTAATTTGCAATTACAAATGTCCTATAACTTGTGACACATAAGGTCGAAATGAAGTAGCCTTTAAAACCCTAGCTAAATTCAATAAATTACTGCAACATCATGTATTCAAAGAGGAAAAACTGCTTAATCTCTTAAGAATGTTCATCAACATTTGCAAAGTTGAGGTCATGTATATTTTTAGGATGTTGTGTGTTTCATAATTATTAATAAGAACTCAGGATTCATCATGTTAATTGAAACAAAATCCAAATCTAATTCTGAAATTTGCACAGTTGATGCCCATTTTATATATTTTACAGCGAGGTAAAGAAATACAACAGACTGGGCTATTGAGTAGAGAGCTTCTTTTTGTAAATCACCACACAGATGGTTTAGCTCTTGAAATAACATGTTCCAATGTGGTATTTTCTGATTGTAGTAAAGATGCCTAAAAGCTTTAGAAAAACCTACAAATTCAAACAAATACATAAATGAAGTATGAAACCACCAACTGTAAGAGACATACTGCAGACCACCCTTGCACAAACAAGAGGATGAAAAACAATGATTAGACTTACTTGCAGAATTTGATGCTGCAACAATGAGCTCCCAATAGGAAAACATTCTTGTATGAGTACTCTATCCCATATTACAATCCTAACATCTAGGTGACACTTCTAATCATACATCATTTTTAAGCACTTTCTCAAGAACAAAGCAATCATATATAATTATGTGTCACCGAAATGCTATCAACATACCATCAGAAGCCACAAAATAAACTGAATAGCCATATGTATGAACTTATCTCATCACCACAACTAACAACCGAACTATTCAGAGTGCTCAATTAGCCTAATTTGAAAAAAACAACTTTATCAGCCATGTCATCACATGAGGCAAGTAAAATAATGTGAAAAGATGTGAAATTCAAACCCAACTTAAAGAAAATCTACCTATTGCAAAAATACACTTCGCTCTACAGAGGCATGCTCCGTAGCATGAAAATAATAATATGAAGAGGCGATCTAAAAATAAAATAAAATGCCTAAATAGAGCAATAATAGTAAAAAATGCAGACCATGTGGTTCATATTTGGTATGATAGAAACTCTTTGGAATGTAGCTTCTAAACCTAAGTGTAACTTGTAAGCCTAACAATCTGAGCATTAAAAAGACTGGATGAATATGAGATTTTCCTATAAAAAAATAAGGCATAGAAAAATCATTGAAGAAACATATTTGGTAAAACTATCTTACAAAATTTACAGAAACCCATGAATAAAAAATCATTGAAGAAACATTCAGTCAAATAAATTGAAGGGAAAAAAAGAGTCTTAATCTTATCAAAACAACAAGCTTTAATGCAATCATAGTAGACCATTTATGAGAATTCGTCTTAAAAATATTGTTGGAAAACATGAGCTCTGCATCATACACTTTTTAGCTTATCAAAATTTCCTCCAAAATTAGGATTTTTTATCTTACATTTTCTTAACAACATAGCAACAAGGAGAAGGATGCAAAACCATAAACACGATCACCGTTTGACTAACTCATGTCCACATGAAGTTTCCCCTGGTCAGGAGTTTGAATTCTGTTGTGCCCCAACTCTTGAAACCATAATACTATAAACCCTAAAAACTATCATACAACAAACCACATTGACTTCAATGGCTTCCAAGCGTGCGGTACTAGGATCATATGTTAAAAGCTTTTAAGTTGTGACTTATAAAAATGCATTTTGGAGAAAAACAATAGACGTGTGGTTGTTACATATGGATGATGGTAGGGGGATCTCCACAGTCAAGACAATAAATTGGAATTAAATGGAATTAAGACTTACCATGCGAGAATGAAAAAGAGCTCGATGCGATTAAAGGCAAAGCTCTATACCTAATACAAAGCCATGGCAAAACTCTACAGAAAACCACGAGGAAACTCTGCAGCAAAATGTTACCTTGGGAGATTGGGATTCGAATATTTAAAGGCAAATCTAAACACAACAAACCCACATTAAGCATGCAAAAAAAAAAACTAAACACAACAAAAATGAAAAAGCAATGGTCAAAAATAGCCAAAAAGTAAGCTGTCAAAAATAGGTGGAAAAGTGAAAACGTCTAAATGGCTGTCAAAATTAATTGCATTGAAAAAACATCCAAACAAACGTCCAATTTAACACGATCGCCAAAAATTTCGGAAGGACATTTTCCGTAAGAGGAAATCCTTCTTCATAATAAATAATTAAAAATACTTTTAACAATTAAAAAATTCAGATAAATTATGAAAACATTGAACCTTTAGTATATTGAAACTCTTTCAAATACACATTTGATCATTTTATACATATTTTTGTATAGATAAATATAATATAATTCATGATTTGCATGGCTCTATATTGTTTCTTCATCCAAACAACCAAATTAATTCTCCAACCCCACATCTATACCCACATGCACATTGACAGTTGCAGGCTTGGACGAACACGCATACTTTTATGTAAGCCAATCTTTTTGGGAGCATTATAACAAAGTTCCCAACATTGCAGAGAAATTCAGAAAGAAATAAGTAGATCCAGATGTAGCGTTTTAAGCAATTAAAAAAACATGAATTCTCTTTAAAATAATCTTCCAAACAATTCCATTGTCAGGAAAGAGCGTTGTCTACAATAAACAATCACCATTGGGACATTAAATACAAGTTTGACGCCCAATCCCATCCGCATATTATCCCCGTGAATAAATCTTCCTCTTTCTTTGGTATTCTTGATTGGGCATTCAGAACTGTCTGTGTGGCACGCTTCCATATAATGGAACTGTGAACCATTACTTTAATATTAATTTTTTCTCGAATGTGGCAATCTACTTTATATTGTTTATGTGGAATGGACAGGCCGAGGCACCATTATTATTCGTGTTTACAAGGCAATGTGTGGAATTTTGGTTTTGTGGTTGGCTGTATTCATCGTGAAATGCACAGAATCTGCAAAAGCTGCAATTGCACAGGGTTTAGATTTAACGGCCGTGTATACCATCAAACAATTCTTGGGTGACTAATTTTGAAGTGTGGGTTGTAGTTCTATGGTAAAGATGATAATCAAGTTTTATGATTGTTGGGAAGGCATCTCAGATAGGTGGTAAACCAGGCAGCCCTATCCACCAGGGGGCTCCATATTTGATGCTACAGCTTAATGTCATATTTGGTGCTCTTTGTTTATTGCTTCATTTTTTATTGAAAAATCTCTCTTAATTTGTAGTATTTGTTGATAGTTTGGCCCACGTCTCAATTTCAATTATTGAGCTTTTTCTCTATATAAATTTTGGAATGGTCTGTGGTAGGACCAATTTTTTTGGTATAATTAGTTCGTGCACTTTCTTTTTTGGGGGTTAATAGAGACTTACTTTTTAATTAAAAGGAATCTAGATTATTGTATAATAATGAAAATGATAGTGTAAAATGTATTCTAATCATTCGTGACAACACTAATGTCACGGAAAAAGAGGAGAACAGTTCAATACATCAAGCTGAGGAAGTTATTATTATTATTATCCATTTTCTATCAAATTGTTTCTATCTTTTCTCAAAACTATCTCCGAATGTGATGTTTATGCTATTGCAATCGTGTTATGCGTAATCACGTTGTCGTTAATTTTTACAGAAAAGGTAACAACACATTATGTTGTTACCTATATAGGTAACAATGTAATGTGTTGTAGGTAACAACCGAGCAGACTTATTTGTCATGCAAGTTCGCGGTGACAATAAATTTAAATTTTGTCATAAATTGCCATAAAAACTAATGCATCATAGTGGCTAGATGTGTGGATTGGGGATAGGAGGTCATGCGTTTAATTTTGTTTGACTCTTGTGCGAACTTATGTGATAGTTAGGATCAACCGCTAACAACACATTACTTTGTTACTTATTACTTAACAACATAATGTGTTGTTATATAGTTTGTCGAACTCATGTTAACAATATTGTAAGCAGAACATGCATCATATTGGTTCAAATGTGAGCATGCAACGAGAATGATGGGGCATGAGAATTGAGGTATAGAGGTTACGAGTTTGAAATGGAGTGCAAAATTAATCTGTTATGGTCGAGTCTTTTCCACATGTTCTGTTGACTATGAACCTATGTTAGGGATAGACACCACGCATTTGTCAAATTGCCTCAATCTTGTTAGAATTGTCTCCAAATGAAAACAAAACATAAAAACAATCACCCAAAATTTTTAAAAGATAAAAAACTTTCAAACTCAAAAAGGTTTTGCATGTGCCCATAGAAATTTAATGGTTCTTTTCAATCAATTCTTTTATCTTTTGGCCACTACATTTAGAGTAAAAGTGCTAAGAAGTGAAGATTTATAGACACCAAATTTTTTTACAAAACAATAAGACTACTAGTTTTAGACAACAACAAAACTACCATGAACTGTAAACCCCTTTTTTGTTAAAATTGATTTTGAGAAATCTTATGACAAGATTAAATGGCACTTCATGTCGACCAAGCTCAAAGCACTTAGTTTTGGGTCTACCTTTATTAGCTATGTGTCCATGATTTTTGTTGATGCCTCTACCTATCTCTCCATTAATGGTGTTCTCTATGAACCTATTGGGAATATTTCGCTCTATTCATCAAGATTGCTATCTAGCTCTAGCTTTGTATGTGTTAGTGGGTAAAGGATTTTCCTATCTTCTCACCAATGCCACTCAACATGGCTTGGTGAAAGGCATTTCGGTGTCAGGGTTACCTCCTACTCAACTAATCCATGGCCATTTTGTGGATGATTCCTTTCTCACCTTAATTGATTATAAAGCTAATGTTCAAAAATGTTTATCCTACCTTGTTCCATATTGCCTCATCTTGGGTTCAAGCATTCAATGGTGGAAGACATGGTGCTAAAGAAAGTCTATTCTACTAAAATTACTTTTATAAAATCTCTAGTGAGCATGGTTGACTCATTTGTAATACAAACTATTTGGAAAAATTAGGAAAAAATCAAACCCTAGCTAGTTTGGAATGGAGATGAGTTCGAACTAGTTTATCCATCAATTCCCATTCATTTTAGTGGTGACCACTCATTACCTTCCACAATGTTCCTCTTGCAGAGGTTCCCTGGGTTCATGCCCTCAAGCTTTTCAAATAAGGGATTCGCATGTCGCAGAAAATATTTAGCCACTCATGTCGATGAATTATGATCGATTCGAAGCTAAGGTTAAATTTTCATTATTCAAAAATGAATGTGACTCATATTAGAATATTCTTGAAGCTATTCCCAATTATATGCCATATAAAATTGAGATTTTTTCCACTAGGCTTTAGTGGATGGACTCGAAAAGGTTTTTAGATACATCTTTTCTCAATTATTCAGGTAGCAAAGGTTATGATGTGTTGTCCCCCAAGCTTCCAATGCTGGATAAACTCAACTTTCTTTCATCACTACACTCTTTTGCTTAATGTTGGTAGCATAGGTTCTCTACTACCTATATACCATTCTTGAGCTCAAGTATTCTCATTTTACACGATGTATTCTTTATAATGGGTTACCTATTGTCCCCACACTCATTTACTTAGGTGTTATCAATCCCCATTGCCCATTTTGTGGGCAATTCGAGACTCTTATGTACCTTTTCTAGTTTTTCAAAAATCTCAAACCATACGGGATTAGATTCACGAATTTCTTGTATCATTCTTAACCCTTTCTCAGAAACACATTTTATTAGGTATTATCCTTGTTTTCCCATGGCCTTCACCTAATTCTAGCATAATTTTAAGTTGGAAATCTTTTTCTTCATCCGGAAGGAGAAAAATTGAGCTATTTTGTTCATTTGGTTGTAGATTTCAATCTTTCAACTTTTAACAAAGTGATGATTGTGCATAATATTTTATGTAGATAGAATTTTCCCACTTGGACCCTTCTAGATCACTCGGGAAAGTGCCCTTTCTTGTTTCTTGATTTCTGTCATCCTTGTCATCTAGGATCCATCTCTAGAGAGAAGAGGTTGTTTTCTTAGTTTCTCTCATCATCGCTCGCATAACAATTTTAAGTGGGGATCACCTCCTTTCCATCACAACTCACTTCCTCTATAGGATACTAGCAAGTTCCCTTAGATAACATCGACCATTTCACCACCCTAGGGGTAAGAAATTCAAAACAAATGACATAAAATGTGTGTAGAAATTGGTGCCACTTTTGGGGATCCTAATAGTGATAGGTAGGACCTTCCGGGGAAGTGGATGGGGAAATCACGATGACATATATCCTCTAACTTCATCTCTATTTACAAATGTGGCCTAAATGTTCATGTTTATATGATTTTGTTGTTGATTTTTGCCACGAGACTCATATTTTTATGTTTCCCATGCCTTTTAGAGGGTTTGAACTTGAAGCATGATTCCATCTTGCCTTCTTTTTTGTGAATAGTTGAACCATATTATTTACTAGTATTATATGAACTATTTTATTAAAACAATATCCTGTAAACCTATTAAAATAAGTCTTTATGATAAATACATCCATATACCAAAATCAAAATAACATCTATGCTTCCACATCTTCTTTAGTATTACAAAATAAAATCCATAGTTTCATATCCACAAGCCTCAAATAATATGAATAACCCATTACACATTTTTGGTAAAAAGATTTTGTTTTTTAACGTTTACAACATTGTTATCAATAAATGAAAAGCTCAAAAACAATAATACACACCTTTCATCACCTATTTCATCATATGAATATTTTCAAAGTGGTGATAATTTTCATGGAGTTTCACTTTAATCAATTCAAGGATTTCTATTTAACCAATAATTTAATTCAATTTGTATGGTGCTTTGCAACTAAGGTCAATCCAAGGAATCAAACAAATATAATAACCTGAACACTTTATCAATGGTCTATGGGCACATGCTGACCACCATTTTCTCATACCAAATCATATGGTTGGAACCATGATTTACAAGAATTAATAACAATAATACTTATAACTGAGTCAAAATCAATTAGACAATCATTTACCAATGATGCTAATGCCAACATAAATAATCAATGACCCCTTCTTCTAACTCCTTAAAACTTATCAATTTCTCCTTGGTTAATGGCCCTTCAATATTTAATCAAATTCATAACCTTTTCATATGTCATGAGATTCATTGTACATCTTAATACAATAGAATAAGGTGTATGGCCTTATTAATGAAACAATGTATCGAGACCATATTATTAGCATAATATCAGTGCATTGACTTGTTACCAAGGAGTCTCATTCAGCCAAAGACACTATAAAACCATCCAAGTTATAATCCAAACATAATGTGGTCATTTGATCGTTAATCGATTATCAACCAACTATGGTTTAACCATTTACAATAGTTTTTAGACTATGTCAAATAAGTAATAGAGGATTATAATAAAATATTATCTTGTAAACTATTACATCCAATAGAAAATTAAAGTGATAATATCAAGGATAGGTACAGTAACCATGCAAGTTTCCAATTGCCTCAACCATCACATTTTCATCAAGGTAAGTAACCATAGACACAATAGCAATATTGACAACAATACTCTACTACAGGTACAACCAACCAAACAACCCAAAAATGCACCAAATAACCTTATCAACAAAAGTGATTAACTCATAACACTCATTATGATAAAAACTTTCAAGAATTGAAACAAGCAACAATAAGTTATAAATTCCAAATTATTTATGAACCCAAGCATGACAAATGTTGTTGAGTGGTTGTGCACTGCAATTGCATGTATGTGTGTATATCATTTTCAGAGTATACATGTGTACATGCAACTACATACACAACTACATAGTAGGGTTTGATATCACTTTCTTCATAAATCGTTAACCATTTATGACTTATCTTTTTAGCAACATAGTCTTAAATTACGGGATGTGATAAATAGAGCTAGAAGGTTCTCAAGTTAAAACAAGAAGTTGGATCATGCAATAAGGTTGTTTCATGGTTTTTACTTAAGTAAAATGGATTTGGCCATAGAGAATTTAAATGAA
This sequence comes from Taxus wallichiana var. yunnanensis, assembly GCA_018340775.1. NCBI lineage: Eukaryota > Viridiplantae > Streptophyta > Pinopsida > Cupressales > Taxaceae > Taxus > Taxus wallichiana. The sequence continues at coordinate 323,461,449 of CM031241.1, read as the reverse complement.
AAGCAAAAGTATTGATATCTATGTCTGTAAAGATTGATCATGTTAAGTCCAAGAATCTAGATGAATTACTTTCCAAGGTTGTAGAAGGGTCAAAATTGGAGGAATGTCAAGACGGCTTGTTTCGCGTATGGATACAAAGAAGAGGACAATCCCATGATTATGAAATATGAGATTAATTCACAAAAGGAGGAATACAAGGAGGTGAAGCCTAGTTCTAATGATTCTACAAGTCAAGGTGGACTATTTTTTATGATAAATCATAAGTCAGATGTTGAAGAGAGACAAGTGTGTTTGACAACAATTCAGGTAAAGGAGAAGAAGGATGATGAAGTTGACATCAATCCTAAAATACCAATCAATACAAAAACGATTCCAAATACAAATAAATAATCTCAAGAATGCAAAGGGATGGATACTTGGGAATATATTGAGTTTATGTTATTTTAGATCCCTAAGAAGCATGGGGTGTCTTCATTAGGATTCATGAAGATATTCATCATTTAGTAAAAGCATGAGTGTGGGGTAAGTGCACAAAGTTAGGGGGCCAAAAATTTGAAAAAATATCACAAAAAAAGACAAAACACGTACGTGTTATATTATAACATGATCGCATTATATTTTTTTAGGTTTGGAATTACCAAAGCATAATGCGCATGGGTTATAACATGTACATGTTATGCTTGTTATAAATAAAAAAGGATCTTGAGCCTCTATCATTCTAAATCCCTCAAATGCAAGTTTTAGATATTAAGCTGTGCAAACTGTTTTCTCATTTAGCTAGATCTCGAGATCAAACAATTGTCTCTTAATCATAGGGAAGATCTGAATCAATGATGACGCCATGGAGAAGAGGTTGGCACAATTCTTTTCTCAAAATTGCATTGAAATTTGATAATTATAGAGTATAATTTTAATTGAATACATGTTTTTATTGTTATAGTTCAAGGTTGAGGAAATCAACCACAACCAAACCCTATTATTCTTTTCATCCCTCCCAGCCCTCCCATATTTTCTCAACATCCGCCGGGAAGTCAAGAAGATTTAGCAGCCCACATAGTTGAAAACAAAATTAAAATTGAGGATTTAATCAAAATAATGAGAGATTCGAAATCTGCAAATCCCCACTTTGTGTGTCTCTTGCAAACACATTAGAGGCATTAGTTTCTCAAGTTGATGCGGTAACGGGGAAAATTGATCGTTAGAGATCTTACAGAGAGGGTTGTAGGGTTTATTATTATAACAAATTGTCATATGTGGATGTAAAGAATTTTTTTACAAAAGACCTCAAATGTTCCTTATTCACGGACCCCTGCACTAATTTAGCTATTTCGTTGTCATGCAAACTATTTCCCATCCATTGGTGCAATAATGATTTGATTAAAAATAATATCTGGGACCGATGGTGGATGGTGTTTGATTTTATACCTTGCAATAACAACAAGGTGTCACTATAGTTTCGAGAAAACTCTATTGCAATTTTATCCTCAACGAGATCCCAAATTATTTTGATTTATGAGATTTCCAATGCCAAGGAAAAGGATCTACACAGGATCAACCATGTCCTCAACGTATACCTATTCAATAGGGTAGAGTACCTGTAAGGAAGCCCCCTCAACTTGAGACTATCCCTTCAATAGTGAAGGAGAAAATAGAGATTGATACACTCCACGCGCTTCAGGGGCTATCTAAAACCCTTGTTTAACATATGAGGGATATTTTTGAGGCAGATGCTCACAGACGTACAAAGAGTATTCCCTTAGGGAGTACTAGCATGAGGCCACATCTTTGCTTGTCATGTGGTAGCATATGTTTGGGGCACGAGGAGGAAGATACTTTCATGCATACTAATTTTAATGGAGTTGGAACTGGGGGTGCACATAATAATGTCACTATGTAAGATGCCTTTTTGAGTGATACATTTGGATTACAGTTATTGGTGTCACCTTCACAGGTATTTGTTATGTTTTATTATGTGTGTTACAAAAAGATCAGAGTACTTGATTTACTTATATATGTTAAATTTTTGAAATAATTGTATTTATGCATGTATGCATTGATATTGCAGTGTACGGGAGGATTCTTCATCCCGACCACAAAGGCGGAGAGCATCATGCATATACATACATCCATAGAGGTAATTTAGAATGTTAATTGTGTAAAATTTTCACGTACATGCAAATATATATATATATAAATTTTGAAGTAAAATTTATGTATGTTCTTGTATGTTCATTTAACTCACTTGATAAATGCTTGATAAAGTTCACTAGACACCTCATCACCTTTGTGACGAGTAGAGAAAGGTGTTGTTGTTTTGATTTCATCTGCACACAACTCACTTAGGTATTCAAACAACATGTATTTTCATTAAATTTCTCGTGTAATTCATATTATGTTAAATTACATGTTAATAATTTCCTTCATTGTAGAATTATAAAATTATGTTAATAATGTCCTTCATTGTGTATATGTAGGAGTTACCTGTGATAGGTAGCATCCCTATTCATTTGATTCATAGGCATGGTGGGGTAAAAACAATAGTTATATATTGATAATATTAGTTAAAATATTGTCATTACACATACATGTACTTAGTACTATTTTGGCTAATTCGATGTTTGATTTTGTGATCTTATGTGTATGTAGGGAACTTCAACCCCCTAAATTTTGACTTCACGGGGATGGACTCCTCAATATCATTGTCTTCATAGCCCCATTTATACTTCAAGATGTTCGGATGACTTATCCGAGCATGAGATGCAGAATTCAACATGATCAAGAGCTTGTTGTAAGTTTGTGTATTTATGTAAATAATTCCATTAACATGGTGTTAAATACATGTTGAAAACATATATAAATTAAGTTTTGACAAAAAAACATTGTTTTCATTTACAGGTTCAACTACAGGTGAGAATTCAGTCGAAGAGGACTCCTAACATGGGCTCGAGCGATCCAAAGTCATCTCATAGATCCCCATCTTCATCTAAGGGAGCGCCTTCTTTGAGAAATCCAAGAGAGGGATAGATTTTAATGATTAGGAAATATATATATATATATATATATATATATATATATATATATATATATATATATATGCATGTATGTACGCCTATATGGAATTTGAAATTGATGGTATATGACCTATTTCGGTAATTTTATATTTATTGTGCACATTAAAATACTATTTGGAACTCGATATTTTTGTATGAGACCTTACAATTTTGAGATTATTTTTGCATAAAACTAATATGGTGTGCACTTTTCAATATTGAATACATTATGGATTATTTTTTCATTTATTGGTGAGGTACATGTACTAGTGCTTTCAATGTATAATATGCACCAAACTTTAGAAATCAATTTTTATATAATGTATGTATATAAAGAGTTACCTAATCTGAGTAATTATTCATTCAATTTATCAATGTGTATATGTGTATTTACCTTACATGTGCTTCTTCTTTCTCATGGTCTCTTTGTATTGGTTCTTATCTTATCATGCACCTACTACATTCTTCAATGCTTCTTAGTCTTCTCCCCTATTAAAACACCTGAGCATACAATCATTAGGACCATCATTAAGACAATTTTTTTTGCAACAAGCATGGATAGAAGGATCTAAGGATGCCCACAAAGTCTTACAAGATTCAATAGTTCAAAGAGAGTCATCACAATTTGATGCCTTTCATCTGTTGATATTTTTAGAATGTCTCTCTAGATGCATTACTCCAATGCTTGAGAATGTCTCTCTAAATGCAATGACATTCTGATTTAGATACTCAATGATTCTTGATTGTCCAATCATATCCAATTTGTGTTATTACCTCTAAATCTATAGGCATTTCAAGTTATTTGGAAATCACATCACACCCTTCACTAGGCTTGATGACTACCCCTATCTTTTTGAAGGCACTTTTGAAAGCATCCATGGGTTTATCATAGAAAAAATTATCAATGAATGGAAGATCACTAAGCCATAAGATAGATGAATCCTATTCAAAACTAAACAAGAAATATTTACTAGGTGATTGATAACTCTTGTGTGTTCTTAGCCATTCCCCTATCAAATTCATTCTTAAGCCAATCTAGTCATTGAAAAAGAACTCCCGGGTGAGGTAGCCGAGAAGCGGTGGGAGATTTGGACTCCAAAACAACACCTCCCCTATCGTTCACATAGCCACCCCAAAGTGTTGGAGAAGTTGGTTTGGTGCCAAGAGCTTCCGTTTATAAAGTATTGCATCTAACATCCTTACACTGACTTAAACTGTAGTATTTCATGTGTTTGCAAACAATAGGAAAATAAGATAAACAAATGGAGATGTAAAAAGAAAGCAGAGGATTTCATATAGGGTCTTGACATGAAGGTTTATGATCTAACGAAATGTGTCTAGGTGCCACGAGAATTCAAGAAATCACCATTCAAAGATATGACATTTTTTGTCTCAGGGCTCTTAAGGGACTCCACGGACAAGGTAGACCGGACATATGGGAGCTTTGGCCTCGAAATGACACCTTCAATATCATTTAAGTGGCCACACTAATGTGTTGTCGAAGTCGATTTGGCACCATGAGCTTTTGTTTGAAAAGTATTGTGTCTAGAAGCCTTACACCGACTTAAACTACAAGTATTTCGTGCGTTTGCAAACAATAGCACAACGAGAGAACTAAATGGAGATGGAGAAAAATGACAGAGGATTTTTGAGAGGGTCCCAACATGGAGTTGTACGATCTAAATAGACATCTCTAGGTGCTATAGAGTTTGAGAAATCACATGTCAAAGATATAGCATTTTTGGTCTTAGTGTTGTTAATGGAGTATGCCTAGATGAGGTAGCTTGGAAGCACCGAGAGATTTAGCCTCTAAAAATAAACTCCCTAGTGTTTACGTAGCCACCCCAATGTCTTGGTGAAGTCGGTTTGGTGTCAAGATCTTACGTTTGTAAATTATTGTGTTTGGAAACCTTACATTGACTCAAATTACAGTATTTTGCATGTTTGCAAACAATAAGACATCAAGAGAACCAAATGGATATGGAGAAAACGAGAGAGGATTTCATAGAGGGTCCCAATGTGGAGGTGTAAGTTATGAAAATACATCTATAGGTGTCATGGAGTATGATAAATCACCTATCGAAGATATAACATTTTTGGTCGAGGGATCTTAAGGGACTACTCTCAAATGAGGTATCCTGGAGGCTTTGGGAGCTTTGGCCTGAAAAAATACACCTCTCCTAGGATTTACTGGCCACCCCGATGTGTTGGTTAATTTGGTTAAGTGCTAAGAGATTCTGTTTGCAAAGTATTGTATCTCACAACCTTACACTGACTCAAATTGTAATATTTCGTTCATTTGCAAAACAATAGGACAACGAGAGAACCAAATGAAGATGGAGGAAAACAATAGATTATTTTGTAGAGGTTTCAAATGTTTAGGTTTAAGATCTAACTAGAAATATCTAGGTGTCATGGAGTCCAAGAAATCACACTGTGGAAGATATAACATTTTTGGTCTCAGGGATTTTAAGGGACTATGACCGGAAGAGGTATCTCGGAAGCACCATGAGATTTGGCCTCTAAAATGAAACCTCCCTATTTTTCCTATCCACCTTGACGTGTTGGCTAAGTCGGTTTGGGTCTAAGATATTCCATTTGTAAAGTATTGCGTCGACAACATTACACCGACTCAAACAACAATATTTCGCGCGTTTGAAAACAATAATACAACAAGAGAACTAAATAGAGATGGAGGAAACCGAGAGAGGATTTTGTATAGGGTCCCGACATGGAGGCGAAGGATCTAACGAGGCATCTCTAGGTGCCATGGAGCACGAGAAATCACCTATCAAAGATATAGATTTATTTTATCTTAGAACTCTTAAGGGACTAGGCACGGACGAGGTATCCCTAAAGCCCAGTAGATTTGGCCTCAAAATTAAACCTCACCTAGCATTAACCCTACCCCCTTGACATGTTGGCGAAGTCGGTTTGGTGCCAAGAGCTTCTATTTTCAAAGTATTACATCTAGTAGCCTTACACTAACTCAAAGCTGCAAAGTATTTTGTGTGTTTCTAAACAATAGGAAAGTGAGAGAACCGAATGGAGATGGAGAAAACCGAGAGAAGATTTTGTAGAGGGTCACAACATGGAGGTGTAGAATTTGACGAGATATATCTAGGTGCCATGCAGTCTGAGAAGTCACTGTCGAAGACATAACATTTTTTGGTCTTAGGGATCTTAAGGGATTACGCCCTGAGGACGAGGTAGCTTGGAAAGCTTGACAGATTTGGAATCTGAAAATACACCTCCCATATCATTTTCCTGGCCACCCCGATGTGTTGGAAAATCCAATTTAGTTCCAAGAGATTTTGTTTACAAAGTATTGCGTCTGTGACCTTACACTGACTCAAACTGCAGTATTTCACGTGTTTGTAAACAATAGGACATCGAGAGAACCAAATGGAGATGGATAAAATAAAGAGAGGATTTAGTAGAGGGTCTTGATGTGGAGGTGTAGGATCTAACAATACATTTCTAGGTATCATGGAGTTTGAGAAATCACCTTTCAAAGATATAGCATTTTTTTGGTCTCGGGGCTCTTAAGGGAATACTTGCGAATGAGGTATCCTTAAGAAGAACCGAAGCTTTGGCCTCTAAAACAACAGCTCCCCTACCATTTAAGCTGGCCACCTTGACATATTGGTGAATTCATTTTTGTTCCAAGAGATTTTGTTTACAAAGTTTTGCATCTAATAGCCTTACACCGACTTAAAGCGTAATATTTTGCATGTTTGCAAACAATAGGACAATGAGAGAACTGAATGGAGATGGAGAAAAAAAAAAGAGAGGATTTCTTATAGGGTCCCAACATGGAGGTTTAGGATTTGACAAGACATATTTGGGTGCCTCAAAGTATGAGAAATCACATGTCGAAGATATAGCTTTTTGGTCCTGGGGCTCTTAAGGGACTACTCCCAAACAGAGTAGCCTAGAAGCATTGAGAGCTTTGGCCTAATTAATGAAACCTCTCCTAATGTTTACCTAGCCAACCTTACATGTTGGCAAAGTCAGTTTTGTGCCAAGAGCTTCCGTTTGCAAAGTATTGTGTCAGACAACCTTACACCGATTTAAAGCGCAATATTTCACTTGTTTGCAAACCATAGGACATCAAGAGAATTGAATGGATATGGAGAAAAGCGAGAGATTATTTCATAGAGGTTCTGACTTGGAGGTGTAGGATCCTATGAGACGTATCTAGGTGCAGAGAGTGAGAAATCACTTGTCGAAAATATAGCATTTTGTTGTCATACAACATTGAACAAAAGTTTGTTTTACAAAAACACACATAACTTGGAAAAATGACCTAAAATTGACCTAAAATTTTTCATGAAGCATAAAGACATCTTCATCTATCATCTCCTATATTTTCTTGAAAATGATAGGTCTAAGTGTTGTATCCCATCTCGTTTGTACATGCTAGAATAGTGTAAGGTTTCCTTATGCAATGTTTTTCAAACGGAAACTCTTGGCACAAAAATAACTATGCTAACACATCAAGGTGGCTAGGTAAATGATAAGGTAGGTGTCGTTTTAGTGGCCAAAGGTCTAGGTGCTTCCAGGATACCTCGTTTGGGCATAGTCCCTTAAGAGTCGCAAGACCAAAAATGATATATCTTTGACAGGTGATTTCTCATACTCCGTGGCACCTAGATATGTCTCGTCATATTCTAAACCTCCACATTAGGACCCTCTTCAAAATCCTCTCTCTGTTTTCTCCATCTCCATTTGGTTCTCTCAATGTCCTATTATTTACAAATGAGTGAAATAATGTAGTTTGAGTTAGTGTAAGGCTGTCAGATGCAATACTTTACAAATGGAAGATCTTGGCACCAAAATGACTTTCACATTGGGGTGGCCAGGTAAACACTATGGGATGTGTCATTTTTGGAGGAAAAATATCTTGGTGCTTTTGGGCTACCTTATCTAGGAGTAGTCCCTTAAGAGCCCTTAGACCAAAAAATGCTATATTTTCGACATGTTATTTCTCAGACGTCATGGCACCTAGAGACATCTCATCAGATCCTCCACCTCCATGTCAAAAACCTCTATAAAATCATCTCTCGGTTTTCTCCATTTCCATTTGGTTCTCTCATTTTCATATTGTTTGCAAATGCTTGAAATACTGGAGTTTGAGTTAGTGTAAGGATGCCAGACGCAATACTTTGCAAACAAAAGCTCTTGGCACCAAAAAAATTTGGAAACACATCGAGGTGTCCAGTTAAACAATAAAGGGGTTTTCATTTCATGGGCCATAGCTCCCAGTTCTTCCAGCTACCTCATTTGGTCATAGTCCCTTAAGAGCCATGAGACCAAAAAGTGTTATATCTTTGATAGGTGATTTCTCAAACTCCATGGCACCTAGAGATGTATTGTTAAAACCTGCACCTCCATATCGGGACCCTCTATGAAGTCATCTCTTAGTTTTCTCCATCTTCATTTCATTCTCTCATTGTCCTATTGTTTACAAACGTGTGAAATACTACAACTTGAGTCAGTGTAAGGTTGTCTGATGCAATAATTTGTAAATAGAAGTTCTTAGTGCTGAACTAAATTCACCAACATGTCAGGGTGGCCAAGTAAATGATAGGGGAGGTGTCATTTTTTAGGCCAAACCTCTTTGTTCTTCAGTCTACCTTGTCCAAGCATAGTCCCTTAAGAGCCCTGAGACCTAAAAACACTATAGCTTTTATAGGTGATTTCTCGGACTCCATGGAATGTAGAGATGTCTTGTTAGATCCTGCACCTCCATGTGGGGACCCTCTATGAAATCCTTTGTCGAGTTTTATCTATCTTCATTTGGTTCTCTCAACGACCTATTGTTTGTAAATGTATGAAATATTGTAGTTTGAGTCAATGTAAAGTTGTCAAACGCAATACTTTGCAAACAAAATCTCTTCACACCAAACCAACTTCACCAACACGTTAGGGTGGCCATGTAAATTATAGGGGAGGTTTAATTTCATATGCCAAAGCTCCTGTGCTTCCAAGCTACCTTGTCTAAAAGTAGTCCCTTAAGATCCCTAAGACCAAAATATTCTATATTTTTGACAGAAATTTCTCGAGACTCCGTGGCACTTAGATACATCTCGTTAGATCATACACCTCCTCGTCAGGACCCTCTCATGAAATTATCTCTCGGTTTTCTCCATATCCATTAGGTTCTTTTTTTGTCTTATTGTTTGTAAACACGCAAAATACTACATTTTGAGTAAGTGTAAGGCTATTTTTTCCAACCACTTGAATAATATAGGTGGTGAAATGATAATTTTAATAATATATTTTTACAATATAGGTGGTGAAATGAGAATTTTAATAAGCTATTTTTACAATCTAGGTGGTGAAATGAGAATTTATGTTTATTGTTCCTTTCTAATATATAATTTCCCTTATCTTCACTTGGCTTTGAGAGCAACAAATTCTCTACTAATAGTGCCAACCACGTGAAGGTGGAAGGCTTTTTGGCACAAATAACCTACATAAACATGTTAGTAAGAAATTAAACATAATTTTAAATCATCTAGAATTTTATTAAAATCATTAAAATAAATATTCAAATTAAAAAGTCATGAAGAACATACCTTTGTGAATTCAATCCAATGAACTGCATGGATCATATCTACTCTTGACAGTAGCAATAATTGCTTCATGATCTGATTCACGAACCTTCTAAATATTCTTGTTTAATGGCCTACCTCGATATTTGATCAATTTAATATTTTTTTTAAGACCCAAATGTGATTAGTGAAGTATCTTTTGATGTACTTCATAGTATTCAAACAACCAAGCCAAGTTCACTATTCACATCGAAGCCAAGTTCTAGTGACTACCACTAATCTAGTGTGATACTCAAGGCCTTCACTATCAATGACTATGGAAATCAATTTTTTTACCCTCTACACAACAAAACAAGAAGTATTTCATTCCCTCTTCATTGAGTTATGTCGCAATAACTTCAAAAATGTGCCCTAATCAAAAAGTAAAAATCAAGTCAAATTTTAAAGACATTAAGATTTGATCATTTAATAATTTATAAATCTAAAACATGGCATACATATGTACCTTGTTGTACTAAATCAAAGACTTGGTTAAAGTCGGTGATGTTGTCATATGATTTATAGGTGCTACACATTGTAATGCTCATGAAACTTCATATGCACCTTTGTCAAGTGGAGTTAGAGGTCTACAAATATTTTTATCCACCCATTGTTGTGACTCACATTTATTCCATGCAAAATCAATACATGATCTACAAAAACATGCCACGCACCTAGGATAAAGAGTCCAAGAACTTGCATATGAACTACGAACTCGTGCTTGTCACATGATCCTGCAGCTATCATACAATCTTAAGAGCTTGCCAAATTTTGTTCGTATACCAACCAGAAATATCTACTGAAATTGAATTGGACACTTGAGATCCCATGTTCTTGACACAACAATCAACAATGCTTCTTGCATCTCGTAAATTTTGCACCATCCATGAACTTTAACTCTTCTCTTACAAGTGTTCTTTTCAACCATGCTCTTGCACCATCATGATCTCCTTTCCCATATCCTATCTTAGTAAAAATCCAAATATGTTTGTACACCTATTTCTTTGGGAATCCTTCTTATCCGATAAAACATCCATGCATTATAGAATTGTGATGTACTTGGTTATCGAATAAATGTAATGTTGATCTTGAAAAAAATGTTCCTCTCATTCAAGTTCACATAGAAAACTGGAAACACCCTTGCACATATTCGTAGAATTTTTCGCCATCATAGATGTAGAAATGATACTCTCTTAATATTTTTGATCTTGCTCATTCCTTTTTGAAGAGTGCATGAATGTTATATGCATGAATATAACAACTTTCATTGTGTTATAGTATTGAGACTAAACCTCAATTTGTGGCTGCAATGTGTAATTCTCTGTGAAGTCGAGATATTGAAACAATACCGCCAAGTGGGAATGTGTCCTTTCTTAACTTGAATTGTTCATCCAACCATTGAGCTCTGTGGTGTGTTCCATGCATACTCATAAAAAAATTTCTCTCTTAATTTGACCAAATATTCTTTTATAGGTATTTGTTCTTGAACAAGCTCACACCTCTTAGATTATTTTCCATATTTTAACTAATATGCCACTGATTTATATTTGTTGAAACCAACCAATTAGTTTCCTATTGAATCTGTACTCTCCTCGTGGATACAAATTTTTAGATTTGGCAAGCCACCACATACGTTGCACATTCCATCCAAACATGCTTTATTATAAAAATTATCTACTTGATTTTTCACAAAATATTGGTGAAATAAATTACCTTGAAGAGTTTTACAGAAATTTAATCTACACTCCTATAACATGATGTCAGTATGTAAAACACGTCGTATTTGACAAAAAGCATCATAATGCATTGAAAATTCAACATGATGCCTATAAAGAACAAGTGGTACATGAGTGACTGATTTTTACATAAAAGGGTTTGTTCATTTCAAAGAATCTTTGGCTAATGTTAATTTATGGATTTTCATTTTTAAACCTAGATAACAATTGTGTTTGAGTCATAGCTAAGATTTTTTTACACATGATTCACGGTTATGAGAACTTTTCTTCTTTTTTACTATATCTCTTTTATTAGGTGACACTATTGTGTTCTCATTCCAAAATTTGATAATTAATTCTTTTAGAATATTACATGTATTCTTGTCTTTCCATGGGAGTCTACTAGAGAAAGCCCAATAGTCGGTGTTATTGATTGACTCAAGAATTTTGTGTCTCAATATTTATTTCATTAATTTTTTTCTATTTAGCTTCAAAGAACTTCTTATTTTTCTAATCAAGTGTTTATTAATTTATTTATCACTTACTATAAAATTAGCAAGTACATGTCGTGTAGCATTATTATATTTGGTGTGTCTATTGGCACCTGATTTGGTATACTTTATATATATTTTCAACAATTGACACATTTCGATCAACAACCTTAGAATTTATTAACCCAAAGTTCTTCATTGTAGGTGTCATCTTAATTAATTTCATCAATGTAATAAACAATTGACATCTTTATGTGTCATTTAAATTCATAAATTAATCATCCCAAATTTCCGTATCTTTTCTTCTTGCATTTCTGTTAGAAATTTTGTAGGCATTGGTTTAATAATGTTTTCATCAATTTCAATTAAGTGAATTGGTTTTCTTTACAAAATAGAAGGATATGTTCTAAGAGGTGAAGATTCATTAAGAGGGTTACTTTCTTCATTTAGTGTTTCCATACAAATTTCAGGATTAACATTTGGATTCTCAGGTAAAGGTTCAACATTTGGATTCTCAGGTAAAAGTTCAATTCTTGGATTCTCAGGTAAAACTTCAACATTTGGATTCTCAGGTAAAGCTTCAACATTTGGATTCTCAAGTAAAGGTTCAACATTTGGATTCTCAGGTAAAGGTTCAATTCTTGGATTCTCAGGTAAAACTTCAACATTTGGATTCTTAGGTAAAGGTTCAACAATTGGATTCATATCAATTTCTTCATCCATACCAACATTATCGTTCAATTCAATATCAACATTCAAAGCAAAATCATAATTCTCAGATACATTAGATACATTTGATATAGTAGAAGTACCTTTCCCTACATGAAGTTTTTGCATCCTCTTCACTTTCTTAATTCTCATCTCTTCCAATTGCTCTAGTTTCTTTTAATTGAATTTATTTTTGTTCTTACGTCATCTTTTTTCACCCATGATTGTAGAATAATATATTGTGGGGTAGGGGACAAGATGAAGTACTAAAAATTTACAAAGAATGTGCAGGAATTTGTAGACCTAGATAGAAATATGATAGAAAACCCATGAAGAAGGGGAAAAATATGTTGAGGCCCTCGATAAATAAGTATAGAAGATAACACATACACATTATAACACCTACACATTTTTCTCGCTTCATTTTTTCCATGTCATGCCTCGAGTCTTGGATCTAGTATGGATCCCAAAGCTTGATGCATGGACTGTAAAAACACAACAAACCACATGTTTTTGTAAGAAAATGCAAAAATATCTCTTCCGCCATCATAAATTGACATAAAACAATTGATTTGTTTAAAAAAAATTATACCACGATGTAGAGCAGACTATCTACTTTCTAAAAATATAAGTTTTCAAATTTTCTAACTAATATAAGGTTCCCATATTATTTATTTTCTAACAATGCCTTTTTATAGCTATTTTTGAAGTTTAAACACGTCTATCTTTTGTCATATATTTTTTTGGCTCATCGAAATTGAATTTTTTTATACTAGGCCAAATTCTATACACATTAAAAAAAAATCTAATTTTCGATATTTTTTAGGTAGTTAGGGGGCACGGTCGGAGCTCCGTTATGTTTTTAAATTTAAAATTTCTATACTAGAAAAATCATTAAAAAATAAATACTCTCTAAAAAAATATTTAAAAAATGTAGCACAAACTAGATGCTCCGAGAGCTATCTTTCTACTAAAGGGTTTTAAATAAACTAAATGGTTCTCAAAAAATGGTGGGGGCACGAAAGTCACTCTGTCATATTTTTAATAAAAAAGGAGCACTGTTGGTATTTTAGTTATTTGACCCACTTAAATTTATTCATTTTCAATAAAATTTAGTATCTTAGAAACTAGACTAAAAATGATATGATTCATGTTTATATAACATATTCCAATTTTGAGTCTAACTATTTTTAAAAAATCGTACAAGTTGAAGTTTTTTATTTTCAGAAAAATGCATCCACTTAAGACCCCCTTTTCGCTCCCCAAATTGGTGCACTTACCCGTTTGCTTTACTAATAATATTGCAGGTATGGAGGATTGAGATATGTTCCAAGGTATGTGGAAATATTTCTTGTTGATGTACTTTAAGAATTTATGAATGTTTGATAGGTAGTTAAAAATTTTTAAGAGTATGGTTTCACAATTTTGTGTTCTTTATAAGGTATGAAGAGTATTAGTAGGTAGATTGATTGTTTAAAGAAATGTGATAGCCACATTTTGAGAAAAAATTGAGTTTAGTGATCTAATTTAGGTCTGTAAATATTGAATTAAAAAAATTGATTTTTTTAAGCATGTATAGGTATGCGGGTTTATGCAAACTCAAGACACTTGAGAAGATATTTTGTCATTGAAGCATCATGAAGATATGTGTAGGCTTATAATCATGTTGAATATTTGTAGCAGCTATGAATAGGTTTATAAAGACATGATGGTCAAGCTGAGAAGATGATAGAGTTGTATTTCAGTTTTTAGAGACACAATATCAAGGTAGAGTTACTAAAATCTATGTACGCATGTCGGTGAAAGCATAAAAGACCAATATTGATCCTTATGAGTATTTTTAGCTTAAGTTCAAAATGTTGACTATTACAAATGGCAAGATAACATGATAGTACACAATCTATGAATAGTTTGATGTTTTGATACCTATATTGGTATGTGTTAGTTGAGAAGAAATTCCTATAGATATGTGAGATTGTTGTGAAAATATAAGAGATGTATTTTTAGGACATGTTTGTGCGTTGTCTTTAGTCTAGCTACAATCATGAAGTTGTGCTCTGTTAAGAATGTTTCTTAAAGAGCTAGCAAGTGGAGATATATATTTCAAGAATATGATTCATGTTGAGAAATTTGTGAGAAGAACAAGAGGTTATAGTATATGTGAAGATAGTTAAGATGTATGAGTGCATGTTGAGCCTATAATTGTGTCTTGAGACCTTTTTAGGTTTGTGATGTCTATGATAGATACTTTAAAGCATATTATATGCATGAATGGGTAGTAGTTAGAATCTTGAGACCTATATTGGACTGTTCTAGTTGAGAAACAAGTGTTTCATGGACTTCAAGGAAAAATGTGAAGACCCAATAGGTCGGTGAAGGTATATAAGACGTTTATTGGTCTCAATCATCGAGATGTGTGCTCGAGGAAGATTTGAGGAAGGGCTTAGACTGTTTAAGAAGAAAGAGTTGTTGGTGCATTCTCAAGGTGTAATCTTGGAGGTATGATGATAAGGTTATCATCTGGAAAAAGAATCTGGGCATGATATAAGTTTCTCAAATTTGGGTATGTTCATCTAGGCAAAGTTCAATAAAGCAAGTGTTGATCGGTGGAATCGGTAAGTACATGAGTGACTCTTAAGATGGGATGGAGGTCCAAGAATGATCTATTTAAATGATATCTTTAGTTATTGATAGTTTTAATTGATTTTGGTAATCATGGATTTATGACTTGTGGTTTGGTGATTGTGCTTCTAGAAAAACATGGAGGAGAATCTTAGTATAGAAAAAAAATCATTTTTTCGATTAGGTGTGAATAATCTTGAAGGAGCTTGTGAGTTTTGTTCAAGGTATGTAGTTTTCTTATCTTGTTTAATTTCTTCATAAGATCTGATTTTGTGCATTGGATGAGAAAATTTGATTATGTCAAAGATGGAGGTGTCATTTTTTTACTCAAGAAGGTTTGTCACAATTATATGGATTAAAAAATAACTTTTGGTATTATTCTAATGATCATTGATGGTGTCTAGATTTTGTTGTCTTGATGATATAATAATTAGATGATCAGTAGCAGGCTTGCATGGCTTTTATAGTAAGGATGATGTACATGTTATGATTTATATGGTGTGTGTTAAGATGTTAATGCAAGAAAGAGTGTCTTGTTGAAGGTGCTTAGTCCGAGGGGGAGCTTGGTAGCTCTCAAATTGGTATATACTGAGACACAATTATTAGATATTTTTCTAGTCATTATTCTTGAAGAAAAGCATCATTTTGAGTTAGATAATGTGTGTTACTAGTAGTAAAAGGTCTTAGGGAGTCATTAATGTGTTTGTAGCTCATTAATAGGTAAGTATCTTAGTGAAAGCATGCATGAATAAAAATAGATATGAAGGAATAATCTAAAAAATTCTGATTTGGTTAATATTTCCAACCATGTGGTGAGCCTAAAATGTGATGATAGAGGAATACAAGTAATATGTTTCAGGTATGACCCTTTTTCATTAATGTCAAAAGGGGAGAAGGATCATATTGAGGAGTGTTTTCCATCAATGAAAATTGGGATGATTGTTGGAATTTTACTATCATTGATGTCAAAGAGTGATGATGAAGATTTTGAGTTCTTAGTGGTGATGGAGTATTGCTATTTATGAGGCTAATATTATAGGGCATTAATGATAAAGGTGGTGTCAAGGAGGTATCAAGGTATATATGCATGCATAGGTGTATTGAGATGATA
Source organism: Taxus wallichiana var. yunnanensis (assembly GCA_018340775.1). Lineage (NCBI taxonomy): Eukaryota > Viridiplantae > Streptophyta > Pinopsida > Cupressales > Taxaceae > Taxus > Taxus wallichiana. Next base: position 323,445,153 of record CM031241.1, on the reverse strand, counting down.
TAGTGACTAGTAGGTCTACAAGAGTTGTGATGAGTGCAAGAGGAAGTTCTTGAGATCATTTCTTGATTGAAAATGGTCACCATGTGGAAGGTACAAGTATGCAATGAAGAACATGAAGACAAGTCAAGTGCTCAAGAATCCTAGTCAAGGGTTAATGAGCCTAAGTACATGAGATATGGATAGACACGGGTGGTTGAAGATGGTTGAGCATTATGATGCATGAGTATAAGGTATAAAGACTCTTAGGAGTGTATCAGAGCATGTTCATAGGGATATGACCTCAGGTATAGGTCTACACTAGACCTATTCATATGCCCTAGGTGGCCTAATGAAGTAAGATTGTCTAATTCTGATCTAATTGTGTAAAGGTGGGAATTGGAAAAGGTATAGTAGGTTTTCCTTGAGGTTTGGAAAATATTTCAGGTCTCATGTTACAAGATAAAACAATAAAATGTGTTTTTAGGTCTATCAAGCTCTTGGAAATGAGAAACCCTACCGAGAAGGATTGTTGTATGCTCATTGGCATGTGACCTCTATATGCAAGTTTGACCTCTTCGGGAGAGATGAGAAAGGGTCATAATGAGGGTATCTAAGCATTAATTCAAAGATTAAGGTTCCAATATTTATGAATAATCATTAAGAAGGTAATATGTTCTAAATCCCTCCTAAAAACATACTAATGTAGCGATGGATAAGTGCTTTCTCAATATGGACCAAAATGAATTGGGTGAACTAGTTTGAGGATTGGAGGATTGTTGGCGAGAATATTTTTGGTTGGATAAAATTTTGGATATATTTCCAACACTTTGTGGGAATATAATTCACTCTACTTTAACGGTGTAACTTTGTATTATATGTGAGCATGAATTTTTTTGATGGTGGCCTCATGACCGAGGATCCAACAGGGCGCTCCATGAACTGCGCAGAGAAATCTTGCAATTTCTTGCAAGAGAGGAATTTTCTAGGAGAAGATGAAAGGGAGTGAGAAAAAGAGAGGGGGATTAATGTTATAGGTAGAATATCATAGTCCTATACATATTAACAAGAAAGTTCCAACATATAATAGAAGAAAAAAATTATATAAATGACAACAAGACAAGTTAATATTTAGAGCAAAACGTTTCAGAAATATCACAATAAAAAAGGCATGAAAATCCTTCTTTCTTCATTGATGCTTGAGAAAAATTGTACATAGCAAGAATGGGAAGAACATAGACATGACGTGTAGAACAATTCTTGTCTATTTCATTCGTCACGAGGAATAATCTACGATGAAAATACAAAATTGACAACCCTTAAGAAAGATAATGTCATTACATTATATAGACCAAGAAAATACCATGCGTCTACCCCCCATGTGACCTTTCACCTATCCTTTCCACTTGTGACTTTTGATATTCCTAAGAAATAAAATTAATTCCCCTTCTATTAGTTAAGTATGAATTATTATAATTTGAACTATAGTCATATTAATGAATAGGAAAATCTTCATGATTTCTCACGGCGAAGAATTGGAAATGGGGTAGAGAAGATGAGGAAGAATGAGAGAAGAGAAGGAAGAAGGAATGTTGATGAATATTATGCCTTTCTCGCCTTCTCCTTGTTACAGACTTATTTGATGAAATGTCCCAATGCGGTAAACTCTAGATCGTTAGAATTTTTACACCATGATAAACCACATTTAGATGATACACCAACATATCAAATTGAGTGTTTAGAAACACTATTGAATGATCACTTTGATGACCGTAGGCATTGCTCATTGAGGTCCCCTCTAAAGACGTTTGAGGATGGGCCCGATCTCGATGAATTTTTATAGATAACCACACTATTGTACTCATCAGAAAGCTTTGATGAAGTGAATTTTGAAAAATTTATCCCCACTAATGATGACCATGATTTAAATCCTTTTACACAATGCTTGGAAATCTTGGGTCACTAAATGAGTGTTGATAAAAATGTTTCAAGACTCCTCAATGTGAGCTCAAGATAGACACATGAATTTCTCATAGTGATACTCCTCGATACTTTATTGAAAACCCACCTCAACTTATTGAGCTCTCCCCAACCAAATAATTTCAAATCATCTAGATCCTTGAGTTATGAATATGAATTTATCTACTACGCCCGCAATGCATTACTTTTCTTCCGAGCACACTTGAACTCGAAATATGTTACCAAGACCATTATAAAGTTCTCAATTCTCTATTTTAGACATGAAATATTGTTATAATCCTAAAAAGAGTACAAAAATTGGAAATATGAGTGAAAATAGAACCATTTGTAAATGCCTACGCTCAAAACTAAAACTTGTAATTTTTAGACCACGGGGTCTAGGAGTCATTATTTTGGGAAAGATTGTTTTTGCCTTAGTGTTAGAAATGGGAGGTTCTTATCATGTTTGAATCATGTTAACAAATTTTTCATGGCCAACTCGATGAAATATGTATTTTTAAAAAGTAGATTTTTTAATTTTTTTGATCTTTTCTTTTTTTCATTTTTCGACATGTGTACCCTAGGATTACATTTTTTTATTTTCACTATTTTTGTCTTTTGGAGGATTTTGTCATTTTAGGAAAGTTAAAAAAATATAAATTATAAACCAATGACAATTACTATTTTTGGAAGTTGGCATTTTATTCATGGTTTGACAAAAAATCCATTTTCCTTACGGGTTTTTGTTCTTGAGGCTTCGTTCAAAATTTCAATTCAAACTACCTTCCGTATCAGCAGAAAATGGCGTAAAAGGAAGCTAGGGCACAAATTTTCAATGATACCCATACAAAATATAATACACATTTTAAAATTTGGTTTTTACATCATCAAGGTGCTTGGGAGAGGAAGATATGCTCCAAATTTTGTTTTATTTAGCTCTTTAGTTTTCAAGTTATGAGGAATTCTTCAATCTTTCCAACAAGGGTTTCGGCGAGAAAATGGGCATGGTTTTGGATCAATATATATATATATATATATATATATATATATATATATATATACATATATATATAGTGTTTCAAAAGAGGATAAATATGTAAAAAGGATGAGAGGATTAATGGAAATGGGATGGAAATTGAAGAAATGGAGGAAGGAAGAAAATCCGAATAATGGTTTTCATGTTCGTGTGTGCGAGTAGTAGCAAAAGCATCTAGAGGTAACACAAATGAAAAAAATTACAAATGTCTTCAATGAGGGAAGGATAAAACTTTCATGTCCCAATCGTTCCAAACATTTGGTACAATTTTTACAAAAATGTTCTCCTTCCCATTATGCCACTTGTCGTGATGTGATTTGCGAGTTGAGGATGACAAGGGGCTAGAAAAAAACACTTTACCACTTGCCAAGGTCACATTTTTCGTTAAGGGATTAAATGTGAGGGGGATATTTTTGTGTCCCAAACATCTAGAATGTTTGGGATGGTTGGTGAAAAATAAATTCATCTCTCTAATTGGGCCACATGGTGTTGTGTGACTAGATAGAGTGGTGGCTCAAAATTGGTGCATGGGGATTTAACTAACAAAAGGGGCTCCAAAATGGTCACATCATCACCCAAAGGAATAGATAGGATGGGGGAAAAATTTTTACACAAAAATTCATAATTATTTGAGATTATTGGTGCACAAAAGTGTGCCACTCTTTGATTGGATCAAATTTCCAAGCTTGAAAATTTTCTAACTCTTGAATCGTACCTTGGAGGTAAACTTTCCACACGAATAACTTGAGTTCTGGAAGTCTTTTTATATGATTATTTATATGAAATTTTATGTAAAAGTATTTTTAACAAAATGGTGATGGTATCATACCTTGATTGTTCCTGAAATCCCCTAAAATATAGGATATTTACTCTAGGATCAAAGGTTGTGCATGCTTAAAATAGATTGTGGATAGAACCACCTAAGTGTTGTGAAATATTTGCTACCACCATCATCTAGAGCTCGACTTATATTTTTGATGATATTTTTCTGGATTCTAACTCTGCAAAGAGCTCTCAAAATTGCTTCCCAAAGCTTGGGAGCTATTTTTACATTGTGCACTATTTCACACTATAGGACCCACTTTTGTTGAAACTACTCCAAAACCTCTGAAAATTCCCATATTCTTCTAAAAACAATTGAAAAACATTAATATCTCTTTGATACACCTCCATGATGATTTTGAGTCCTTATTTTCACTCCAAGGGGTGTGTACTTGCTTCAAGAAGATCTAAAAAACCTTGTCCAATGCTTCTTAGATATCTTGTCTTGAAAGATCTCATTTTGGCAATGTTTTAATTGAATGGATATCCATAAATCACATACGAGATATGATAATAAAACACATCATACCATTCATAAGGATGGGATAGGATGAACACAGGGGTTAGGGTAACCTAGAGGAAGGCTTAGGATGACCTTGAAGAAGAAAATTTCACTCTAGGGGTATGGTTGTCTTCATTCCAAGTATGAATTTTTCCATTGAAAAAAATCATGAAAATGGTTGGATCTAACTTTGGGACATGTTTTGGATTGATTGCAGCAAGGAAATTACATGAGAACTCCAAAATCTCAATTCATAACATTGACTAGTTCCTTATCCATTGGACTTAACGGAGTCATTTAGAACAGATAGTTAGGAGTACACACAAAAAAATCGGAGGCACATAACACACAAAAAGGAAAGCACACACACAAAAATAAAGGGAAACACATACCTAAAATAACCTATGGTATCATATGGGTAAAACCCACTTTCACTTAAGCAATTTCCCTTTTTGAAGTTATCCCTATTTAAGTGGTACCATTAGATGATGTTGTTCTATGATTCCATGACTAACTCAAGAAAGTAGTCACCCTCCTCAATTGATTATGAAATATATATGCTCTCATTATTTTCTTTTTATTTTCTAGGAGTGAGCCAATGTGAGCTTCTTTATGTTGTAACTTCGCTCAGAAATTTCAATTCCTTTATTCCCTTTGAAATCTGTTTCAAAATTCCAATTGTTTTCCATGTCCGTCCACATTGCTGATTTCTCATTTACCATCTTATCACTGACCTTGGGCTGATTTTTGTTTGAAAATATTGGATACCTTGAGTTGTATTCTTTCCCACATTCAATCTCATGGAAATATTATCTACAAGAGTCATTGAATTCATAGTTTGTTTCCATTTCATTATGAGGGTCTTGGATATTGAGTGAAGAGATAGGCATAATCTCAAGCCTATCTTGCATGGCCATGGATTGAGCCAAGAGGTCAAGATTTATCTTGGTTCTTCGTGCCTTTTGTTTCTTCCAAAATTTATTGTAATAAATCCCTCTTTGAAAATACCCAAGGCTCACCTTTAACTTCATTAAAAGAATATTCATTCTTAACTTCAAGGACACAACTAGGAGGAATTTCTTCATTACCTTCAATATCATGCCATTCTAATACTTTTTTGTGGATGGGAGTATCAAAATTGAGGGTCTTGGAATAATTTGTTTCAATTTTTTATTATATAAAAAATCCTCTTCTTCGAATGGGAAAGAAAACACTTCAACTTAATCAAAACGTCTGTCACTCATTGGTTCATGAGGGGCTTCAAATTCTTCACCTTGCTTTTCCTGATCATGGTTGATCTCCAAATTTATTGAGGATTCCAAATTGAATTCTTTCTTGTCTTTCATATATAATGAGTTCAATGCTCAGCCTAAGATCTTCTATTTCTTCTATGGATCTTAGGAGTTATTGCATAGAGCCTTCCTTCAAATGCCTTGAGAGCTCTATAGACACTCCAAATTTACACTCCTCATTTTCTTTATCATTTAATTTCACCTTCACAATATATTAATCAAATGCATCATTTAAACTCATATACATGATATCCTAAGCATAAAAACCTTCACCATATCCACTTCATGTAAATACCTCTCTTGTAGTTGTAAAATCTATTCTTAACCACCTAAAACTACTTGAAAACTAGAAACAAAAATAAAAATCTATAACCATCCTAACCCCTACACTTTGACCTCCAACATCTTCCCAACCATTTACCCAAAGTCAAAAACTAAATAAATTTGTTTAAAAGTGGTTTTAAGCAATTTATAACTCAAAATACGTAAAAACATAGATCACAAGTGATTTAATTGAATAGTTAGCGATTATATATAGCCATTATCTCGCTTTTTCTATAATATCCTTAATTTTGAATCTTCGAGCTCCAACTTTCTATCTTTAGCTTTAGAATCCTACGTCTCATCATTCAAAACAAAGACACCAAGGCTATCATCATGTATCATTGGATATCACCATCAAGAAGCTGTCAAGCATTTTGAGGTCAATTCTTCATCACCCAAGTTGCAGATGCATCGAACACCCTCTCCAAATTTGATCAACCCTAGACAAGGTTTGAGGCATCTTTTAGCTTCATAACACCTTCAAGGTATTCCTGAAATATTCATTTGTCTTTTATCAATCACATTTAACTTTTAAATAGTTTGAAACATCATTCTACATCATCAAACACTCGTTTTTATTAATCATCAAAAATTACTAGATTTTCCAACTATTCCCTTAATCACCAGTGATTGGCCTAATCACCAAAGATTTACAATATTTATTTCTCAAAATTAATTTATCAGTTTTCATCATATTTGTTGCTTCTAACATGTCTTTGAGAATGGCTCTCTGTTAGATGGCAATACCTGGTCAATCACATGAAATCGCCAGATTGAAAATCTTCGATAGTCCAACACCCTTTTTCGGGAACAATACAATATTATGCATGGGCTCACATTTTACACAATCTAATTTGAAGACACCAATCAAGAAATTGAAGATAAATTTGAATTCCTTCACAAGATCAAACAAGAGACCAAATATTTGTGATACAACTACTTTGAATGTGTTCGATTGTATCCGCCCTCTCTTGGGCCACTTTCAAAGCCGCACAGGACCTTCCCATTCATTTAGAATTCTAGAGATTCTTACCTTCTATCTAAATATCCATAATTATTGTTTATATTTTTCTTCATCCATGTCATTTCTTTTTCAATCTAGTTAATTGGCTAATAGCGAGTTGACATCCTCCAAGGAAGTCCCTTTGAATTCCTAGAATCGTCCTTTATAGAGCAACTTACCTATTCATTTATCTAATCCTTTATATTTAGTTTCTTTGATCACATATTACTTTGTAGGATAGGAGGAGTTACACGTAAATTTTTACTTTATCAACTTCTATTAAAAATAGCGTCAAAATCCATATCTATGGGTATTGGTAAACCCAACATCTTCTAAGGTTAGTTTTGTTTTTCATTATTTTGATGCATTAATTTGACTAAAAAGGTAAAAACATCTCTAAACATTATCGCATGCCCAGTGGGACCTTAAATCCATTATTCATTTGTGTTTTGTTTCATTTAAATCGTATTTTCATTCATTTTTAGGCCTTTTACTCTGTAATTGCTAGCGATCCGACCAAATCACTAACTATTATATCAATCATCGACAATATCTATGAGTGCTTTTGATTACCTAGCTAGTCGGACCCTAACATCATCTTCTCTATTTTTTCTATCTTCGCTAACACTTTTTCAAGTTTCTTCTTTTAGAGGATTTTTATTTCTACTTATTGTTTTGCTAAAAAAATAAAAAAGGAAGCATTTTTTGAGGTGATTCCTATACAATGGAAAAGTGACATGTGAGTTGAAGTATCTACAAGTAACTCTTCCTCGTACCCGACCTCCCGAGGTCATGTTGAGACAGTTGGTGAATGTGGAATATATGTGGATACAGACAAAATAGTTGGGTAATTTTATATCCTCAACACACAATAATGGAATCTACAAATCTAAGGCAAAGAAGGCCTTCCTAACCTGAATTGGTGTAATGGATCATTCGGATATATTAGCTCTTGAGAGGATCCAATCAATGTCAAGCTCTACTGAGATCCTATTTATTGGCTGTTGGATACATGGAAAGTGACTTGTAGGTGCTTCGCGTATATTTCTAGACAAGGTCATGAAAAATGGTGATGAGATGTGTAGTGGATCCTCTAGGTTTTATGGATGATTCTCTGGTCTAGTCTAGAAATCCTTGGCTTGATTGGCTACTACGTTTAATACGGAGAATTGTGTAATGATGTCTGGTGGGAGTGGTGAGGACCTGAATATTAGTGTTCATAAACTAGTGTCAATATCTGATTGATTAGTAGGCCCGTTGGGTTGTGGGACCTGTGGATCACAACCGTAAGTTTGTGGTTGTGGCAGACCTCCTATGGTCATATGAGGAGTTAATTTCTCCTTCCGATTATCCAATAATCGTACGCCTTTTCAGCCTCTATGTTTAGAACTAGAAGTTGTGTAATTTTCTCAGAATATCTTACATATGTTCTGGTAACTTGAATGTGTAAGCTAGTATCTACGTCAATGAGGAGGTCTCCTACCTTAGGTTGTGGAACTAAAGGATCAAAGCCAAATACTTGTTCTCTTTTGAGTCCTTGTACAGTTATGTAGACATCTTATCAAGGCAGTTTGTAATTAGGGTGATTTGACCAAAATGTGTATGCCTTGTCGTCTTCAATATTTAACTCTCTCAATTGTTCACTAATTGTTTGTAGGTCTACCATTATTCAAAAAACTTGAATCTTAAGGTCTTGATCTATATCAGCTAGTGTTGTGGGGAGATTTGGTTGAGGCACTATTGGTTCAAACACATATTCCCTGAATTCCCTAGGTCCCATGATTGTCATGCAAAAATGATTCAACTTTAACTAAAACTAATAAACTAATTATGAAAGATGTATCTACACTATGCATGTATTCTTTTATCTTTGTATTTTCGATGAAGTATTTTAAAGGAATTAAAAGAGAATCTATTCTAATATATTCAGAAAATGGACAATTAATCTAGTAATGTGAGAATCAAAACAAGAAAAGTAACTGGTGTAGCTAATTGTTTGTGCGGTTATGAATTTATCCTAAATGTCTAAACTAATTAATTTAAATCAAAAGACTCTCGATCCTTCCTCGAAATGAGGAATGAATCCTAGTTTCTCGAAACTATCAATCTCCATGACTTCCTAGCAATATCGAGAGTGAGCTTTGACTAAAATGAAATAATTTACTACTCTATTTGATATGTTATAACTAGAACTTTGACAACTCAAACTGGAGTTTAGAATAGTGGTAAATTCAATTTTTGTGACTTTTTCCCCTCAGTGTGATCTCCTTGTTCCTTCGTGTTCTCATGAATCCGAATAACGTGTATATGATAGAATCAATAGAAGAAGGTAATCAAACAATGTAGCTTTGGATATAGGCGAATAAATGTGAGTAAGAGAGGGATAGTGCAAGTGAACAGAGTTTGACTATGCATTTCCTAGTGGGATTTATTGTAGGAATACAACACAAATACGCCGAGAGTTCTAGAAACTATCTTTTGTGACCAAACAAAACCTGCAACTCTAAATGGATTCTAACCTAAGAATGAAACTACCTTATTCTAAACCGATTTGCGTGGAACAAAAATGAAGCTAGATTGAAACAAGAAGATCAAATGACCTCTAGACAACAAGGGAAAACTAACAATGGATGTAAAACATGAAACTATTGGAATTCTAAGCAAGAAACTCAAAAGACTGAATGATTAAATAGAGAAGGAGAGGGGCCTCTTGTTTGAAAACAAGCTGGCTATTTATAACAAATGCATTCACTAGAAGGTAACTTGGAATGGAACTCTTTTACCATTAAACAAAGAGAAAACACTATTCACAGGGTGGCCAAAACATAAATGCAAAGCAAAGTAGCTGAAGAATGTGGATAGAAATTTGAATTTTACATTTGACGAGATCATTAGAACATTCTAGAAAATGCACACAGGACCGCCACCCAAGTATGGCGGTGGTCTCATCACTTAAGACCAAAATGCAAGGAAAAAGGGGGAAGAGGTCGAGAACAAAACACACGGAGGTTGGATGAGGCATATGAGATACAAACGCACGGCTAGTGAGCTTTTCTGGATCCCGAACACCTTATGAGGAGACCTGTATCATCATTGGGGTATGTGTAACCTCTTTCCAGAGTGTAGTACTCTACAATTTTGGGTACATACATATTGCCCCCTCGGAGAAGCTTTTTAGCCATGAAGAGGCATAAATGGTGGATCCATGTATGGTGGTCCCAAAATGGGGAGTTAGGAGTCATACCCGACACACCCATGTGTCGGAATGTCACCATCCAAAACTCCCACTATCTCGTAAAATGAAAAAAAGGGGACTCAAGTGCAGATGGATAAAATAAATTGAGAAACAAAACTAAATTGATATGAAATGAGGACTTACCATTTGTGCGGGGTTTATAACTTACCTCCGTCGATGCTCCAAACCTACGAAAGACATTCAAAATGAAATTTAGAAAGCTATATATATAAAATGAACTCATTTTACTATTCATTTGCACGTGTTGATTTGGTGGTTTTTGAGCTCTGAGACCCACAGTGACCATTTTCAACGAGAGTATAGTCAAAATGTCCATTGTAAGAACATGATCATGCCTCTCAGAGTGGAACATTAGCCTAAGAAGTCTCAAGTTAGTTTTTCTTAATTTATCATTTTCAAATCCAAAATATAGAAATGTTGAAATCTTTGTCATGGGGGATCATTTTCAAAAATGCTAGTCTTAAATGAGTCTCTAGGGGGAACCCATAGGGTAGGTCTTTATTTTATCTAAAATGGTGTTTTCTTGCATTTTTAATGTGTTTTTAGGGCTTTTGGGCCATTAAACAATTAGGGACAGGACCGTCACCCTATGAAGGCGGCGGTTATGGGACCACCGCCTAAGAAGGTGGTAGTTATGGGACCGCCACTTCTTAAGGCAGCGGTTAGGAAACCACCGCTCTACACAGGAGGTGATTTCAAATAGAAACAAAAAAGGATGTAAATTTTGATTGTCTTTACATTTTTAGCATTTTTATATGTTCTGATAATTTTTCTAGTCAGATTTTGTTACTAACTTACTCTCTTTTCTATGTTTTTGGGTGGATGCAAAAGGAGTATATTAGATGGAGTAGAGAGAGGGAGTGTGATTGGCTCCGGCAGTGTTAGATGCACTATCTCAGGCGGAGAGAGACATTCTACAGAGGGCTGAAATTTGGAGGATTACACAGGTCCCTCCTTTCGCACTTGCCAGTCACATATTATGTGACTTATTTTCATATTGGGACGTAGATCGGAACACTTTCTCGATTACTAGGTGTTAGGGGTGAGTGGTCTATCACCCTGGAGGATGTCTACCATATATTGGGGGTTTCAATCCTTGGGAGGCGGTTGTCTCTCAAGACAGCAGTATCAAGATCTCAGTTGGTTCAGTGGGCCACCTATATGGGGGATGTCGTTGTTTCCATGGGGTTGAAGAAGGGAGTGAAGGTCTGCTCCATTGTTGAGTCAGATATTCCTATGCTCCGTAAGGCTATTATGGGCATCCTTGCTTCAAGATTGATTGGGGACAAGGGAGGGGACACTCTCTTATACTGTTGGGCCCCCATCATTACATAGATTGAGGGCCATGGCTGCATTTATGCTTGGGGAGAAGACATCCTCGGGACCACCTACCATGATTTATATAGGGTGGTCAGACTACAGGGACAGTCACTGAGCCACCCTACTCTTGTCATGAGTTGGGTGTATGAGCATATTATTCTCGTATGGGAGAGGTGTACAGGTAGAGGATCCTGGGGCCATCAGGGTAGCAAGGTGGATAGGGATGACCATTCTTAGAGTGCCTCACTAGCCAGTGGCTTCTTTGACTATTGCAGACATGGAGGCTACTCCCTATCAGGCTATGGCAGGGTTATGGGGAGAGGAGACTCATACATTGATTGCCTACTATTCTACCAGTCAGCTGATAGACAGGACAGGGAAGTTGGAGCTCCACCCCTTTGACAAAGTACCACAGCAGTTCGGCCTCCCATATATTGACATGTTTCCTCTAGCGGGGCCAGTGTATAGATCTTTTCACAAGGCTCGGGAGGTCCTAGACTCGGGATTAGACTATGGTCACTCTTGGTGTTCCCATCCCAGCTAGGAGGGTGGTTCATTCTCGAGGTGTATCTAGTGCTCCTCAAGCACCTTTACTTCAGATTGGTGTCAGTCTTGCTCATAGCAGAAATGAGCCCATTTAGATGGAATCCAAGTCTGAGGAGTTCACTGGGGGGAAATAGAGGAGGAGACAGAGGAGGTGGAGACCGGAGCCAGTGGGATAGGTGAGGAGGATGACAACAATTCTGAGTGGCATGACACTCAGGATATCTTCATGAATGAGATGGCGGAGTAGAGCGTAGAGAAGCTAACTCTAATTTTGGAGGAGTTGCCTTCTTAGGATTTAGGGGGAGATGACGAGTCCATGGTAGGTCATTCCTTTGTTGTAGATGTGGGAGAGGGAAGACAGGTTAGTTGCGGCATCAGTGGTAGGCGTGGATCCTAGAGATCCCACCTAGAGGCCTAGAGATCCGAGTGAGTTACTACTCTTTTCTCGACTTTGTTTTAGTTAGAATTGTTTAGTTGTTATTTCCCCTTTTTTGTTTCATTTATCTTTGGTCTTATTTTGGACAACTTTCTAACTTGTGTGTTTCTCCTTTTTATTTGTAGTTATAACGTCTTGATTTTTAGAAGCTACTATGATAACCTATTTTCGTGATGTTGTAACTATGGAAATGAGGATAATTAGGTTGTGATATATCTTTTAATCTTAAAAAGAATGTATTACTGATCTGAACCCTTGTTGACTGTAACTTGTTTACTTGGGATGGAAGTCATTATAACTTGTGTTTTGCAAAGTGTGAAACAACGCAGACTACTTATATGTTTGATGAACTCTTGTTGTTGATTGATTAAAGACACACCTTGAATCAATTCCATTAATCCAAGGTATGATGCGGCCTTCTTTTTTATCACTTTGTTGATTTACTTTATAATTTGAATGAATTCTGGAACCAGTGGAGATCGTTATAAATTTTATAGAACACGGTCACGGTATAATTATTCATCACCATGTTACCAATGGAAAGGTTTGATTTCTGAACTACATACAAATAGTAATGCCAGAGAGCGTAAGGCAGTAAGAGTTTTGGTGCAAGCGAACAAGGTATAGATATGTCGAGCATGGAACGAACATTTTGCATTATGCTGGATATGAACGTAAGTTTGTAAAACTTACTAAGGAACCTATTAACTAAAACAATACGGGGTTAGGTTCTAACCCATGGCCTAACAACTAACCTATGTGGACTTTAAATTTAAAAAAAAAAGGGATGTAAATTATTGCAAATCCTAATGACTTGCGACCTAGGTGGAAACCTAACTATGGACAATACCACCTAAACTATTGTTAACCTAAGGAGGGGACCTATGGACACATGCTGATGAATAGATAAGAAGAGAAGGTTTAGACTTTAATAAAGGACAAGTAAATGATGTCCTTGAAGTTTTGAAACGCAAAATTTGGCGGAACATGGGACTTGGGGATATCTAATTATCAAGTGTAGTTAAAAATGAAACTACATGCAAATATTTGAAAAGTAGAACACGCCAAACCTGATTCGGTGGTGGCATGGAGATAGATGAAAAATTAATGCACTTATTGATCTTTTTTTTTGATGACCACTCACCTTGGAAAGGGAAAGATAATTTTGTGGTTATCATGTTCATTTGGGTTTCTTGTATTTACCCTACATTTATTTGGACGTTTTTTCGAGCCTACAACCATTCTAGTCATTGTTGTTGTTGTTTTGAGTAACCATGAATATCTTTGAGCCTGTGGGAGTAAGGAGATAGTTGGGAAAACCTTTTGTTATCGCCATGGAAAAAGAGTAACTCCTGTGGGCATGGACGTGGTTTTCTTCAAGCAACAAGAAATTTTACAAGCATGTTGAGCTCTTCTCTTTAAACTATTTTTCTCTTTGTTAAGCGTCTTCATTAAAAGAACTCTGCTCTTATGTTGGGTGTTTTTGTAAAATAAAAATGTTGATATGTTTGATATGATTTCTGGGTTGAGTTGTCTTTTGGAGATGAATACGATTTGGGTATTTTCTTTACAAAATGGGGTAAATGAAATGAAATCTATCCTTGCTTTATAGGATTTTTGACAGTATTGGGTATTCAGTTTTATTACCCATTATGGGTTTGAGTTGATGGAAGTAACAGTGATGTGAATATTGTTTTTCCGAGTTATGTGCGTGTAAATGGTTTGGGAAAAATCGTGAGAATGCTTGATGGAACTGTTTGTGTGAGTTATTTTTCTGGTCGCATTACAGTGCATAGAATACGAATTCTTTGGGGACAGTGAATTCGTTCCATCGTCTTACCCTTGCTTGATTTAAAATGATTCAATGTCTCCATATTGGGTTGAAGGCCGTGAATGTTTGTTGGGGAATAAATTATTTAAAAACTGAGAAAGAATAACTTGGTTATTTGGTGAATGGAGTAGAGTGTATCGTTTATCCTTCCTTGAATCCATTGATATGTCTATATAAATAAAGGAACTGCATATCTGAACCTTTTTATGGTGTTCGATTAGAACCGTACTAGAGTAAAATCTTGTTCTTGCGGTTGAAAAGATGGGTTCTTTATTTAATACAGTGATATTATGGTCATATAGCTGGTTGTTCATTCTTGCTTGTTTCAGACCTAGCTGGGAATGTTCATTTTTGGGGAATAATTATTAAAAATGATTTTTAAATTGAAAAATTCAGTTGTTGTTGATATTTGTGGGTCAGATGTAAAACGAATTCAGGATTACTTCCTAGAATGATAGTTAGTAAATTATGATTCTGTAATAGTCTTGTTAAGGGAAATTACCCTATTGAAAACAGGTATGTACTATATAGTTGATACTTGGCCAAGAATTGAGAAGAGATAATATGATTCTTCTTCCTTTCAATCGATTATTGACCTTAATTGTTCTCTCTCTTTAATCTGTTATCATTTGATTGTTATCACTTCTTGTTTAAATCATCCGATTCGATTGCGATGAAAAGAAAGGGAATATTGGAGGGTAATCGGAAGTAGTAATTATTTTCTTCTTTTATCCAGTTGAAATTCTATATTTGATATTCTTGTCTTAGGCGTAAGCAATTGCTCAGAATCTGCTTTTTTTTTTCTTCTTTTTTGAATTGAAGGAAGTACTATCTTTGTTTGTTGAATTTTGCAAAGTTAAATAGATTGTTGCTGTGACGTAAGGTTTCTTTTCACTTTTGCATTTGATTCAGTTGAAGTCCAGTGGATAACCTGAAGGTAAGAAAGTTCTATCTTGATTTAAAAATCGACTCAGTATATGGAATTCATTCTTGATGATGAAATGGGTTGGACAATGCATGCAATCGAACAACAATCTATAAATCAGTTAATATAGTTGTCTTAATACATGATTGTTTAGAGAAAATACTCCTTTTGGTATTATCTAGGTTTGGAATGAACTCTTTTCTTTTCATTGAAAACAGCTATGAGAATGGTGAAATATACATCATGATAGGTTAGCCAATATAGAAATTGGTGTGCGTTGATATCTATTATTATTGTTTAAAATGATGTTAATTATTGAAATCGGGTTGTTAAAATTGTTCAACCTTATTGGTGTGTAACTATTACATGATGTTTATCTCTATTTAGAGACGTTTCATAAAAGCAGGGTTCTTTTATTGAGACAGTTAATCAAGAGCACCTCATTTTAATGATAAGTGCTTAATATGCTCAGTTCGATGAACTGACCCGTGCAAGTAAATTTTGCAGATGGTTTCTACGAGTAAAAATGAAGACATGTTGTTTTATGATGCTTCTTCTGATTAACTAAGGGATGGATCTCTTCTGAGATTTTATTATTCTTCACCGAAGAAATGGAAAAAGAAAAATTTGTATTCTTCTTTCTTTACGAGTTGTTAATGTTGTTTGGCATGAATGAAGTCCGGTAGTATGGACTTGTATATTGTATGAATTTTAATCTAAGAGTAATGAGTAAAAGAAGAAGGTGTGATATTTTAATGGCTGTACCACTTTGAAACTGTTTGAATATGAATGAGAATAAGATTTAATTCATTGAATTGGGACTTATTCAAATGATGGTTGACAGATTTATAGGGACATAATATATGTTCTTTACTTGAATACAACTTTTAAGTTAGAATGTGCAATTAATTCATACTTAGGTCAATATGGATTTTAAATTGACATTTGTAAAGAGTAAAGTGAATATGAACTCTTAAATGAATGATATTCGAGAATTAGTATATAAACTAGTGAATATTAATAAAGAAACAATCAAATTATGTATTCTGATTTCGTTAATATCCTTGGGACGTTTTGATCAAAAGGATATTCGGTATGAGGAATCATGTCTCCTCATGTCAAACCTTAACTAAAATAAGGTCATAGTAAATAAATGAATACATTCATTTGGGATTAGGCCTCATTTAAGTGACGTCTAATGAGATGGAATTCTGAATTTAAAATTTAGTTGCGAATAAAACTTGATTAAGTTTAGTAAGTTGATCTTACAACGTTAAGTTGTAGTGGACTGTTAGTCCAAAGCTTAAATTAAGAAACTAAGATGGAATTATGCAACCCTTCGGTAAGGAGGAGTAAATGTATATTAAGCTATAAGACAATTTAAGTCTCTCTTAGCTATGCAATTGTAATGAACAGTGAGGTTAGAAGATCAGCACGGTTGCTGAAACTTATTCTTAAAATATTTAAGATAATAATCTAATCACACTTCTAGCTGGTTGTGTATCCCTTGATGGGAGGATTCCATAGGACTTTGGCACACGCTAGCTGAAATCTGGTGTCTTCATGAAGGGGGCCTATCGACACTAAAATTTTCCTTCGTAATTTCTATTTCATTAATGTATGTATTAGGAATAGGATGTTGTTAAGTATAGTTAGTAGTAGCGTCTGATAGAAGATAACAGCGCCGTCAGTACGGTGCCGCCAATAATGTGGAGTATGGTAATAGTCAAAGTACAATAGGAATGTTGTAAAAAGTAAATATTTGTCGTAAGTGGTCTGGTAATGTTAAAATGTCAAAGTTTGGGTAATTAGAGAAGTAGGGTCTACATGATTAGGAATTAGGAATATTATATTGGTAATAAGGACAAGGAGTGAGGTCATAAATATTTTGTGTATTTTATTTGTAAAAAGTCTACAAATGTGGAACCCATTTAAAATGATAAGGTTTATCTTATCTTAAAAGATAAGCTTACATGTACAGATAAGAGTTAAGGTATGTAATATGATTCGTCAGAGTGGATTTCTTATCCTATCTTAGAGATAAGATGGATAAGCCTGGAAGTTCTATAAATAGAGAGGCCACCCCCCTCATTTAGCATAGAAGGAAGTAGTGAGAAATATTGTATGAAGTGTGTAAAGGAAGCATCAGTTTAAAGGTGTGTTGAAGAAGCCATTAAGAGGTGTAATTGTAAAGTTTCTCCCATAGTATTGGTGGAAGGCAAGTGAAGTCAATAACACTTGAAGTACCTCATGGGTGAGATTGTAACAATTTCATGTTAATATTATAATTTACTTTGATATTTCAGATTTGTCATTATTCCGTCTTATCATAGTCGATGGTATTCTTGTGTTATGTTGTTGTTTTGTTTCCATATTACATCCACCAAACTAAAGGTTGTGCATTAGTAAATAATCATAGCACGAGGAGTTCCCGGTGAAGATTTATCATAGTACCGGATTGGTGATGACATTTTGGTTCCGTTGCTGGGACCATTCCTCGTTGGTGGATTTTCTGGAGAGATATTCCCACTTAGTCAAAAATCAATTGGAGGGTAACCTTGTTTTTACTATGCATAGTAGTTACCATGGTAAAGTCATTTTTGCCATGAATAGTAGTTACCATGGTAAATTCATTTTTCCTGGGAATAGTATTTACCGCAGTAAAGTCACTTTTTACCATGAATAGTATTTACTACAGTAACTTCACTTTTTATCGTGAATAGTGTTTACCATAGTAAAGTCAGTTTTTACCGCAGTAAGTCAAGTTTTACCATAGTTTACCGTGGTCATTTCTATTTTACTGTAGAAAGGTGTAAAGTCACTTTCTAGTATAGTGATTCCAATTATTTGTGCACATAAGTCTTGTTGATTGTACTTATGGGTTGGTATTTCACGGTGGTTACTTTTGAAAATGGGAAAGATTCATGTTTTTCAACTCAATCTAATGAAGATGCTTCTTCTTTCATTCAAGAGTTTAAACGATCTTGTATTTGTAATGGCCTTATAAGATGGGAACAATGGACTGAATTTTTCCTACCTTTTCGGATGGTTCAACACTTAGGTGGTTTGAAACACTAGGTGAAAATGTGAAAAATTCATGGGATTTATTAACTGAAAGTTTTCTTGAAGAATTTGGTGAACAACAGAAATATGCAGATCTCATGATCGAGATCAAAAAGCTATCCCAAGGAGAGAAGGAGAAGATAAGGGATTATCATGCTCGTGTTCTAGAGCTAAGGAGGAAGCTCGATGCCCAGATCCGGAAGGAAGGATTAGCGGATGGGTTGATGAACGGCGTGGATAATTTCCTATATAAGCACTTCATTCTTGGGATGAAGCCAAAGATCAGACAATGAGTGAAGTATGACCGCCCAACTACCATTGAACAAGAAAAGGAGATTGCAAGAAGGCAAGAAGAAAGCATGGAAGAGGAGCCCAAAGAAATTGTTGCTAAAGTAGAGCCTACACCAGCACCTTTGGTCTAGAATCCACAACCACTCCCGGTGAGCACAAATATTTCTCCTAGTACATCTACTGAGTATGAAGATCTGCTCAAAAAGATGGGTCAGTTAACTATTAATCTTCTTCAAGGAAAAGAATTTAGTTCTCAGGGAGGAGATAGAGGTCCAAAAAGAAATATTTCTGAAGTTGTATGTTATGGTTGTTATAAAAAGGGTCATTATAAGTATAATTGTCCAGATAGAGCTTCTACATCTGGTAAAGGAGATAATGATAAAGGAAAAGCACCTGTGAATTCTTTTGATGTAGTAGATAAGAGCAGAAATAATGAAGTAGATGTGTTTGTAACAAAAAGAAAGAAAGAAAAAGATAATCAAGATGGAAATGATCCTAAGAAGGTGAAAGGAGAAACTAGTAAGAAACATAGGAGAAGAAATTTGGGTGTGCAGGATTTTCGATTTCACGGGGCAAGGACCATACTCCATCTGGAAGATCTGTCCAAAAGGCTGCAAATATTACATATGGTCAACTCTTGGCTATGTCTTCGAGAAGAGGCGGGAGCTGCGAAGTGGACTCAATGCTCGGCGAAGAAAGGAGGTTGAGGTCCCCTGTTTTGGAGAGAGGTAGATCCCTATGCTCCACAAGCTGAGGTATTATGTTATGGTATTTCAATTCATGATGTCTTAGTTGATGGAGGTGCTGCGGTTAATGTAATGACCAAGTCTCGTAATGAATATGTTGGGTTTAAAAATTGATTTCCCTTCAACACTTATGTTAAGGTCATTAAATAAAGGAAAAACTAAACCAGAAGGTGTAGTTTCAAATGTGGCAATATCTGTTATGGGTGTTGTATGTGTGGTAGACTTTCGGGTGATGAAAAATGAATGCATTGCGTACCCAATGTTGCTTTGGGAAGACCATGGCTAAAGAGAGTTCATGCAAGAAACTACTTTGGAATGAAGGTTTCATGATACTTGGACGTGGTAGAGAGAGGGTGAAGATAAACGTGATCCTCAACATCATAAGGTAGAACTGTGGATTCAAGTGATGGCGATGATTAGACATCCTCTCGATTACTCTAGTACCGGTGAAGTGGACACCTTTGAAGATGAAGAAAGTGAGGTTGATGTTTGAGTCATGGATATCCTTCCAGTCCACACCAACTCATGACCCCATAAAATTATCTCGAAGAAGAAGTTGATGATCGTCTCCAACAAATAAAGATTGGTGATCTTTGTGATGGAGAGTGAGAAGGAATCCTACCTCCGGCTCTTTCAAAGGTACATACACCTATTCACTTTTGATTACAAGGAACTCCATCAAGTAAGTTGGGTAGAACATTCTATTGAGCTGGTAGATGGTGCTAATCCCATAAAGCAAATGCCATATAGAATGAATCCTAATTTTTCTAAGACTGTAAAAGAAGAAATAGATAAGTTGCTTGATGCAGGATTCATATTTGTTGTGGATAATTCAGAATGGGTTTCTCCCATTGTGATCTCAATAAAAAAGAATGGGAAGCTACGCATTTGTGTTGATTATAGGAAGCTCAATAAGGCAACAAAGAAGGATCATTACCCTCTTCCATTTTCAGATCAGATCTTGGACGAAGTAGCTGGCCAGGAGTGCTATAGTTTTGCTGATGGATATAGCGGCTACAACCAAGTTCGTATAGTAGAGAAAGATCAGCTGAAGACCACATTCACCACTCCTTGGGGAACGTTTGCTTATAGAGTTATGCCTTTTGGGTTGTGTAATGCTCTAGCAACATTCCAGCGTTTGATGAATAGGGTGTTCGAACCCTACATTGGGACCTTCATCAGAGTATTTCTGGATGATTTTTGCATCTATGGGAGCAAGTTGGACCACCTGCACCAGATGGAGACAACATTTCAAAGGTTAGATGAAGCACAAGCCTCACTAAACCCTACAAAGTGTGTCTTTGGATGTTCTAAAGGTGTTTTGTTAGGGCATGTTGTATCTAGAGATGGTATTGGTGCTTGATCACGATAAAGTTTCAAAATCAAAGATTTACCATTTCCTATGAATAGAAGTAAGTTGAGATCATTTTTAGGCCATGTGGGTTACTATAGAAGGTTCATCAAGAATTTCTCAAAGATTGCATAGCCACTAACCCAATTCTTGAAGAAGGATGTTACTTATGAACCAGGAAATAAGGCGCATGAAGCTTTTGAACAATCGAAGGAAGCCCGGTGTCTTCACTGTTTTGAAGAATCCAGTTGGAGCAAGCCATTCATTGTGTACACGGATGCCTCAGATGCAGCACTAGGAAGTACTTTGAGCCAAAATGATGAAAATGGGAATGAACATCCAATTTACTTTGGGAGCAGACAAATGAGCAGTGCTGAGGTAAATTATACTGTAACTGAAAAAGAGGCTCTGGCTATCATTTTTGCTGTAAAGAAGTTTAGAAATTACTTGCTAGGGAAAAAAATTCTAGTTGTAACAGATCATCAGGCTCTAAAATATATTGTAAATAAGCCTAACCCATCAGGGAGGATAGCAAGATGGATAATTTTGCTACAAGAATTTGAATTTGATATTATAGATAGGCCAGGAAAGAAGCATGTCAATGTAGATGCACTCTCTCGAGCCTATGATGGTTTAGGATCATCTTGTGATGATGATGATTTCCCGATGCAACATTGTTATCCCTTGACACAATCCCGGTGAATACATAGATATTTGGAATTATACGAATGAATTCAATTTT
The DNA here is from genome assembly GCA_018340775.1 of Taxus wallichiana var. yunnanensis. Classification (NCBI taxonomy): domain Eukaryota; kingdom Viridiplantae; phylum Streptophyta; class Pinopsida; order Cupressales; family Taxaceae; genus Taxus; species Taxus wallichiana. Next base: position 323,423,732 of record CM031241.1, on the reverse strand, counting down.
CCCGATGGTGTCAATGCAAAGACTAAGAGAAAGATTACTCAAGCCAGTCATCCATATTATATTCGCATGGAGTATTATTTTGAATAGGACCTAATGGGACAAGATCAAGAGGGTAGTTGGACGTGATCAAGGGAAGGAACTGCTAGAAGAATTCCACAATGGTACATGTGGAGGGCACTTCTCTAGACAACTTACAGCAAGAAGGATCTTGGATGCAGGTTATCACTGGCCCACTCTTTTTAAAGATTGTTATAATTATTGTAAGACATGTGATATTTGTCAAACACATGGTAGCCGTAAGACTTCATCAGCTCCATTATACCCTATTCTTCCACTTGGTCCCTTTGAAAGTGGTGAATAGACATTGTAGGTCCACTTCCAACTACCTCATGCCAAAATAAGTATATTGTAGTTGCCACAGATTATTTAACCAAGTGGGTTGAAGCTAGGTCATTGAAAACAACTTCCATGGATGAAGTGGCAAGGTTCATATATGAACGCATTGTCACTAGATTTGGTTGTCCATTAGAAATTGTAACAGATCAAGGAAGCCACTTCATTAATGAGGTGGTAGAAGCCCTAGTCAATAAGTTTTCTATTAAGCACATGAAGGCAACAACATACAAACCAAGTACAAATGGACAGGTGGAACGAACAAATTTTGTGTTGTGTCAAATTCTAGCAAAAGATGCAGCCTTGCAGGTACATAAGTGGGATAAAAGGATTCATGCAACATTGTGGGCATATAGGGCAACATCAAAGTCAGCAACAGGATACTCCCCATTTCAGTTGGCCTATGGCATTGATCCAATTCTTCCTATTGAGTTTGATATTCCCATTGTGAGAGTTATGAAAAATGAAAGGATGGATGAAAGTGATTCAGTAAAAGAAAGGTTGGTACATCTTCATTTGCTAGAGGAAATGAGGGAAATAGCAAAGGATACAAGCCATAAGAAGAAAATGAAGTAGAAGGAATACTTTGATCAAAATATCCGGTGGTCTCCATTTCATGTGAATGACTTGGTTCTAGTATATGATTCAGATATAAAAAAAAGAAGACAGAGAAAATTTCTTCCAAAATGGATGGGGCCCTACAAAATAGCAATGTGCATGAAAATGGTACGTACTGATTGGAGGAATCGGATGGCACTCCCATTACGAAATGGGTCAACCACGAAAATTTGAATATTTTCCAAGCACCAGAATAGTCTACTCCGAGGACGGAGTAGAAGCTAGGAAGGGGGAAGATGTCGACACTAAAATTTTCCTCCGTAATTTCTATTTCATTAATGTATGTATTAGGAATAAGATGTTGTTAAGTATAATTAGTAGTAGCGTCGATAGAATATAACGGCGCCATCGATCTGATCTGCCAATAATGTGAAGTACGGTAATGTCAAAGTACAATAGGAATGTTGTAAAAGTAAATATTTGTCCTAAGTGGTCAGTAATGTTAAAATGTCAAAGTTTGGGTAATTAGAGAAGTAGGGTCTACATGATTAGGAATTAGGAATATTATATTGGTAATAAGGGCAAGGAGTGAGGTCATAAATATTTTGTGTATTTTATTTGTAAAAAGTCTAAAAATGTGGAACCCATGTAAAATGATAAGGTTTATCTTATCTTAAAAGATAAGCTTACCTGTACAGATAAGAGTTAAGGTATGGAATATGATTCGTCAGAGTGGATTTCTTATCCTATCTTAGAGATAAGATGGATAATCCTGGAAGTTCTATAAATAGAGAGGCCACCCCCTCATTTAGCATAGAAAGAAGTAGTGAGAAATATTGTATGAAGTGTGTAAAGGAAGCATCAGTTTAAAGGTGTGTTGAAGAAGCCATTAAGAGGTGTAATTGTAAAGTTTCTCTCATAGTATTGGTGGAAGGCAAGTGAAGTCAATAACACTTGAAGTACCTCATGGGTGAGATTGTAACAATTTCATGTTAATATTATAATTTACTTTGATATTTCAGATTTGTCATTATTCCATCTTATCATAGTCGATGGTATTCTTGTGTTATGTTGTTGTTTTGTTTCCAGATTACATCCACCAAACTAAAGGTTGTGCATTAGTAAATAATCATAACATGAGGAGTTCCCGATGAAGAATTATCATAGTACCGGATTGGTGATGACAGGCCTTCATGATGACATAATGTTGCAGCCGATATGTTACAACGCCCTCCCGAATCGAATCATCAAGTTTACATAAGATGGGACCAAGTTACTTGGACAAAGATAAGAATGTGACTGTGTATACGGAGTGACTCAGGAAGACTAAAGGTAACTAGACACACGCAGTCGACAAGGGTTGACAAAGTATGTCTATGTACCTTTAGTCACCGTGAGTGTCTCCCTATACTCTTTCATATTGCTATCTTGGGTTAAAGTTTAAACTTGAACGAGAGGATTGACAAAGGTCAGAAAAGACCATTCTAGATAACAGATGAAATGAGGTGAAGGATGTATTCCATTGATATGTAGAACGTCTAGGAATATGATCATGTAAAGCATGTGAAAATATTTGGCCAAAGTATCACAAGCTTCTAGTTACATTTTCCTAATCACCTAGTTTAAGAAGCAGGATTTCAGATGAGTACCAAGTAAATGATATTGAGATAGGCCTCTTAAATGAAACACTTTGATAACTGAAAATGGTAAAGAGAACCTAATATACTTAGTATACCTTGCATGGATCAACATGAAGGATCGGTAAGTAGCCGAGTCATGAAATGAGAGATTGGTAGTTCTTCGAGTCATTACGAAGTAGCAATGGTATCTGTTATATGATTGAATGGCATTGAATGTGTGTTCCATATTATAAATATGCGAACAAAGAACATTGGTTTTAAAAGTATTGTGTGTTCTAAATTATATAAATTAGAACAAAGAACATTATATATTAAAAATAAATTCCCTTGTTCTAATGACTTAAAATGGGAATGTTACATCTTGGTATCAGACCTAAAGGTTACAGCTCTTGGACCTAATGAGTCCACAATTTAATAAGGTTTACATTTTCTTATTGAATAGAAAATGGTTAGAACAAGAGGAAATGCTGCAAACAACCCATTACCGGGTGGAGAAGCAGCTACTACTCAAAAGCTAGATGAAATCCTTACTGCCCTACTAGATACGAGAGATTGTTTGACTATTTTGGAACAACAAGCAATGGGAAATGAGGAGGAGGAAGAAGATGTTGATATAAATGATCAGCCACCTCCTGTGGACAACACCAATGGAGGGAATCTGGGTGTTGATAATAGTAATATGAATGCTCCTAATCATCCTGAAAATAAAAGGGCAAGATTAGCGGCTGAACTTACAAATGATATAAAGAGAATAAGTCCTCCAAAGTTTGATGGAACAACACTTGGGGACGGGGCTGAAAATTGGCTCAGTGAAATGGAGAAGTACTTTGCAATAAGAAATTTCTCTGAGGAGACCAAAGTGATATGGGGAGCATATCAGCTTTCTCAGGAAGCATCATCATGGTGGGACAACCGTAAGGTTGAGTTGAACATTGTCGAAACAAACATAACTTGGGATCAATTCAAAAGTTACTTTAGGCAACGATGGCTGCCTCAACTCTTTTTTGATCGAAAAATGACTAAATTTTAGAACTGGTCGCAAGGTAGGCTGACGATGACAGAATACTGGGAAGGGTTTACTAAACTCCTTAAGTATGTACCATAGTACCAAGCTGACGAGAAGTTCAGGATACGAAAGTTCATAATGGGACTAAATCCCATCATTGGTGGTGAGGTAGATGTCCATGGTCCGACCACTATGGAAGGAGTTGTCGAAAAGGCAATAAGATAGGAATAGAAATTGAGAGCAATCTCTGCTCATAGGGAGGAGATTAGGAAGAAGATTCCCAACTCTTCTTCATCTCTCGCACCCAAAAAAGGACCCTGGAAAAGGTTTGGAATGATTTTTTTTTGTTTTTTGGATAACAATAAGAAATTAGTAATGAACAAACCTATTAATAGTGTGTGAAGCAGCTTTGCAAAAATTAATGGTAATGGACAAAAGTCCTATAGAAGCCAGAGTGATAACTTCAAAGCTGGCAATAAATTTGAACCTAGGAAGGGGAGGTTAGAGGTGCTTTTGTGGAAAGGACCATTACGTGATTCACTGTCCTCGAAGAATGACGATCACGATCGTAGCATAGGATACACTTTGCGGTGGCTAACAAACAAGCTGAAAAGTAAGTCACACCCATCGAAGTTCCAGGTAAGTTATTCAGTACACCTGTAGTCATACTTTTTGATACTGGAGCTATTGAATGTTTTATCTCTACTAAACTAACAATGAAATTAAAAAGGAAAGCTGAACGAATGGATAAGACATGGACAATGCATTATGGAAATAATGCATTCCATACAGTCGATATGTGCCTTTTTGGGGCAACTCTTGACCTTCCCTGGGTTTCTCACGAAGTTGACCTATATGTTACTCCTTTAGGGTCATATGATATAATTATAGGTGTTAATTGGTTGGCAAAACATAAGGCGAAGGTTGATTGTTATGAAAAATAGATTTGCTATTTTGATGACCTACGAAAGTGGCGATTATTCGGGGTGTAAAGCGTGGGGTTACGGTTAGGAAACTAACAGATATGTAACTAAAAAGGGCTAAAAATAGAGGCTGCACTTTGCATGCCATAAGAATGATGGAAAATACCAAAGAAGATAATGATTTTATGGAAAAGTATCCATTGTTAAGAGATTTCAGTGATGTCTTTAGGAAGAGTTACAGTCTTCCGACTAAATGGGAGTTTGACTTTGTAATAGATATCAAGCCAAGAAACGAACCCATATCTAAAGCACCCTATAGAATGATCACCCTTAATTTGGTGGAACTTAAGGTGTAGTTACAAAAAAATTTGACAAAAGGGATGATAAGACCGAGTGTCTCACCATGGGGAGCGCCGGTAATTTTTGTAAAGAAGAAGGATGGCACACTTAGATTGTGCATTGATTACTAGAATGTTGAATAAGGAAACTATTAAGAATCGATATCCACTTCCTAGGATTGATGATCTGTTCGACCAGATGTGTGGAGCATCAGTCTATTCAAAAATAGATCTTCGATCTGGATATCATTAACTGAGAATAAAGGAAGAAGATATTCATAAAACAACTTTTAGAACAAGGTACGAGACATTATGAATTCATGGTGTTACCTTTTGGGTTAAAAAATGCACCTGCCGCCTTCGTGAATTTGATGAAAAATATTTTTCAAGAATACTTAGACAAATTTGTGCTTGTATTCTTGGACGACATTCTTATATACTCCAAAAATGTCGAAGAGCATCAAGAGCATTTAAAGATAGTGCTGGAAATTTTGAGGAAGAGAAGGTTGTATGGTAAATTGTCTAAATGTTCCTTTTATGATGCAGAGGTGTTGTTGATGGTGAATCGCAGCACCCATGAGTATCTGCAACTCGATGGGTTGAGACTCTCGGTGCGATTTCATAACATGGAGCTTTTCCCAAGTGTGGGACATTGCGAAATCGGAAAAGCTCTCGGATGAAGGCGGTTCCTATTCCTTTGTTCGAGATGCACACGTAAAAATACGAGAGGGTTTACTCAAAAACCTAAACTAGATTTCCAAGGAGACAAGGTAAGAAGATGCATAAAAATAAAACCTAAACTAACGAGAGGTGATGCACCGAGGAATGAAAAACACTGTCTTGCCAATAAACACAAACCATAAAAATGCAATGCAAAATCATACACAGAGATAACCCGATTTGTAGTGAAATATCGGGAGGATGTAAATGAACGTGGAGAGGGTTGAGAATCATCCACGAGACATGCATTAATTTTCTCTAAATATTGATACAACACACTGCAAAAATGCCAAGAGGCAAAGTTGCATTACAATTTTAAATGGGAGGTTTGAACTCCACAAATCCACCTGCCAAAGAGAAGAAGGGAGGGGCAAGAACAAGAATGTCCAACCTTTTTAAAGAAGCCCCTCCTTACAATTTATATGGAGAAAAAAGAGAGGGAGAAGAGAGGAATTTGAAATCTGCTCCAACCACCTCCAGACTGCCTTAACTCATCTCATTATGGCGGTAGGTGAGACCCCTAACAAACCCAAAAAATGGCGAACTATATTTTACATTTTTGAATAAATTTTTCTCACCCAAATCAAGATATCCAGTCGTATTTGGGTAGAGGACACCGAGAGATTTCCAAAAGTCCAACCTTGCGTGAATCCGAGCTCCCTGTGAAAAGTTATGGCCATTTGAATATTCCCCAAGTTAGGGTCTGTTTCCAGTCGGGTTCGGGTTTCTCCTTTGCATCTGCATCGGGTTTGGAGGGTGCCTCAACATGTTTTTGCCCCATGCTTTCCCGACTCCAAAACCGATTTTCCTAGGTAGTGTTTCAGGTTTTCAGAACTCCCAAGCGTCGGAACATGCCTTGCGATTTTCATGCTTCATGTCTCATGTTTCCCGAAACCCGAAACCCGAAATCCTTTGTGTCGGGTTTTGGAACCCTCTCGACATATTTCCTTTGTGTCGGGTTTTGGAACCCCTCCGACATATTTCCTTTGTGTCGGGTTTTGGAACCCCTCCGACATATTTCCTTTGTGTCGGGTTTTGGAACCCCTCCGACATATTTCCTTTGTGTCGGGTTTTGGAACTTCTCCGACATATTTTCCTGTCGGGTTTTGAACTTCTCGGCATATTTTCCTTATGTCGGGTTTTTGAACTTCTCCGGCATATTTTCTGTCGGGTTTTTGAACTTCTCCAGCATATTTTCCTTATGTCGGGTTTTGAACTTCTCGGCATATTTTCCTTGTGTCGGGTTTTTGAACTTCTCTGGCATATTTTCCTTATGTCGGGTTTTTGAACTTCTCGGCATATTTTCTGTCGGGTTTTTGAACTTCTTTGTATCTGTATACATATACAACATGTGCATTATTTGGGACATGTTATAAGTAAGAACGAGATAGTTGTAGACCCTTCAAAGATCACAGCTATAACCGAGTGGCTTGTGCCTAAGAACGTGCATGAAGTAAGAAGCTTCATGGGCTTGGCAGGATACTAGAGAAAGTTCGTTAAGGACTTTTCTAAAATTGCTGCCCCAATCACTTCATTACAAAAGAAAGATAAGAAAGCTTAAGTTACATGAACAAAATTATGCTCCACATGACCTAGAGCTCGCTGCCATTGTTCATGCACTTCAAATGTGGAGGCATTACCTTCTTGGTAAGCCCTTTGAGCTAAAAACCAACCATCTGGGGTTGAAGTATATTTTTACTCAACCAAACCTAAATGCAAGACAACGAAGATGGTTAGAATTTCTATCTCAGTATGATTTTGATATAAGCTACATTAAAGGAAAGGAAAATAGGGTAGTAGATGCTCTAAGTCGTAGGAAGCACATCTCTACTCTTATAACATTAAGAACTTAGTTTAAGGATGAGGTGAAAGATGCCATGGAATCTGACTCTTATTTTTAGCAAGTTAAAACAGCACTTGCTGCAGATCCAAAGGATGTGAAGTATAAAGGATTTCATTTTGATAATGAAGGAATTCTGAGGTTTGAAAATAGGGTATATATACCCTTGGCAAATGATTTAAGAAAGAAATTATTAACTGAATTTCATAATTCACCTTTTTCTGGACACCCTGGCATTACAAAAATGCTTGTTGATCTCAAGCAACAATATTTCTGGAAGGGAATGAAAAAGGATGTGGTGGAATTTGTGACACACTGCTTGGAATGTCAACATGTTAAGGCAGAACATATGCATCCCGCTGGATTACTATATCCCCACAAACATTCGCAGTACAAATGGCAAGTGATAACTATGGATTTCGTTCAAGGATTACCTATGTCAAGAAATTAAAATGATATCATCCTGGTTGTCATCGAAAAACTAACCAAAGTGGCACACTTCATTGTTGGTAATTTAAAAGACGATGCACTAGTGTTAGCAAGAAGATTTGTACATGAATTTTTCAGATTACATGGAATACCTGAACTCATCATATCGGACAGAGATCCGAGAATGACATCAAGATTTTGGCAAATGCTTAATGTGGCCTTGGGAACTAAATTAAACTTCAGTTCTGCATATCATCTGGAAACAGATGGACAAACTAAAAGAGTCAATCAAGTTTTAGAGGATATGTTAAGAATGTATTGCATGGACTAGCAGTATAAATGGGAGGAATACCTTCCACTGGTTGAATTTTCCTATAATAATACATACCACGCCTCTTTAAAGATGGCACCTTTTGAAGCATTGTATGGAAGGAAATGCAGAACCCCTGTTAGCTAGGACAGCGTAGAGGATAGAGAGGTAATTGGGCCAGAAATCCTTACAGAAATGGAACAACAAATTAAAATGATTCGGGAACATTTAAAGGAGGCTGCCAATAGGAAAAAGAGTTATGTAGACTTAAAGCGGGTTGATAGGAATTATAAACTTGGTGAGAAGGTCTTTCTTGAGTTAAGCCGAAAAAGAGTTCTATAACTTTTGGCAAGGCTACCAAGTTATCACCTCGTTATGTGGGACCTTTTGAAATTGTTGAAATAATCAACCCTATAGCTTATCGTCTAGCATTACCTCTTGCTTTATCACAAATGCATGATGTTTTCCATATTTCTTTTCTTAAGAAATACGTATCAAATTTATCACATGTGCTGAATTAGAATTCCTTGTAGGTCCAAGACCTAGGAATAATCGTGGTTAAGCCCATTCGAGTGTTGGGAACTCACCAGTTGTACCTAAGAAATCGTGAAGTGAACCAATGTAAGGTCCAGTGGGACCAATTTAGCGAAGAAAGTGCAACTTGGGAAAATATCGAAGAAATGAGATCTACTTTTCCATACTTGTTTGATCAAAATTGAATTCGAAAAACTGATAATTCTGCCAAACATGGACAATTACTGGTCTATTTTATGGTTATCTTAAAACACTGTTTTAAAGATTGAATCTGATTTTGGTATGAACTTATGAATGGAAGGACGATAATTGAATTTTTTCCTAAAAACTCTATGAATTGGCTAATTTGATCATCGGGACGATGATTCTTTAAGAAGGGAGGAATGTAACGTCTTGATTTTTAGAAGCTACTATGATAACCTCTTTTCATGATGTTGTAACTATGGAAATGAGGATAATTAGGTTGTGATATATCTTTTAATATTAAAAAGAATGTATTACTGATCGAAACCTTCTTGTGATAGAACTTGTTTACTTGGGATGGAGGTCATTATAACTTGTGTTTTTCAAAGTGTGAAACATCGAGTGCTTATGTGTTTGATGAAATCTTATTGTTGATTGAAAACACACCTTGAATAAATTCCATTGATCCAAGGTATGTTACGGCCTTCTTTTTGATCACTTTGTTGATTTACTTTCTAATTTGAATGAAGTCTGGAACCAGACTAGAGATCGTTATAAATTTTACAGAACTTGGTCACAGGTATAATTATTCGGCACCATGTTTCCAATGGAAAGGTTTGATTTCTGAACTACATACAAATAGTAACGCCAGAGAGCGTAAGGCAGTAAGAAGAGTTTTGGTGCAAGCGAACAAGGTATAGATATGTCGAGCATGGAACGAACGCCCCTGCATTATGCTTTGGATATGAACGTAAGTTTGTAAAACTTACTAAGGAACCAATTAACTAAAACACTATGGGGTTAAGTTGTAACCCATGGCCTAACAACTAACCTATGCAAACTTTAAATTAAAAAAAAAAGGGATGCAAATTATTGCAAATCCTAATGACTTGCGACCTAGGTGGAAACCTAACTATGGACAATACCACCTAAACTATTGTTAACCTAAGGAGGGGACCTATGGACACATGTTGATGAATGGATAAGAAGAGAAGGTTTAGAATTTAATAAAGGACATTAAATGATGTCCTTGAAGTTTTGAATGCCAAATTTGGTGGGAACATGGGAGTTGGGGATATCTAATTAGTAGTGTAGTTAAAAATGAAATTACATGCAAATATTTGAAAAGTGGAACTCGCCAAACCTAAGTCGGTGGTGGCATGGAGATAGAGGAAAAAGTAATGCATTTAATGCATTTATTGATCTTGGTTTTGGTGACCAGCTCGCCTTGGAAAGGGGAAAGAGGAATTTTGTGGTTATCGTGTTCATTTGGGTTTCTTGTATTTGCTCTGCATTTCTTTGGAGGTTCTTTCGAACCTGCAACCATTCTGGTCATTGTTGTTGTTGTTTTGAGTAACCACGGCTATCTTTGAGCCTGTGGGAGTAAGGAGATAGTTGGGGAAAACCTTGTTGTTATCGCCATGGAAAAAGAGTAACTCCTGTGGGCACAAATGCGGTTTTCTTCAAGCAACAAGAAATTTTACAGGCATGTTAAGATCTTCTCTTTAAACCGTCTTGCTATTTGTTAATTTTCTTCATTAAAAGAACTTTGCTCTTTTATTGGATGTTTTTGTAAAATGAAAATGTTGATATGTTTGATGTGATTTTTGGGTTGAGTTGTCTTTTGGAGATAAATATGATTTGGGTGTTTTCTTTACTAGGAGGGTAAATGAAATGAAATCTATCCTTGCTGTATAGGATTTTTGACAGTATTGGGTATTTGGTTTTATTACCCACTATGGGTTTGATTTTATGGAAGTAACAGTGATGTGAATATTGTTTTTCTAAGTTCGTGCATGTAAATGGTTTTGGAAAAATCGTGAGAATGCTTGATGGAACTATTTGTGTGAGTTATTTTTCTGGTCGTATTACAGTGCATAGAATATGAATTCTTTGGGGACGGTGAAATACGTCCCATCATCTTACCCTTGCTTGATTTAAAATGATTCAATGTCTCCATATTGGGGCAAGGCCATGAATGTTTGTTGGGGAATAAATTATTTAAAACCGAGAAAGAATAACTTGGTTATTTGGTGAATGGAGTAGAGTGTATCATTTATCCTTCCTTGAATCCATTGATATGTCTATATAAATAAAGGAACTGCATATCTGAACCTTTTCATGGTGTTCGATTAGAACCATACTAGAGTAGATTCTTGTTCTTGCGGTTGAAAATATGGGTTCTTTATTTAATACAAAGATAGTATGGTCATATAGCTTGTTGTTCATTCTTGCTTATTTCAAACCTAGTTGGGAATGTTCGTTTTGGGAATAATTATTAAAACGATTTTTAATTTAAAAAATTCAGTTGTTGATAATTGTGGGTCAGATGTAAAACAAATTCAGGAGTACTTCCTTGAATGTTAGTAAATTATGATTACTATAATAGTCTTGTTTAGGGGAAATTACCCTATTGAAAATAGGTCTGTACTATATAGTTGATACTCGGCCAAGCATTGAGAAGAGATAATATGATTCTTCTTCCTTTCATTCAATTATTGACCTTAATTGTTCTCTCTCTTTGACTGTTATCATTGATTGTTATCACTTCTTGTTTAAATCATCCAGTTCAGTTGTGATGAAAAGAAAGGGAATATTGGATGGGTAATCGGAAGTAATAATTATTTTCTTCTCTTATCCAGTTGAAATTCTATATTTGATATTGAATGAATTTCTTACTGCCTTAGGCGTAAGCAACTGCATTTAACTGTTGTTTTTCTTCTTTTCTAAATTGAAAGAAGTACTATGTTGTTTGTTGAATTCTGGGAAGTTAAATAGATTGTTGCTGTGACGTAAGGTTTCTTTTCACTTTTGCATCTAATTCAGTTGAAGTCCAGTGGACAACCTGAAGGTAAGAAAGTTCTACCTTGATTTATAAATCGACTCAGTATATGGAATTCATTCTTGATGATGAAATGGGTTGGACAATGCATGCAATCGAACAACAATCTATAAATCGGTTAATATAGTTGTCTTAATACGTGATTTTTTAGAGAAAATACTCCTTTTTGGTATTATCTAGATTTGGAATGAATTCTTTTCTTTTCATTGAAAAAATCTATGAGAATGTTGAAATACATCATGATAGGTTAGCCAATATAGAAATTGGTGTCTTTGGTATCTATTATTATCTTGTTTAAATTGATGCTTTGATTATTGAAATCAGGTTGTTAAAATTGTTCAACATTATTAGTGCGTAATGGTTACATGATGTTTATCTCTATTTAGAGACGTTTCATAAAAGCAGGGTTCTTTTATTGAGACAGTTAATCAAGAGCACCTAATTTTAATGATAAGTGCTTAATATGCTCAGTTTGATGAACTGACCCGTGCAAGTAAATTTTGCAGATGGTTTCTACGAGTAAAAATGAAGACATGTTGTTTTATGATGCTTCTTCTGATTAACTAAGTGATGGATCTCTTCTGAGATTTTATTATTCTTCACCGAAGAAATGGAAAAAGAAAAAGTTGTATTCTTCTTTCTTTATGAGTTTTTAATGTTGTTTGGCATGAATGAAGTTCGGTAGTATGGACTTGTATATTGTATGAATTTTAATCTAAGAGTAATGAGTAAAAGAAGAAGGTGTGATATTTTAATGGCTGTACCACTTTGAAAGCTGTTTGAATATGAATGAGAATAAGATTTAATTCATTGAACTAGGACTTATTTAAATGATGGTTGACATATTTATAGGGACATAATATCGTTCTTTACTTGAATACAACTTCTAAGTTAGAATGTGCAATTAATTCATACTTAGGTCAATATGGATTTTAAATTGACATTTGTAAAGAGTAAAGTGAATATGAAATCTTAAACAAATGATATTCGGGATTAGTATATAAACTAGTGAATATTAATAAAGAAACAATCGAATTCTCGTATTATGATTTCGTTAATATCCTTGCAACATTTTGATCAAAAGGATATTCAAGTATGAGGAATCATGTCTCCTCATGTCAAACCTTAACTGAAATAAGGTCATAGTAAATAAATGAATTCATTCATTTGGGATTAGGCCTCATTTAAGTGACGTCTAATGAGATGGAATTCGAATTTAAAATTTAGTTGCAAATAAAACTTGATTAAGTTTAGTAAGTTGATCTTACAACATTAAGTCATAATGGGCTGTTAGTTTGAAGCTTAAATTAAGAAACTAAGATGGAATTATGCAACCCTTTGGTAAGGAGGGTTAAATGTATATTAAGCTATAAGACAATGTAAGTCTCTCTTAGCTATGCAACCGTAATGCTAACAAAGTGAGGTTAGAAGATCAACATGGTTCTTTGAAACTTATTCTTAAAATATTTAAGATAATAATCTAATCACACTTCTAGCTGGATGTGTATCCCTTGATGAGAGGATTCCATAGGACTTTGGCACACGCTAGCTGTAATATGATGTCTTCATGAAGGTGGGACCTTCATGATGACTCAATGTTCTGTTGACATATGTCTACAATACCCTCCCGAATCGAATCATCAATTTTACATAAGTGGGACCGAGTTACTTGGATGAAGATAGGAATGTGACCGTGTATACGTAGTGACTTAGGAAGACTAAAGGTAACTAGACACATGCAATTGATAAGGGTTGACAAAGTATGTCTATTTACTTTTAGTCACTGCGAGTGTCTCCTATACTCTTTCATATTGATATCTTGGGTTAAAGTTTAAACTTGGACGACAGGACTAACAAAGGTCGAAAATACCATTCTAGATAATAGATGAAGTGAGATGAAGGACGTATTCCATTGATGTGTAGAACATCTAGGAATATGATCATGAAAAGCATGTGAAAATCTTTGGCCAATGTATCGTAAGTTGCTGGTTGCGTTGTCCTAATCACCTAGTTTAAGAACCAGGATTTCGGATGAGTATCGGTAATAGATATTTAGATAGGCCTCTAAAATGAAACACTTAGATAACTGAAAACAGTAAAGAGAACCTAATATACTTAGTATACCTTACATGGATTAACATGAAATGAGAGATCGTTGAAACTCGAGCCATAAATGGGAGATCGGTAGTTCTTTGAGTCATTAAAGCAGCAATGGTATCTCATTATATGATTGAATGGCATTGAATGTGTGTTCCATATTATAAATATGCGAACAGAGCACATTGGTTTTAAAATTATTGTGTGTTCTAAATTACGTTAATGGGACAAAGAACAATTATTAAAACTTGGTCTTGTGTTCTAAATTATATAAATTAGAACAGAGAACATTATATAAAAAAATAAAAATCCCTTGTTCTAATGACTTAAAATTGGAATGTTACAATGCAGTGACTTCTTTGAGGGATAGTGAGAGTTGATTTTCCAGTGTGGGTGACACTTTATTGCTCCCTTCTGATTGTACTCGAACGAGCTCACTGAGGATGCTAGGGAACCCTCAACAACTAGTCGACATACAGATGTCTTTGTTCTTGTCTGGAAGGCAGCAAAAATCATTACCTTCCTTCACACCGAGCTGGCTGGATATAGGAATGCTGAGAATTTGATGAGGAGGAGTCACTCTCATAGTGAGACCATAGCTACTAGCCATGATCATGATCCCTCCGTCCATTCAAAGCGTCGTCGCAGTAGGAGTCCTAGGCACGGCCATACACCTTCTGAGGGATCTCGCAGAGATTGAGAGATCATAGTGTTTTTTTGTAGTGACCTTTGGTCGGATATTTGTATGATTTTTTTGTATTTTCCGGGCTCATTGAGAATTTTGACCATGCCTTAGTGCATGATGGCATTGTACATGAAACACCATATATATATATATATATATATTTTTGGATCTAGAATTTTGTGACTCATTTCCCATGTGTATACTAGATGTTTTTAGAGTATTTGTTTTCATGCTTTTCAGAATGTATGCAATGGATGACAATGATAATAAATACTAAACAGAATGTTTTTACTTTATTTTCTTTTGCAATGTTGATATGTGATGATGAACATGTTGTAGTTTTGAACTTTTGGCCTATCTGGGCAATGTCTATGATTTCTTCTTATGTTGGAAAAATGTGATGAATGTATATTGATAAAGAGATGAACTTGCCCCATTCCCAACTCCACGCAACTAGTAAGATGTGATGGCTCAACACCAAGAGTTGGGAAGGCAATAAATTGTATGAATTTGATTGAATGGAGAGATAGACAAACTAGTGACAGAAAACAAACTTAGACCTATACACTTACCCTACTCAAAACTACCACCAGGCTCAATGGGAAACTTACTTTCCAGTTTATCTAGAATTAGATCTATAAATGGCAACATGGTTGACAAACTATATTTTTGAGGATTTGATCTCTTTGGAATTTGGATACTTATTTTCACTTAATATAATTTGATTTGTATTTCTAGAATACCAAGATTTGTTAATTTGTGTGAATGGACCCCCCACACCCCACCTCATGCCACTAGTAAGAAGCATGGGTTTGTCACCATAGGAAAGATATAGGCGAGTAAGGGCACTTATTTCCTTTCCCAACCTTGCACCACTAGTAAGAGATGCGGGCTTATCACCGAAGGTTGGTGGGGTAAAGAAGTGTGTAAAATAAAATATTTTGTTTGTTTGGAACTTTTGATTCTATTTGATTTTGACACTTCTGATATGTGACTTTGGGATATCCTTTCTTTCAAAGAGACATAAGAGGGATAGATGTGACACTAAGAAGCTTCTAGAACAGACCGTAGGTAAGGACAACTTCACCTAGTAGAAAGAAAGAGCAAAACCAAGTATGCAGGCCTTGGTATGGTTTTCATCAATACTTGTCTGTCAAACTTGATGAGAAGATTTGAAATTACTTGATGATGTTTGAAGAGATGTGATTTGAATGTCTTTGCTAATATTTTCAAAAGATTGTAAGAGATTGCTTAAGAGTAAGTTCCTTGACTACAACTTTTACGAAATGAGTGGACAAAATGAAACAGCAAGATGACTAATGCAATGTAGGTAGCTATAATGTACAAGTGGTGATTTTGATGTCTCATGCGTAAAACCATTTAAGATGTAAGCAATTGATAGTTTCATTGAATTCCTCACCTTGTAGTGTACACAGGAGATACGCACCATTTCCGTAGTCTTTCATGACTCGGTATGGGCCCAACCACTTGGGCCGGAACTTCCTTCCTTCGCTAGTTTTCTTATCAATTCGGTGTCTAGTCTTAGAACTAGATCTCCCTCATATATTTCTCACTCATATAATTTTTTGTTATACTGTCCACACATCAAGTTAGCATAGGCTCTGTGCCATTGTTTGGCATTTATCCTAGCCTCATCAAGGCTTTCTAGTTGAGAGAGGCATGCCTCCTTGTAAGCTTCTTCATCCAAAATCCCTTGTAATGAGATACAAAGACTGGGTATTTCAACCTCAAGTGGGAGAACTGCTTCTGCAGCCGCCCGAATACCAATGAGAAAAGGGTTGTTCCCATTGGTTTTCTTATTGAGGTTTGATGGGTCCACAAGGCCAGATATAGTTTTAGATTCCAATCTCACTTGTTCTCCTTAACCGTTTTGAGGAGAATAACATTTAATGTTTTGTTTTTACTTTGGCTTGAGGGTAGTAAAGAGAGGTCGTGTGATGGTTTATTTTGAATTTGCTACATAACTCACGAACCTCATCATTTTTAAAGGAAGTTCCATTATCTGAGATAATGACTTGTGGGACACCATACCTGTAAATGATTTGATTTAGAATGAACTTGGCAATTACCAAACCTAGTACGGTGGTGAGAGGCATGGCCTCTACCCATTTGGTAAAATATTTTGTGGCCGTAATTATAAAATTATGGCCATTGGTTGATGTGGGGGAGGATTTCCCTATCAAATCTTGACCCCACATGGAAAAGGGCCACTGGGTTGCTATTGGTTGTAGGGATTGTGTTGGCATGTGAATCTTGTGAGAGAATTCTTGGCATTTGTGGCATTTACGTACAAAATCTACTACATCGTGTTTGAGAGTGGGCCAAAAATAGCCCATCCGATGTATTTTGTGAGTAGTGGCATGACCACCAAAGTGACCTCCACATATCTCATTGTGGGATTCATAAAGAATCTTCTTGGATTCTTCTATGTCGACGCATCTTAGAAGCATGTTGTTGAAGGCTTTACGATAGAGTACTTTTTCTAAAACAACATATTTAGCAGTGATAATGCATAATCACCTTCTTTGTTGCGATGTGGAATTTTCCGGGTATGTGTGGTCCATGATAAAATTGATGATGTCAATGTACCAGGGACATGTAGAGATGGGGGGCCTAGTTTCGACAAAGTATATACACTCATCAAGAAAGTCTAGATTTACCAGATCGCCTCCATCTAATGGATTTTCAGCTAACCAGTCTGCAATGATTTGTCCCTTAATGATTTCTAGTTTACAAATGTTAACTCAAATTCACCCATTAGGGTTGCAAAATGCCCAACCTTTTTAGATAAAAACCCTTGCATGAGGAATGTTCGTAAATGATCTGTCTTTACAATGACCCTTGTTTCTTGGTTTAACATGTAATTTCTTAAATGTTTTGTTGCAAATACTATGACAAGGCATTCTCTCTCTTCTGTGTATAATGTGTTTCATAATCAAGCAACATTCGACTAATGAAATAGAATACACGTTCGTTTATCATTGTCTTCTTGAGCCAGCTTGCAGGCCAGCGAGACATTAGTGGCCCATGAGTATAGGAGCAAAGTGTGGTCTGGTCTAGGACGCATTAGCATGGGTGGAGACAATAAGAAGCGTTTAACTACTTTGAAGGCCTCGTTGCATTCTTTAGTCCAATCAATGCTATAATATTTCTTTAATAGATTGTTGATTGGATGAATAGAAAAACTTAAATCTAGGATGAACCTTGATTGCACCGAGTTTCCCAAGAAATGACATGATTCCAGACTTGTCTAATGGTGGAATCATTTCAAGAACAACCCAGATTTTGGCTGGATCAACATCAATCCCTTGTGAAGATACAATGTAACCCCGTGAAGTTTACCTCCTGTCACCCCAAATACTCAATGTGATGCCATATTCAATCAATCGTGAGAGGATGATACAAAGTACTTATGGATGATCACAACACTTGTTAGCCTTGGCTAACAAGTCATCCACATAGGATTCCACAATTTTATGGATAAGATTATGCAATATGTATTTCATTGCCCGCTGATATGTAGCGCGAGTGTTCTTAAGCGAAGGGCATGACAATGTAACAATAAGTTCCCCAGGGAGTTATAAATGTGGTTTTGGCTTGATCATGTTCAGATATTTTAATCTGATTATACCCTGAGAATCCATCCATGAGGGACAACAATTCAAATCCAGTTGTTGCATCAACAATAACGTCAATGGATGGTAACGGGAAGTCATCTTTGGGACAAGCTTTGTTAATATCCCGAAAGTCAATGCAAATGTGTATCTTCCCATTCTTTTTGATAACATGGATGATATTAGATACCCATTGTGAATAGTCAATGGGTTTGATGAATCCCACTTGGAGAAGTTTCATTACTTCCTCTTTTACCATGAGAGCCACTTTTGGCTTCATCGGTCTTGAATTTTGTTTAATTGGTTTTGCATCTGGTTTAGTGATAAGGTTATGTACCGTGATATGTGGTGCAATTCCCATCATTTATTTATAGCTAAATGCAAAATCCTTTTGATGTTCTTTGAGGACTTGGGTGTGTATTTCTATCTCCTCTGGAGTTAATGAGGATCCCAACTTAAAAAATTTTGGTTCTTCCTCCGTTTTGATGTTTATGTCAATGGTTTCTTCTATTAAAGAAGCGTTACCTTCTTCAAATTCAGGTGGGGCTGGAGGTAGTTCCAAACTTTCTCTGTCTTCTACCTCATAGATATTGAGATCCTTTTATGGAGGAGACTCTACCATGGGATTTCCAAAATAGGAAGAGGAATGTGGTATTAAGGAAAGATCCACTATGTAGTGAGCAAGGTGTAGCTCCACATAGGCGTTTAGATATTCGAGAGTGACTCTATCACCATCAAAGTGATCCAGGATAGGAAAATCATTCTCAACTTCTCCATGAGTCAGGAGTGGGTTTGTTGGTATTTTATGTACTAATGGTTCAGTACAAAGTGATACTATGAAATTTGTATCTTCTAACTCACTGTTTGGAGTGAAACGGGAAGATGAGGTTGCTATTGAATCTCTGAGAAGGTTATGCTCTCATGGGAATATTTCAATTGATATGAAGTTGAATCCCTTGCTTAGATCTAATACTGCTGTTTTGTAGAGTTGTAAATGTTCAGCCCTAGTTTCATATACCTTAGAGACTTGGTTTGCGACTAGTTACGAGTCTCCTAGCACTCTAATGTTATCGACACCCATTCTTTTGGCTAGGATGAGGCCAAGGAGGAGAGCTTCGTACTCAACTCCATTGTTTGTACGCTTAAATTTTAATTTAAAGGGGAAAGGTAGGATCTTTCCCTCAGGTGAAGTAAAGATTACTCCCTGCCCTAGCTTCAAAGCGACATCTAGCTCCATCAAAGTGGAGAGTCCAATATTTGCTTGGAAAAATGGATGTTGGGATATTTTTCATATCTATTTCTTTTGCCTCGGTTACTTCTACCATAAAAACTTTGTCTGATGGAAGAGAAGAAATTCCTAGGGTGTATCCCATACCCATAGAATCAAATGGTAGGAGAATAGGTAAATATTTCTCTAGCAACTCAATAATTTTTGCGGTAGTCCCTAGTGACACTATTTCTATGACGTTGGTCTCATTTTTGAGTGCTAGAATGCCCTCGACCATATTTTTAATTTCCAATTCTGTGGTGGGTATCAAATTCTCCTTTGGTTTAGAATTAATCGGTTTACTAAGTTGATTTTTTAGGAGTTCAAACTTGGAATGAACACTTGGTCTCTTCTTCAAATCAGCTAGGTGTATATCGAAAGGTTTTGGGTCACCTTGTGCCACAAATATTTTCACTAAGTGTAGAAATCTTATTTGTTGGAATAACATGGAAGGGATTTCCTTCATGCGGTGTATCCATGGCCGACCGAGGATCATATTATAATTGGTTTCCCAATCTATAATATAAAATTTGGTGAGGACCATCTTGGGTCCTAAGGTGACTGGTAAAACTATGGTTCCAATTGAAGTGGCATTGAGGCTATCATAACCTCTTAGTGTATTTCATGTTGTGGAACAATTTGTTTCTCCATATCCTAACTTTTGAAGAAAAGCGAAGGGGACTATGTTAACTATTGCCCCATCATCAATCATTACACATTTAACATAATTATTGTAAACCCATACTTGTAGATGTAAAGCTGGGTCACCTCTTCACGTAATTTTAGCGTCTGTTGGCATTTTTCTTATATCAAATATAAACTCAGTATCCCTATCTGGCTGCCCTGGAGGGTAGACATCAAATTCTACATGGTTTACTTGCATTTCTAGAGGAGGAGTGATGTTGATTAAATGACCAAGGCCTAATGCTTCTAAGAGGGCAGCCCTATGGGCGGGAGAGTTCTTTAACAAATCCAAAAAGGAGATGTGAGAGAAGGTCTTAGTTAAGTCATTAATTAAATCATAAGCGCCTATGGGTTTTACCAACGTTTGTTGAATGTTGTCTAGTTCTAATGGATAACTTGGAACTGGTTGAGAAGAATAATCCCGTGTTCTTGTTATGGTTTCTATGGGTAGCTCGGTGTCTAACTCTACTAGACCAACTATCTTGGTTTGCGGTCGAGTTCCTAATTGGGGTGCGACTGGTGGATTTAATGAAGTTGAAGCTTCATGATCATTGTTTCCTATTATAACACCTTTATTTGTTCCACTTGGATCTAACTTGTTATTGTTAGAATGGTTTGGGAGCAGATCATTAAAGATCTTGAGGGGTGCATTTTGAGGGGAAACTGCCCCTGTGTAAGTGTTTGGCGTGGGTACTACATAATTTGCTAAGAACATATCTATAAAGAGTTGTTTTTGATCTTTTGGAAAACGCTGCATGAATTTATTGTAGTCGCAATGCAGCAAGTCCTAGTATCGTGGCCTTAAATTATGAGGAAACCAAAATACAAATTGGGATTATAATTTTGAGGCTATTGATTTGAAACCTGTTGTGGCCCAAAATTCTGATAAGGTTGTTGGTTGTTAGAGTTAAAATTTTGAGGTTGTTGCCTTTGGTTTTGACTCTGATATCTAGTTGGGTTTGGTTTTTTTGTAGTAGTAGTAGTAGTTGTTGTTGTTGTTGTTGCGGTCGTGGTGAATGATTAAAATCCACATCATTGATTGTTGGAGTAAAATTTTTATTTTGCTGATTATTAATAGGTGGCGAAATGTTTACAATGTTTGCTCTTTTAACTTGGTCAGTTACTCCATCTGTTGTAACTCCATAGTTCTTGTTAAGGATCTTAGGTCCTTTATTAGCATTCCCGGTATTAGGATAATCCATGGTGTTTTGATTGGGAGTGATTAATTTCCCATTTGTTTGATAAGTCTTACGACCACTATCTATCGCTACTTGGTCAATTCGAAGAGCACTCTCGAGTAATTCATCATAAGTTCTTAGTGGGAACTTATGCACTTCTTCCTTTATCTCTCTATTGAGAGAATGAAGGAATAAATCACATAGTTCCATCTGATCCATGTTTGGAGCACTTGTTGATGAGTAGAGAATCATACACCATCTTTGAATAAAATGAGTAGCGGATTCATTATGTTCTTGTTTAATATGCAAGAATTCTCAGATTCATGTTCTTAACAATTTGTTCATATCCAAATATTTGATGAACTCTGACATGAGTTGCTTAAATGAGTGTATCGAGGCTTCAAGTGTTCTGTAATACCAATCAAGGGAAATACCCTCTAAGGTTTTAGGGAATATCTTAGCAACAACCCCATCCCAAGGGAGTAATTCCTGTATGGCTATGGCATAGGCCTTAATGTGTGCATTTGGATCTCCTTCCCCTTTGTATTTGGGTAAATCGGGAAGAGGTCTTAGAATCATAACACTTCATATGGTGAAGTCTAGGGCTCTTTTAAATATTTCGAATAGGTCCCTATCGCATAGGCCTCAACCATCGATGGTGCCTACCGAGGGGTGGGGGTGGCATGGTTTGTTGATATGGCATAGCATATGTATTTCATAGGATATAAGGGAATACTGTGGTTGAAAAAACATCTCGGGAGAAAAGAACATGTCTCCTTGTGTTGATTTTGAATAAATGTTTAAGTAGGGAGGAGCATTGTTCTTGTATGGGTTGTTTGGTGCCAAGCCAAGAGGTATCATATTTTCAACTGGAGTGGTGTTTGAAAACACAATCCTAGTTGGTGTTTGCTATGGGTAATTATATAGATGTTGAGGAGACATGCCTAACGTGCCTGTTCCTGTAAGGAGGTCAACCTAACTGGGGTGATGCGGAGGGTTGGGGATTCCTACTTGCCCAAAATATGAATTTTGATTTTCTTGAGAAAGTTCCAATCCTCTAACCTTCTCAACTAAGGTTGAAATGACCTCTATTAGTGAAGACACAGTGTTTTTCCTTAATGGCATTTGTTGTATACCTTGAGGTTGTAAAGGGGTATGATACCCTGCTATGAATTGATCATTACCCTGCCAAGCTTCACCAAGAGCATTTCCCACAGGTGGAGGAATGGGGGTGTTTTCTTGGAGTAGGGTATCAGATTGTATTTGCAAACTCCCTATAGGTGGGTACATGTTTTGGAAGCATTGTTCACTTCTAGCATAGCATGTTAAGTACTCCTCATCCAAAAATGGGAGTGGATCTGACTGTCTACTAATCTATGGTCTGAACAAGACTTGAGGAGATGAAATGGATTCTCTAGTAAACGTCATATTGTTAGAGCCTAAGGGCTCTAGTTGTTGTGTTTGTGCAAGCTGATCCAACTCCTCAATTTAGAATGAAGAACTAGAACTAGTTCTTTGAGGGGGAGTTTGAGATGACAAGTAATTACTTGAATAGTTATCAGCCCATGCAGAAAGTGAGGGTGATGGTTATCTATTTGTTTGACCATAATTTTCTTCGAGACCTAAGAGAGGTTTGCCATATGCATCGTATCCCGACATATTGGGGGTATATGAATACCCGCAAAATAATGGGAAAGAGTGAAGGTGGATGAAAGAAATGAAAATAAAAGGGGAACAATTTATTGTTTCACGTTGGGTTCACTGATTTTGTTGGTGAAGCTGATTTGAATGTTTAATGAGGTAGAGAAGATGAAACAATTGTTTGTTTCATGTCGGGTTAACCAATTTTCTACAATGGAAAAGTGACATGCGAGCATAAGAATCTACAAGTAACTCTTCCTCGTACCTGACCTCCCGAGGTCGTGTTGAGATGGTCGGTGAATGTGGAATATATGTGGATACAGACAAACTAGTTGGGTAATCTTATATCCTCAACACACAATAATGGAATTTGCGAATCTAAGGAAAAGAAGGCCCTCCTAACCTGAAATGGTGTAATGGATCATTCAGATATAATATCTTCTTGGAGGCTCCAATCAATGTTGAGCTCTACCGAGATCCTATTTATTGGTTGTTGGATATGTGGAAAGTGACCTATAGGTGCTTCATGTATATTTCTAGACAAGGTCATGAAAAATGGTGATGAGATGTGTAGTGGATCCTCTGGGGTTTTATGGACGATTATCTTGTCTAGTCCATAAATCCTTGGCTTGAATGGCTACTACATTTAATAAGGAGAATTGTGTAATGATGTCTGGTAGGAGTGGTGAGGACCTGAATATTAGTGTTCACAAACCAGTGTCAATATTTGATTGATTAGTAGGCATGTTGGGTTGTGGGACCTCTAGATCAGAATTGTAAGTTCATGGTTGTGGTGGACCTCCTATTGTCATATGAGGATTTTATTTCTCCTTCCGATTATCCAATAATCGTACACCTTTTAGCCTCTATGTTTAGAACTAGAAGTTGTGTAATTTTCTCAGAATACCTTATGGTGTTTTGGAAACTTGAATGTGTAATCTAGTATCTATGTCAATGAGGAGGTATCTTGCGTTAGGTTGTGGAACTAAAGGATCGCAACCAAATACTTGTTCTCTTTCGAGTCCTTGTACAGTCATGTGGACATCCTATCAAGGCAGTTTGTAATTAGGGTGATTTGACCAAAATGTGTATGCCTTTTCATCTTCAATATTTAACTCTCTCAATTGTTCACTAATTGTTCGTAGGTCTACCATTATTCGAAAACCCGAATCCTAAGGTCTTGATCAGATATCCATTGTTGTGGGGAGATTTGGTTGAGGCACTATTGGTTCAAACACATATTCCCTGAATTCCCTAGGTCCCGTGATTGTCATGCAAAAATGATTCAACTTTAACTAAAACTAATAAACTAATTATGAAAGATGTATCTACACTATGCATGTATTCTTTTATCTTTGTATTTTTGATGAAGTATTTTAAAGGAATTAAAATAGCATCTATTCTAATATATTCAAAAATGGAAAATTAATCTAGTAACAAAATCAAAACAAGAAAAGTAGCTTGGTGTAGCTATTTGCTTGTGCAGTTGTGAATTTATCCTAAATATCTAAACAACTAATTAATTTAAATCGAAAGACTCTCGATCCTACCTCAGAAGTGAGGAATGAATCATAGTTTCTCATAAACTATCAATCCCCATAGCTTCCTTGGCGATATCGAGAGTGAGCTTTGACTGAAATGAAATAATTTACTACTCTATTTGATATGTTATAACTAGAACTTTGACAACTCAAACCTAGAGTTTACAAAATAGTGGTAAATCTAGTTGTGTGTGACTTTGTCCCCTCAGTGTGATCTCCTCGTTCCTTCGTGTTCTCGTGAATCTAGAAAAGCGTGTATATGATAGCATCAGTAGAAGAAGGTACTCGAACAATGGCATCTTTGGATATAGACCGAATACAATGTGAGTAAGAGAGGGATAGTGCAAGTGAACAGAGCTTGACTATGTAATTCCTAGTGGGATTTATTACGGGAATACAACACAAATATGCCAAGAGTTCTAGAAACTATCTTTTGTGACCAAACAAAACCTGCAACTCTAAATGGATTCCAACCTAAGAATGAAACTACCTTATTCTAAACTAATTTGCATGGAACAACAATGAAGCAAGATTGAAACAAGAAGATCAAATGACCTCTAGACAATAAGAGAAAGCTAACAATGGATGTAAAACATGAAACTATTGGAATTCTAAGCAAGAAACTCAAAAGACTGAATGATTAAACAGAGAAGGAGAGGGGCCTCTTGTTTGAAAACAAGCTGGCTATTTATAAAAATGCATTCACTAGAAGGTAACTTGGAATGGAACTCTTTTACCATTAAACAAAGAGAAAACACTATTCATAGGGTGGCCAAAACATAAATGCAAAGAAAAGTAGTTGAAGAATGCAGATAGAAATTTAAATTTTACGTTTGATGAGATCGTCGAACATTCGAAAAATTTGCACAAGACCACTACCCCGTGCGGGGTGGAAGTTATAGGACCACTTCCCTATCCTAGGTGGCGGTCATGACACCACCACCGAGCAGGTGGTGGCCTCGTCACTTAACACTAAAAATGCAAGGAAAAGGGGGCGAGAGGGCATAACAAAGCACGTGAAGGCCGAATGAGGCATACGGGATAAAAACGTATACCTAGCAAGATTTTTGGATCTTAAACACCTTGTGAGGAGACTCGTATCATCATTGGGGTATGTGTAACCTTTTTCGGTGGTGCAAAGACTACTCTACAATTTTGGGTAAGTACAATTTCTTTTCCTTTTTAAGTTCCCATATTACATTTTGTTGTCTATCCTCATCAAATTCAATCTTTCCTTTTAGATCTACAATAAACCTTGCATCCTAGTTGATTATATAGATTGATATAAACTTTTATTTGTTGCATTCACATTAATTTCCCTCCTACGTAGCCAAACTACATCAAATATCAAATTTTCATTAAACAATCTTATCGAGATTATAACTATTGAGATTTCATCACCTTATAGGAAACCGACTTGGTGTTTTGTCCAAGTATAAACAACAAGTTGTTAGTATATTGGCTAAGCACCGACTTCCTTATCGTTCGGGACGGACCATGAAGTGAGGGGTTAGTCTGCAATACCAAGCCCCGTATCAAGTACCAACATAGATTTGGGCCTCATTTACCTTGAGGTATATCTAGGAATTTAGCATTGAACATTACTTAAACCCATCCATAGATAAACATTTCATGATAGCCCATAAACCGTTTTGCATATTTTGCTTTTTCTTTATTAATCAAGATAATGAAACTCATTCTATGTGATTTTTTATTATTTTTTTAATCAACAGATGTAGAATTCTTTTGATTTTGTTAAGTGATTATTTGTTTGTTAATATTCTACTCACAAGACATCAATATCATAGCTAGACCTCGAGAAAACATGCCCATTCCATTCCAACAATCAACACCACAATACTTTGTGAAACTTTACAACAAACCCAAATTTAATTAGATGAAGCCCAACGACTCATTGATCAAAACCAAGATATTTTATCAACACCCGAACTTGATAATATAGAAAACATGATAGATGATATTGCATGTTCCATTAATAACACTCAACAACATCTACAAAATTCCTGGTGTTCCTTTCATGAAATAAAAAATATTGTTTCATCCCCACCCAAAGATAAATAACAACAACATTCTCCCAATAGTCAATCTGCTTCATTTAAAATACTTGATCCTTTTAACCCACGTTTCTTCAACATTGGGTATTCTGTCTTCTCAAAAATCCTTGACTCAAAAATCGTGGCTTTTAATGCATACCTTGTTACTAGGGGTGTCCATCTTCAATCATCATTACTGAATTTCTACCATAAATGCCTAATCCTTCACATGGTATTTCCCATCTCGTTGATCCAAATCATGAACATGTCATTCAAAAAGTATAGTATTATCCTGTTAGTAGTCAATCAGAAACATATACCATCATCGCTTTGGTTCCCATGATTACCTTTGACCTTAACATGATTTCTTCACAAGACATGACCATTCAACAACCTAATCCCTAAACTATAATTAGATCACTTTAACAGGATACAAACATCTCTTTGTCCACACAAACCCCTCTAACTTCCTATACCATCCAAATACCTCTCGTGAGTTCTACCATTTTCTCTATTAGAATATCTTAGCCACCTCCCTCTCAATAAACCATACCACCCCTTCAAAACATTACTATGTCCATTCCCACATATGCACCTTTAATCAATATCAGCATTGTTTTAAGCACTCATCCGGTTTCATAATAGTTTTCAACCCCACCTATATCACAACATGTACCTCAACCATCACAATAATTTTATTCTTCCTAAAACTCACTACAAAAATCTCATCCCCTTATCCATATATCTATTCACCTTTAAAACATCTCACAATCATCATAACCCCTCATTTTAACTTTTGTACCATTTTAACAAGTGCTTGAGTATTCTCAAACCCCTATCCACACATCTATCCCCTTCCAAATCATACCACAATAATCATTACCTTATTATAATACATCCATCCCTGCTTAGTATCAATATATCCAACCATCACAACCTTTGGTCTTGCAACCTACCTATAACATTCCTATGAACATCCCTCAACAAAACATTCCCTTCCAACAAAACATCCCACAACAATATCAATCATATCAACAACCTAATCAATTCTCATTTAATCAACCTAGTTCATCCTCATCTATCACAAAGCAATAACCACATATAGACCCTCTTCAGGCCTTAATTAACCACGTATCAAGCCTTGAAGCCTCCTCCATGGGTCCCAAAATACACTATCATACGAACAAATATGTAATGAACCTATTTATCTATCTGTTCATTACAAGGCATATCCACCTTAGTGGAATCTTCCCAAATTATTCTAATTCTATAGCAAGGAATACCCCCAGTTACACCTCTGATCCATTCATCATGATTTTTACCTTATATATCATGACCAAGATCTTATGCTAAGGACGTTCCCTATGT
This sequence comes from Taxus wallichiana var. yunnanensis, assembly GCA_018340775.1. Classification (NCBI taxonomy): domain Eukaryota; kingdom Viridiplantae; phylum Streptophyta; class Pinopsida; order Cupressales; family Taxaceae; genus Taxus; species Taxus wallichiana. The sequence continues at coordinate 323,395,866 of CM031241.1, read as the reverse complement.
ATTTAGTAGGTTCTGCTTTATACTGGTATAATAACATTCCACAATATTCCCTCTTTTCATTCACATAACTCACTCAACTATTTCTTGAACATTTCTTGATAAATATTTCCCTTAAAATCACCATCACTCACAAACCTATATGCTAATAAAAAATTGAAGATGAATCTATTACCAAATTTTTATCTATTTGAAAGGTATAATCAATCAATTTTCATTTTTCTCCAATAGACAAAACTATTTGAATTGTTTCCATGTTCATACACAAAACATATTTATTCTACACTTCAAATCCAATCATTTCAAATGTTTGATGAAGCCTTTTTTATGGCCCGTAAAATCAAACTTCATGCTCTTGAAGAAGGTAGAGTAAAACTTAGACCAAAGAAACCAAAATCCAATTTCCCATCCAAATCATCTTCTAGTCAAGATAAGCCCAAAACATCACCAATTCTATAATCGTCAAATATACTCTAAAAGTACATTTGACCAATGAACACTCCCACATCAAACATAAATATACCCATATTGGAGATACCTATAGTGTTTTATTTTATAAACTCCTCGTTGCTAATATGATCTCTCTTCCACCCATCCATCCTATCGACACTTTTGTCTCCAAACCCTCTTGGTACAAAGATAACAACTATTGTAAATACCATAGGGTCAAAGGTCATGACATCAAAAGGTATCATTCATTCTACAATGCTCTTGATTTGACTAAAAAGGAGAGATACATTTAGAAAACCATAAGACTCCTTACAGTCATAACCTTCACATCTTCAAGTAGCCATTTCATAATCATTCCCATCAAGTATTCAACCCCAAATGAAAAATATACAAGTCCAACATACCATACATACCATCAATAAAACATCACCTATTACCAGATCCACATCAACACTCACTAATAGAAACACGCTTTGAATCAACATCTAAAAAATTAGAAACACCCCCATAAATTGTTATCCAAATTAAAACCTTTACATCTATATCTATATCCTCTTCACCCATCCCTTAATAAAAATCCTCCAAATCCAAAAACAAAAAGTCATCCAAATTATGAAAATTTTATATGATAAATTCATAGCTCATTACCATCTATTTGACCCAAAGAGTTTCCTTCCTCCCCATATAAAAATTCATTGTTATAAACCGTTTCACTACTCCTATGAAAAGAATCAAACATCATCCCTCTATCCTAGGGCTCCATCCCTTGTCAATACTATCTATGATGCCATCAAAAATACTTATCAAAAAATAACCAGATAACTCACCTTTGAAGACAACGCCTCCCAAGACAGTTAAATTAAAATAAACATTGTTTCATTCCACCTCCACATCAAAAGGACACTATGCAACTATTATAGAAAAAATGCTTCAACAATCACTCATATTGTTACCTCCCCTCAAACCATCTAACACTTAAGGCTAGAAACCTTCTTCATATATATTTGAAACCTCCTATGGTTACCATCGAGATACCTAGACTTTGTATAGAAGAATGTAAAGACTTTCACACAATTGTTAAAAATATTTAAGAAAAGGTCCTTCTCCTTCAGATTTACAAATATCAAAGAAACCTCACCTAGTACCTACGAATCATCAACCTCTAGTATCAAAAATATTTTTGTAATATCCTTCCACTTTAAATCGACACGCCCACATTACTACCCAATATTGTACCCATGAATCTAATCTTTGAGAATAAAATAAACTAGAAACATGTTTTGTTATCCCACCACCTCCCGAGCTCACCTCATCCTCATCTAAAGATAAACCTAATATTTCCATTCCTCTAGCCCCTAAGACCTCTAATCAAACATCACAATCAAAAACTAAAGTCTCCATTCTAGTTGCACCTTCATCCTCCACTACAATACAAAAATTGTCATTAAACAATTACACCAGGATCCTATTAAAATCTCACTTTATGAGATAGTTCAAAAATCATCCTCACATAAACAAACAATGATCAAAGCCCTCCAGTCCTTATCATTACATACCTTGATGATCCCCACTCTTTCAAATATTTCATAGGTGTTCTCAAAACATCCTCAGTTATTTCCTTTGATTCTACTGAAATACCATCACTTTAGCCTAAGGATCATGATTTACCTCTCTTCATTACAACCCAAATCAATGATGTCCTCGTCAAGAGGGTCATGATTGATGGAGGCACCACAATCAACATCATCTCATCCATTTCCTTTAACTAACTCCAAGTTCCAAAAAAATTCATCACTCAAACACCAATCCTCCAATATTTAAATGATACCATGATGCCCTTATTAGGTATTATCATTTTACCTCTTAAATTTGGCGTTAAAACCCTACCCAAACTCTTCTATATCATAGAGGGAGAGTTCCAATATAATATTTTGTTTGGAAGACCTTGAATACGTAACATGATTTTTTTTCCCTTCGATGCTTCACCAGTGTCTCAAATATGAATAAAAAGGTAAGATATTCATGGTCCTCATAGATCCTAATCCTTTCATCGATTCTAATATGACATATCATTCAAACACCATTATCATCCCAAAATAAATAATTTGATGAAGAATCCTTCGATACATCCATTCCATCATCGAAACTACTCAATGATTCATCCCTTGGAGATATCATAGAATTTATTTCATTGGGGGAGTATCACCTCCTCATGCTTAATTCACTTCCTACACCTAAGTTATATGAAAGACCGAGAAAAAAAACAACCATTTTACGAGCCTGACATTAGAGACATTATCTCCTATGGCCACACCTATCTAAAAACTAACCTTGTCTATGGCAGCAGGTTGACGAGTCCATTTTCACAATGCAATCATCGACACCATGTCATGCCTTTTAAATATCATTTCAAATATTTATAAAATCCAAAATTTACTAAAATTTACATGTTTATGCGAAATCACAACACCCTGAAATGGTTTGGTTGTTGATGGGGCATTCGGTGTGATTCCACAACATGGAGATATTCCCAAATTTTGGGACTTTGTGAAATGGGATAGCTCTCTTGAGAAAGGTCAGCTTCATATTACTAAATCTTGACACCACACGTTAGTTGGTACCCAAATTAGTCCCACTTTTCATGTCAAGAAATATCAATAGGATAAGGAGGACATTTAGATAGAGTCATACGAGGATTTGAGTCATTTTGTAGCTGGGGAAAGATCGGCGGTCTCTTTTGTACTTAGACTTGGGAAATGTTGAATAGTACCTCACTAAGGGTATGTGCTACCTTGGTACTTTAGGTTCTTCCTGCAACCAAGGTAACATGACCCATTTGTAACCTATATTTGTGAAAAGTAATGAATGGAACATAAATGTTTGGACTCTTTTTCTCAAGGAAGTGAAAATAGCCTCATGAAGACATGGAAAATACATACATTATCTAACTCTCACGAGTTATCACACTAGAAAATGCATATATCTTCGAAGGAAGGATCGGGTTACAAAATACGGTCATAATTCTAGTTTTCTCTTGCATACTTTGGACAAAAGGTGAATAAATCTAACAAATCTCCATAGTATTTATGTAGAAAGCGTGCGAAGGGGTAATTCGAGTGGATTTGATGGTTATTGGTTATAATTTTGATGTTTTGTTGGGAAGGTGAGAAAGATAAAGTTGACTATAAAGAGGAATTAGATGAACCTTACAAATACTATATGTAATTTTTCTTGATGTAAAGTATGGATTACATAGTACGAGAAAATTCCTTGCCTAGAATATTTTTGCTCATGGAAACCCAAGAACACAGGATTCCACATAAACTTTGAGAATTCAAACATAAAATTTCATGATAAACTCTCAAAATAAATTCTAAGAATCTTTGATCAAATACACTCGGGAATTGACAAAGAACTTAGAACAAACAACTACAAACTGATTTTAAAGACGTTTACCACACTATGAAGGAAAGCTTCAAGAATCATGTAAATTTAGTTACCAAATTCTTACTATTTTAAATAAGGCTTTATTTAATTTAGATATATTTAATTAGCATAAGATTGCAACAGAAATATAGACAATTAACTTAAAACAATTCATCTTAAACAAAGAAACTGCTCTCATGAGACTACGTACAAATTGATTCACGAAACACCAACTCTTCAATAAGGGGACACAACAACTATGACCTCAATATTTTCCAAAGACTCTACATTGAAATTATTTTGTCTTAAAGGTTTTGGGAACAAATTAATAATATCTCGGGTATCTCAAAGTTGGTTCATTTCTTTTCCAAGACAAATAGGTTCTCTCCTTTTTCTCTAAAAGCTTAGAAAATTTTAACCCCCTTATTCGAGAGTATTCTCATTGTATTTATACAGTTTTACTTGCTCACCGATTTTGCGTTTTCCCCAAAATCCTGAATCTCAAAGAGAATATTCTTCTTTATAGCATAGAATTTGATTTATTCTTATTTTCAACATTTTTACATCAGACCTTGAACCACACCCAATAATGATCCCGATGCATGCGCCGACTTTATATAGAAATCACGTGAGAAAAAGAGTCTAGTAAAATACGGCTGCCTTTGCAAATGCGTGAGCTCGAATTCACCAAGCTGTGTGAATTTCAATGCAAACTTAGGTCTCTCTATAAGGGAAATGATCTCGATGGATGTTTCACCAATCTGTAGGTGTCAAATCTTTGAATCAAGAAAGACAGTGAACTAATAATGCCAAAGAATTAGAAGCTTTATCTCACTGTCTCACAAAAGATTATGTGGAGTTTTTCGTGGTTTCAACAAGCTTTGAATGAAGTAAAACAAAATTAATCCAGTGGACGTAGAAATAGATAAGCACAGATTTGATTATCAAAGCCATCACTTCATCTTTCCTAAACTATGCACAACAAATATTTCAAATAGAATGTAGGCTCCAAGAACATGAGAAATGAAAAGTGAGCAGCTGGCGGAGTTGGGACTATCAGATCTCACACTGTCTTGATCTACACAAAACGTGAAAGTCACCCATATGTAAAAATGAATTTTCACAGTGATCTTCTTAAGACTCTCATTTTTCACAAGGACATGACCATTGACACTCACGAGACCAAATCTAAACTCATAACCAAACTTGCACACACAAAATAATTATGAGAATAATTAATTTCACACACACTGATATATTTCTTCTCTCTGTATCTTCAATCGAACACCATTACACATATATAGGAGAGGATTCCCTATTATTATGGAACCACTCAATCCTATAATATCTCCTATTTAGTTGTGATTGTTACTCACGTAACAATACACAACTCAAATCATATGAGTTGTTAAAACAACTCCAACCAATATATTATTGTTAATATAACAATAATATAATTACTAACATTTGTATTTAATGAATACATAAATAATGTAAACATTAATATTTAATTTCCTAACATTCCCCCCCTTAATGTTTACATGGTAACATTAGAAATTTCACACTTCCTTTGCAGCCTGCCGCCTCTGCGCGCTCATGATCTTGGCACACACTTGAACTGAAGGTAGAAGAAGGAACACATCAACTTCTTATCGACCAAGCATTGTCGGGAACACATCTGACCGACGAGGATGGGAACATGCTCAGGAATCATCTGCTTATCAACCAGTCACTCTAGGGAACACATCTGACCTAGTAGTGTGGGAACTCAAGCAGGAACACATCTGAACAACCTTCAATGGTTTTCAAGAGGCTAACCAAAAACCTAGGTACGAACAGGAACACATCTGACTGTTCTACCTCATCAAGCCTCATGATGTTGCGTTTCACTGTGTTATTTGTTCTGTACTATGTTTTTACATTTGGGGAAATAGGAATAGCCACATACTCAACTGAAAAACTGAAAATGGAACATTGGATCATGCTGATCATGTTCCCCCCTCAATGTGAACATTTCACTTATTCAACACACAACAGGAACTCTGAAAAAAATCACACTAGACATCAAATACTGAAAGCACACTCACACCACAAAATGTGCCACCATAGCTTCGTGTGGCCCCGTCGTTGGTGACTGACGAGAGGTCATTGTCTGACCTCCAGCCTCCGATGCCTCCATCCTCCATTTGTAATTATCTAATAGAGAAAATCTTCATCACTTTGATTTTCTATATAAGCAGTATTTCCTTCCTCTTCATTTTCTCCTTCGTCATCAGCAGCCATGGCATTATCTTGCAGTTTCCCATCAAGTAAGTCTTGTGCTCTTTTCTTGCAATTTGAGGACAAGTGGCCAGATTGTCTACAATAATAACAGGTGAGCCACTTCTTTGAATCTTTAGAAGATGATCCAAGTCTAAAAGAATATTTAGATCTTATTTTATCTTGTTTCTTACCATACAGGGCTTTTTCCTCTGGTTCCGCAAACATGATTCTCTTTTCTTCATCTAACAAAGAAGAAATAAGTTCTTCTAAACTTGGATTTATTTTACTCAATGTAAAGACCATGTTAGAATAGCATGGAGGCATGCTATTGAGTAACATTGCTTTAGCGTCGTCATCAGGGACATCTACACTTATTCCTGCTAGTTGATTGCAAATAGAACGAAACTTACTAATATGTTCCACCATGTTATCGCCTTCTTCCATCTTGATGCCGAACAATCTTTGCTTTAAAGATATTGCTGCACTTCCAGCTTGTGATCCAAACAATTTCTTCAATGTCTCCCAAATTGTGTGAGAGGACTTTTTTAAGTCTATATGATGCAAATAGGAATTTGATAGACCCAATCCAATAATTGTTGTAGCTTTTCGATCTCTGCTTGCCCATTTTTCTGCTTCATCTGCATTTGTCGGTTTCTTCTCTTTTCCATCAACAATATCCCACAAGTCTTTGTTAATTAGGAACAGCTGAGTTCGTACTTGCCAGGTATGAAAATCTTTACCTTCAAATTTTTCAATGTGACTCAACTTATCCATTATGACGCTTCAAAAATTAAAAAAATAGGTGTCGGATACAACCGAAAATGCATTTTTTTAAAAAAATTTAATATAGCTAAAAGCTATTGACATATACAAATATAAGACACATATCAAACTGGTTTTTAAACTAGAAAATTTGACTAATAATAAAAAAATAGACCGACCTTTACAAATATTCCCCACCGATTGCATGCAGCCTATCATTTCATGGGCGCAGATCTCACAAAAATATTAGGAGTGTGGCGAGTCTGATACCAAATCTCGAGCCAGATACAATAATAATAATTTTCCTATTGCCACGTGAATTCCTATACATACGGATCTGCAGAACTCAGAGTGAAATCTAGAGACCTCTTCAAACAAGGAAGACGAGTTAGAAGCTTGTGGATCGACGATACAACATGCAGCTGATGAGATATCTTCTACAGGCGCTCCATTACAGGATGAGATGTCACCAGGAGCTTGTCGCACGATCTAATTTGTGCATGCAATAAATGGATAACTTCACTTTGCATGTAGATCATTGAATAGGAGATGCATGCATTTCCTCCTATCAACATGTAGATTGCAGGTGTATGGGCTCCACTTGCAAAACATATGATGTATAACAATTTTCTTATGGCGCCAAGTACTGCATTCATCTTCCTTTCAACAAACTAAAAAGTGACATCAGTTTTTACATCAGACCCTGAACCACACCCAACAATGATCCTGATGCATGCGCCGACTTTATATAGAAATCACGTGAGAAAAAGAGTCTAGTAAAATACGGCTGCCACTGCAAATGCGTGAGCTTTGAATTCACCAACCGTGTGAATTTCAATGCAAACTCAGGTCTCTCTATATGGGAAATGATCTCGATGGATGTTTCACCAATCTGCAGGTGTCAAATCTTTGAATCAAGAAAGACAGTGAACTAATAATGCCAAAGAATCAGAAGCTTTATCTCACCGTCTCACAAAAGATTATGTGGAGTTTTTCGTGGTTTCAACAAGCTTTGAATGAAGTAAAACAGAATTAATCCAGTGGACATAGAAATAGATAAGCAGATTTGATTATCAAAGCCATCACTTCATCTTTCCTAAACTGTGCACAACAAATCTTTCAAACAGAACGTAGGCTCCAAGAACATGAGAAATGAAAAGCGAGCAGCTGGCGGAGTTGGGACTATCAGATCTCCCACTGTCTTGATCTACACAAAACGTGAAACTCACCCATATGTAAAAATGAATTTTCACAACGATCTTCTTAAGACTCTCATTGTTCACAGGGACATGACCATTGATGCTCTGATACCAAATCTAAACTCATAACCAAACTTGCACAGGGAAATAATTATGAGAATAATTATTTTTACACACACAAATATATTTCTTTTCACTTTGTATCTTCAATTGAACACCGTTACACAAATATAGGAGAGGATTCCCTATTATTATGGAACCACTCAATCCTATAATATCTCTATTTAGTTGTGATTGTTACTCACGTAACAATACACAACTCAAATCATATGAGTTGTTAAAACAACTCCAACCAAAATATTATTGTTAATATAACAATAATATAATTACTAACATTTGTATTTAATGAATACGGAAATAATGTAAACATTAATATTTAATTTCCTAACAATGTTGCTAGGTGCAAAATTTATGAGCTAGTCATGTTTTTCACTTCCTCGGATATGACTGGGACACCATGTCATCCCCTTTGAGAAATTTTTAATTATTTCTCCAATTTGTGAGTAGATGGCCCCTTTTTTGATGATTTTTGAGTACCTCCATATGGTTTTATTTGACATGTAATCCAATTTGCCTTTTGAGAATATATCTTAGGGAACACACATTTCCTTTTGTGCCTTTAAGTACGATTATTCCTGCATGGTTTTTTTTCATATCAATCTAATCATCATCTTCTACCTAATGCCAACTTATTTCATACTTATTTCTCCCATGTGGATATATAATTTGGATCTTAGAGGCTATCATACCATGATTACACTCATCTCAACTTGCCTAACTCGAATTTCTTATAAAGGTATACCATTTTCCTCTACCAATTCACATTTTCTTTTCTAAGTGCAAGAATTTTGGGGAAATTTCTGTACAATATGCTAAGAAAACTAGTAGTAGCTAGCTTAAAAGACATATCCACTAAGGATTTTCACTCAATTTTTATCTTTCACATCCACGATTACGCATTCATAAAAATGTTGTTTGAAATTGTTGATCCCGAAGATCATCTTGGGCCTACGATAGCTCATTTTTTTAAGGTTACATTAGTGAGAAGACTTATCGGGATAAGTTGTGCTTTTTCTTCCTTCTATATGATGTATTTTCATCTCTTAAGAATGGAGCACCAAAAGACTCCTAGTGAGTTGAACAATTTTTGGCTCATAAGTTGAGGCCTAGTGTGAAAGGTTTGACCAATTATAAATGCCCATTCATTTGTAATGAGGCATTTGTTGTGAATGAAATCCTCTTAGGGTCTTATGTGCTTGATGGAGAGATCTCACTAGGTACTATACCTACCCTTTTTGTAGGATGAACAAACTGGAGAAACATGTCACAATCTTAGAGAAGAAACCATCAAGGACCATACCTTCAAATCCTCCTAAAGCATCAATTTCTTTCATGAAGAAATGTAAGGGTGAGTCTTGATCTAGGCCTCCTACTCCATCTGATCCAAGATCATTTGTGGTTTTACTTCTAGCTGAGGCTTCCAAGCCATCCTCCACTTTCAAAGAAATAGAGGAAAAAGCCTTCCCTAAAGGAGATCTAGACATGACTGGATGGGTTGCCTCTTATGAGAGGAGGTCACAATTGCTTAATCTGTTGTGTGGTCCCATGAAAAATATTGATGAACTGATATCTTTGGGTATATCTTGCACACTCGCATGATACATTGTGTTTTTTCAAATGGAATTGGGTATAGATGAATGTTTTCATAGAAAAATAAGTTGGTCAAGAAAATTCCCCTTTACAGAGAGGATTTTTTGGTGGTGGATGATTATGTTTGTTTTTCTTGTTTCCCTTTCTTGATACAATTCTCAAAAATGTTTGTAACATTTTCTTCATGGGCTAGGGCCCTTATAGAACCCCATTTTTTTTACAATACAAAAGGTAACAAACAATTTCATTAGTTTACATGATTCATGATGGATTTTAAATATTATCAAAGCAATGTAAAAGTCTAATGTAGTATAGGAAATTACATATAAGTTTGAAAATAACAACTTCAAATTGAATTTCATATTGTTATGATACAAGATAACCATTTGAAATAGGATTAAAAGAAATTTTAAGGAAAACAAGCCTAGGCTTGTTCATTAGTCTTCACATCTGTATTTTTATCTTCTTCATCTCTTTCTTCCTTGTTGCCTATCCAAATATGTATCGTAATTTTGGAATAGCTCTTTTATATGATCCTCATCTAGGCATATATGGTGCTGAAATATCATGGATTTCCTACTCGGTGCATCCATGCATTGATCCATATTTTTAATATTCCCATGGTTTTGATTTTAACTCTCTAATTCTAGTTTCTACGGTCATTAGTGTCTTAATGAATTCGTAAGAAAAAAATTTCTCTTTGTGTATTTTCCTCAAAATAACTGATCAAGAAGTCAACTTTTAGATCTCCATAAATTTTTTTGGGATTTTTAAATACCATGTATTCTAACTTTAGATCAAAAGTGTCCATAATTTTTTCAACTCACCTCTTCTCTGTCTCCATTTTTTCTCTGACTCCATTCAAAACCTCAATTTTGATTTTGGCCAAGTCTTCAATTTCATACTGAGTTCCCATGTGTTCAATTGGAACAATTCATTCCTTATCAACTAAGTCTTCATCTAATTGAGTAATATGATTCAGCTTGGGGAGAATTCCCTCAAAATAGAAAGGCTCATTATCACATTGTTCAATTAACTCATCAATTTCATTGATCTTATTCTTAAGCTCTTCATATTTCATCCTAGCTTTCTCAATGGCTTTCTTTCACTTTTCCATTAGGTCTTCCACCCAAGTATCAACAGATTTAACCTTTTTAACAACTTTTTCAATATGTAACACAACTTCAGGAGTATTAGTAGAGATATATTCTAGACATTTAGTAGATTGGGAAACTAACTATTATAGACATGAACTCAATTATCTCGACCCAATCTTTTAATTGCATTTTTGTTATCATGTCTTCCTCCACTTTTCACAACAAATCATGAACTAGTTCTGAAAATCCTTGCTGCAGTGCATCCAATATGGTTTTCCCAAAGGAATAAATTAAACATTATAGTCACTAACAGTTAAATCACTTCTTGATTTTCCCTCATGTGGGATTGCCACCTCCAAATGCTTTGATCCATATGGGTTAGTATGAGTTTAATTAATGAATCTACTATTTTTTTGAGCCTTTTTGGGTTTTGGGAAGGCTAAGGCTGTAAGATCTATGGATTTCATAGGTATAACCTCTTCTTCTTCTTTTGAAATCAACTCTCTTATCCAGCCTTTTGTAAGAACAATTCCCACCTTTGTCTCTTGCAGTTCTGTTGAGGTTTTCAAGGACATCCACCAATTGCTTAGACATTTCTTAAAAATATTGCACTAATGGATCCTTAAGCTACACTTTTTCCACTTTTAATTTTGATTTTTAGTGTTCATCTTATGTTGGAACTTTCCCCACTCGCTTCTTTACTTGTAATCTTGAACTTGGGGTTAATAAACTTCCTTTTGAGTCATATCAACATTTGGAACATATTATCTATTTTTCTCCTTATCTAATGTAGTCATAACCTCTACATTTTCCTTGGGAACCTCTTAGGATGTGGTTATTCCTTTAGGTAATTCTTTTTCTTCTTGAGTTTCTACTTCCACTAGAGGTCACTTTTTGGTGGAGATATCCTCATGAACTGGTATACAAATTTCCTTTCATTCTTTTGATACCTGCTTTTGTGGTATGGTGTGTTGGATCCCAGTAGCTAATCCTTTACCTTTATCAATACCATATATACTCTTAATTTCATCAACTTTTTCCTTTGTAATGGTTTCTTTCATAGTTTCAATCACCCTTTCTTGGCAGGATTTTCCCTTTGAGGTGATCCACTACCTTTGCTAACCTTGGTTTTCTTTTAGGGATCACTTTTACCTGGTGCCTCAATATCCATAATTTCTCCAGAGAAATTTTTGAAATTTTTCAACTTGCTCATTTCTAAAGTAGTTTGGCCTTCAAAAGATACTTCTGACATTGGAATTTCTGAATCAACAATTGGCACATGGGTGGATTCCTTCACTCCTTCACTTGACTAGAGAATACATGTATCTTCTACCACTTTTATTTCAATTGATAATTCAAATTCCTTAAGTACAAGAATATCCTCATTTGTGTCTATGTCCATTATTTCAATTGGGATTTTTGTTAATTCAGGTAATTGATCAAAAAGAGGTATACTCACACCTTCAATTGGTGTTTCATGAAATTTCTTCAACCCTTGTTCTAACATAGAACTATCTAGTATATTAGATGGGATATTACCTTGGGATACTTTTTCTTGAGTAATATTATCTATAAATCCTTACGGAGATAAATTTGAAGCTAGAAACACCGATTTGTATACTTGGACTTACTTGAACATATTTTTGTTCTGGTGGTGGAGTTGCTTGATGAACCATAGAAGAAAATATTCTTTCTTGTTCATTAGTGATCATGGGAGGAACAATCACTTGAGGCTTCTTATGCTTGTGTTTCTTACCTACATGATTTCCTTCTCTTACCAAGGGTTATTCAAAAACAACTTTGTATCTCTTTTTCCCTTTCAAATTACTTGATACTCGGTGTCACCCTTTCCTTGACACTCTGTGACTTGGAATGGATGTTAGCACATGTTATGGCTCCTCTCATCATCTTTTAAGTACTTTGGAATCCTAGTAAAACCTCTCAAGGGGCCTTTTGTGTACCTAATACTTTTCCCGTTGTTTGGATTAGTACTGCAAAAGTAATAGTAGAATTTTCCATAGAATTTAGAAGTATTTTGTATGTTGCTTGCTTTAAAGAAAACATGGAAGTTCCTATTTCACTAGAAACAATGGTCCATTCATTAATAATTCCTATAGTATGTATTTTTAAAGGTAATTTGGGTTTTTTTCTTTCTAAAGGATACATCTTATCAGCTCCTTCCCTCAAAGGGGGAAGATCTTTCAAAATATATATTTCCTAAAATTATTAAAAGTACCCTTGTATGTTGAATAGATAGATTTATGTTGTTTTGTTTTAACCAGGTCAAAGTTCTCTTCATCAAATGAGCAATCCTACCATACAGATAATCTAATTATTTTTCATCACATTTTGTAACGGTCATTGGTTTTCCTTCTATTTTTTGATCAATATAAAATTGGCTCAAAATTTTCTTGTCATCCACAATTCCTTGAGGCACCACAACAATTTTAAAATCAAGGATCTACATGAGAGTCATCTGGAAAAAATCGAGTCTAAATTTTTCCTCATCTCTACAATTCATCCAATAATCCTCAAAATGAGGTTCATGCTCAAAATAATTTCCCAAAGTGTTGACCACCCATCTAATATCGAGTTAGACCTTAATTCAAATTTCTCCATATCAAACCTCTCCATTCTCTCCTCAATTAACCTAAATTTTATAATAGAGGGAAATAATACATTCCAATCCTAATGGGAAAATTTATGTTTGTATTATGTCTCCCAATAATCAACTCATGAATAGGTGTTATTTGTCTTGACAATTAACACAAAGCCATCTTGTCATTTAAATACCTTGGTAATTTACATGGGTCTTCCTCAAATCCACTAGTTCTAATGTATGTGAATATCTTGTATTGGATTAAAAAGAAACCATACTCCATTATTATATTCTTTGGTTCTTCGATATTTAGTATATCTCCCATTCGAGTTTTGAACAAACATATGATAGGTGCAAAGAATGCATCATTCACCAATCTTACATTTCCCTTCCAATTGCTCAATTGTAATTAGCGATAAACCTCATACACCTTGATTTGTTTGAAAGGTAAATGTAGTACAAGGCCAGGGAAATGTCTATGTCTTGAAATATTGTACATCAAATATGTCATCATATAAAACTTGAGCTCCCCAGTACCACCCATTTTGATTTTTACAGTTAGTGATAAAATATGCACATGAATTCAATTGGATATGAGGGTTGCAAAAAATGTTTCCTTTCCTTTATAAAAAAAAGCCACATATATGGGAATATCCATTATTTCTATTCATTTGTTGTTTCCAAGCTAGCCATTCTACTTAGAAACAAAAATAAATCCTCTGCTTCTTCCACAAACTATGACCTAACTAATTTTTTTGGAATCCTAGTGGTTATATTTTATCTACTAGAAGCCACTTGGTGTTTATAACTTTAGAATAATATTTATTCTTGGATTCAAAGTATTTTATGGCTAATTCAATACTTAGGGTTACCAAAGTATTGATCACCGATAATCTCATCATTATCCCGATATTTTTGGGTGTTAAATTCAATACTACCTCACCACTCCCATCCAAAACCTCCATATTATCTAGATTATAATTCATGGTGCAAATACTTACCATTTTAGGAAAATTCACTCGAAGGAGGGATACTACTAGGCCCCTGAATTGACCAAGTACCTAAGGTATGAAGGGATGTGGTATGCAGAAGAAGGGCATGAAGGAAAGCACAAAAGTATCTCTTCGGGGTGCGAGATGGATCGTGCCTAGGAAGAATGGATTCGGGACTTATTTGATTTTGGAAAATGGGTAAAGATGTATTAAGGAGCGAATGGAAAAGCGAGAAGATACAATTATGGATAAGCTATGGAAACTTGCACTCAAGAAAAGAATATTCCTAGGCATCATTATGGTTATCATGAAGGGATAACAAGCTGAGTTTGTTATGGATTAGTTGGAACTTGCATGCTAAGGATACTCAATTAGGGAAACACATGATACCATCTGAAATGTTCTCATGTAGTGGTGGAGCGATCATGAAATATTCATTCAGCCTTCTCTTGTAATGACGAGTGGTTAGAAGATAGTCCTTCCAGTTCCTCTTTATGAATGGTATTGCATGACATATGAGAGGGTGAGAGACATAAATATAGTGAAATTGTGTAATATTGATTATAAGCTCTATAATGAAGCCATGATAGAGAGAGCATATCGAGACTCTTTTCTTTGCCTTATCTCCATCCATGGAATATTTTAATGTATTCTTGGCTACTATAATTTGATGAATGAATACAATGGAATGGTTTTGAACATCTGTGTTATGGATCTTGATATGTGTGTTCTCTTTATTGTCTATGAATTTATACCCTTGTGTTCTTGATATTATTTAGGGTTTATCTATGATATTGTTGCAATGTGATCATGTTTACTTCCATATGTGGTGTGTCTGGACCTAGATCTAGTTCTTGATCTGGGTTGTAAGAATGACTAATTTCTATCTGTGCAACCATATTTTTGTTAATGGAGAACATTCTCATGAAGCTCACATAAAAGAGGGGCTCGACACCTTTGCGCACCTCAAGTGAGCATCCAGACTAGTTTGGATGATGCACTTTGGAGTGCTTAGGGTTTGAAGAGAAGTAAGACCTCTTTTCAAAGTTGTTATGTGAATGGTGTGTGATGATGGAGTGCTTGACCTTGGATAGTGTCGAAGTGTGGATTAAAATCATAGAGGGTGAGTTTTCCTAGAGATTATATCTGGATCTGAGTTTGATGCACGTAAATAGGTAGAAAAAAACCTATATCATGAGTTGTATGAGACATTCTTTCATTTTTTTCTAGTGGAGTTATAAGAAAAGATTTCAACATATGCATATAGGTCAAGCTGGTACTATAGACCTCGTTTATAGAACCAAGATGAGTATCGAGAGGTTGTATGATGTTAATCTAACCTAGATCTGTGTTGTTGATCATTGGTGGACTCGAGTTATGACTAGATAGACCTTGAAATATGTTGTTTCAATGTATTATTTCTCGGGGATTAATGAGTTTGAGTTCTTAAGGGATCCTAGAGGATTGTTCTTGCATGTTATCCTTTTAGCTTTCAAGATCCTAGTTATTACTTTAATTTTGGAAGCCTTTCCAATGGCTAGCTAAAGTCCTACTAGGCACAGGGCATGGAACTAAGTGTGGTGAAAGATGGTGGATCCTACGATGGACAAGGATAGAGAAGAGAGGATATTCAAGTATGATGAATCATGGGTAAGGGACTTGGAGAGACAACGCAAGGTTGCTAGAGTGATAGAAGTATGGAGGCAGACGTTGCGGGAAGGATTTGAGTTCTATGTAGAAGGCATGGGTTCCGAGACATTTGTGCTACGCCATCTTGGTAAGTGTGGGAGAGTTACCCCCTTCGATTACGGTAAAATTTTGTTGCATGAAGAAAAGATACTAGTAGGCATGCATCTTGGCCCACCTAGTGACCATACCTTGGTGCTTATCTTTTGAGTTTGTGAGGAAAATTTATCTTTTTTTTTTTTTAGTGGTGTTGATATCAGTGGTTGAGTGACACCTAGGAGGTATAAATTTTCATTTCCATCTATGGCCACATAGTCTTTTCCTGTGTTTGGAGGTATTTTTCTAGCACAACATTTGGGCAAGGTATAGGTTCACAAAGTTTGGGTATCGTGTCGGAGTTGGTGCAAGAAACACATCGGGAGTGGTTTAGTATCACAAACCATTGGCACACAATTTAGCACAATGGTAGGGACACAAGAAACAAGCACTTCAAGCCATTAGCCTGCTATAGGAGGAGGATCTAGTATATTCAAAGGAATAGGAGCATGTGGGTTTAGTGGATCTAGTGGTAGAGGAAATATGTGAGGAAATCAAGGCCCCAAAACTAGAGGGAAAGGACCTCAACCATCTCAAGTAGGTGTTTTACGATATGTCCCTACACTTTCCTAATTACAAGGGTGTGGAAGATAGTTCCTAGCATGTGTATAAATGTGATTCGTTATGGTGCACGAAGGTTATCACTACCCTAGAGTGGAAGGTAATTCAGTTTGTAACTACATTGCAAGGGTGCATGCATAGATGGTATCAGAAATATGATCCACACTAGACAATGGTGGATTAAACTACCTTGTGTGATGATTTTTTTGTGGAGTTCCACATTCCTTAGTTTGAACAAAAGAGCATCAGCATGTTGAAGGAAATTTAGGAAGGGATGGAAAAAGTGTATGGGAGTATGACACACACTTTAAGACTCTCTTTTCAAAGCTGTCTTATGATTTTCATCCTTCTTAGTATGATCAATGGTTCGTCGAAAGTTGATCACATCATTCAAGAGGAACTTTCACATAAGACTTTCACATACCTATGTGAGACCTTAGAGGCTGCCTTACATGTTGAGGTGTGGGAAGCATGGATACCGGAGTCAGTCCATTTTTGAAGCTCGAGATCATTTCCATGGAAAAGAATCTATAAAAATTATCTATGAACTTGGCACATGATACTCACAATGGGCTATGACACACAAATTGTAAAGGAGAGGGGCATATAAAGGAAAATTGTGCAGGAAGAGTGGTACATGCCATGAAAGTGGGTGTGAGATTTTCCACAGAGATCATGATGTAAGTAGGTGTCTCTGCTACTACAAGGTGTGATCCGTAAGAATGTGTCTTGCTATTACAAAATTTTCACCTCTACTACTCATGACACCAAGGATTGTAGATTGATTAACCAAATAAATGATTCCATTAATACTAACCTGTGCAAGACTATTTTTTTAAACAATTCCAAGGATGAGGGTCATCATTAAGAAGGGAACACAGATGAAGGGGGTCATGGAAGAGTATTTTAAAGAGGATTTAGAGGCCATGAAAATCATGTAGGTAGAAGAAGTGAGTTCTCGTATGGAAACTGTTACAACTTTGGGTCTACAGAGTATTATAAGCATGAATGTCCTAATCTACTATAGTGCTCTTGGTGTGGGAAGAAGCACAAGTGTCAAGAATGCCCAAAATTTTTTAAACACGTGAGCCAACATATATGAGAAGAAAAAAGGCATCGGGATAGTAAGCATGAATAAAGTTGACCCACGGTGGATGCCAAGGGTGGCAGGTGAGTCAGAGTTAGAACCTATGATGGTTACAATGTGAGCTAAGGTTTTACATGCTAGGGGGTTACCAAAGTAGATACCAGTCCTTACAAGAGAAGAGGTTGTGTATGGGAAGTATCCAGACCCTGATCATCATAAGGAAGTATATCAGGAGACCATAGATGTGATTTGAAGTGTACAAGGAGAGATCTATTGTCTAAAGGAGTAGTCACGGAAGTTAGAGAAAAAGAAGATCGTTGAGGCTCCATAGACGGATCTAGATGAAGTCAAGGAGGTATGTAGGATTCTGAGGTAAGAAAATATTATCCCTATGCTAGTAGAATGGATATGGGAGAAAGTACCGCATGCTAAATGAGAGCGTGAGTGATAGGTATTACAAGCTAACCTTCCCCCACACAACATTGACTATGATAAGAAGATTACCTTAAATGTAATGCTTGATGGATGGATCTTGACAAATATTCTTATTGACATGGGTGGGGAAGTTAATTTTCTCACCTTAGACACATAGAATCAAATGGAGAGTCCCCATTGCAATGATTTCAAATTTTTTATATATGGGTAACAAGACAAAGGCAATGCCTATTAGTGTTTTAAAGGAGGTTTTTATCACTATCGAAGGGGGAAAATTCACTGGAGACTTCTAAGTCTTAGTGCTTGCTAAGACAGACAACTTTCCAACGTTACTTGATAACCCTCAGTACTATAAAAACAATGTTAAATTACATCTTAATAAGGGATATATAAGTTTTGAAAACATGGAGGAACATTTTATCATCCCTTTGACAGATCGAAAGTCATCATCCTATACTAAACCCTTAGGATAAGAAGACCTAAAAAAAATCTATGTAAGGACCATCAAAGATCCTGAGGTTGTGCATCTAATAGAAGTAGTTATTCAGTGAGAAGATACTCAATTTGTAAGTGATACCACTAATGTGGCATGTGACAATTGGGTGCATGGGACATATGAGTTAATCGGAAGGAAATTAAGAGGCTCGATTACAACGATAAAAAGGTGTTCCCACTCGGTACCTAGGAGGAAAACATTTGCCAAGTTACTTGGGAAGGTAACCCTGATGTTTCCATGTTAGCAATGGAGACCTAGTGGAGATACGAGATATAAAGGAGAAGTATGCTTATCTATACTTTGTGTAGGATAGCAGCACGTTGGTGGGTGACCCATCAAGATAACTTATGAGAGTTTCCCAAGGTGAGAATCACATTTTACGTCAGGAGGCCCCATTAAAACCATGTCAAATGTGTTGTATATGGGTAATAAGACAAAGGCAATGCCCGTTAGTGTTTTAAAGGATGTTGTTATCACTATCTAAGGGGGAAAATTCACTAGAGACTTCAAAGTCTTGGTGCTTGCTAAGGTGGACAACTTTCCATCGTTACTTGGGTGCCCTTGGTGCTATAAAAACAATGTTGAATTACGTCTTAATAAGGAATATATAAGTTTTGAAAATAGGGAGGATTGTTTTATCATCCCTTTGATAGATGGAAATTCATCACCCTATACTAAACCCTTGGGAGAAGAAGACCTAGAAAAAATCTATGTGTGCATTATCGAGAGACCCTAAGATTTTACATCAATAGAAGTAGTTATTCGGTGAAGACGCTCAATCGTAAGTGATACCACTAGTGTGGCATGTGATAATTGGGTGCATGTGATATATGATTTAATCATAAGGAAATTAAGAGGATCTATTACAATGATAAAAAAGGTGCACCCACTCGGGGACACTGGGAGGAAAATAGTTTCCAAGTTACACTGGGGAAGGTAACCCTGATGTTTCCCTGTGAGAAATGGAGACCCAGTGGAGATGCGAGATCGAAAGGAGAAGTATACTAATCTACACTTTGTGCAGGACCACAACACATTGGTTGGTGACCCATCAAGATAACTTGCGAGAGTGATGCAAGGTGAGAATCACATTTTTGTTAGGTTTCTTTGAAGCAATTCTCATACTACTATATAAGACTATCATCGAAAGAAACTGTCTTGTTTCATGCCTAGGTATGTGAGAAGGCCTAGATGGAAAGCACGGAAGCCCTGCCTCTATCACTATCAATGAATAAGATTTAATCCACCTTACAAGGTTGTTCACACATATGGTACATTCATTCAAAACTACGTTTTCAAATAGGAAACTTGCTGGAGTTGAAGGTTGACCTACTTCAAAGCTGTTGATTATTGAAATATAAATCCATTGGTGCATGATAAATTGAAGGTTGTTAAGTGCCTAACTATGGGAGATAGTGTCATGGCGAAGGATAGATTACTAGAGTTGTTGGGAGAGCCCAAATTGGAAGCACGTTTTAATGAGGAAGAGTCATAGGAATTATAGCTTAAGCATGCTTACATGGAAAAATTGAAAGGAAATTTTGTCTATGTGGTAGATGGTGAAGAAGTATCAAAATTGGATGGTAACCAAATTGTGGGTATGTGCGAGGTGATGGATGATGTTGATGAGAAAGTGTGTTTCTACCATGAAAACTTAAAAACTAATAAGGTTAACATTGTATCGGATGCGGAACCTAAGGAAGCTACTATTGGGGATTACTAGTCATAAAGGGAGGTTTCAAAGATTCTTGATCTGTTGCATGAATTTCAAGATTTTTTTCACTCGATTACCATGAGCTAAAGGGAGTTCACCACTCTTTATGAGAGATGTGCATCAAAATGAATGAGGGGGCATGCCCAATTCGAGAAGAGACCTTATGGAATGAATCGAATCTACGAATCGGGGTCAAGGAGGAGATTGACAAGATGATCATTTAGGAATTATTGAGGATGTTGAGGAAACATAGTGGATAAGTCGATAGTCATCAAAATTAAGAAGAATGGAAGGATAAAATTTGTGTTGATTACATGGATTCAAATGTGGTGTGTTTCATTAACCCTTTTCCAAGCCCCTTTACTAAGGAGATCTTGGAAGGAGTAGTCAGGCGTGAGATCTATTCTTTCACAGATGGATTCTTAGGATATCATCAAGTTAGAATTGCACAGGAGGACTAAGAAAAGAAAAATTTCACCATTGAATGTAGAATTTTTTCCAATGCACTCATGCCTTTTTGACTAAAGAACGTTCTATGGTATTTTTCCTATTGTAGTTTAGGCATTTCAAGACACAATCCATAAGTTTCTTCAAGTCTTCCTTGATGATTGGATGGTTTACAGACTAGTAAAATACCATTGTGACAATTTACGGTAGATGTTTGAGAGATTCTAGTAGTTGAGTATATCTCTAAACATTAAGAAATGTGTTTTTTCTACTCCATTTGGAACTTTGTTGAGGCATATCATATGTAAATAAGGCCTGCTAGTGGATCCTACCAATGTTGTCGTTATTGTGGGATTGGGGGAACCTATTAACCAGAGCACATTGCTGGATTTGTTGGGCATATAGGGTACTACCAGAAATTTATTAATGGATATGCCAAGATCACTACACTATTGGAGGGATTACTGAAGCACAAAAGTACATTTTATTGGGGAGAGGCATAGCAGATGGTGTTTAAAGTATTAAAGAATAGGGTTATCTTTGTTACCATGTTACACTTTATTTATTAGGATAATTCATTCCATGTACATGTCGATGCTTTAGGGACGGAAATTGGAATAGTATTGGCACATCCTAGTGAGGGGAATATTGATTACCCTCTTTGTTTTACAAGTAGTAAGTTGACCCTAGTAGAGGAGAACTATACAACTACCGAGTGCGAGGCGTTGTCAATGATATACATGTTGTACAAATTCAGGAAGTATCTACTGGTAACACCCATTATATTCTACAAAGACCACATGGCATTGAAGTACTTGGTAAAAAATCCCATTTTACAAGGGTACATATGTTGGTGGGTCCTATTGTTTCAAGATTTTGAGTTTACGGTTGTTGTAAAAATAGGTAAGAGTAATTTGGGGCCTGACCATTTATCAAGGATTGACTCAGGAGAGGACACACAAAGCATTGAGGATATAATTCTAGATGCACAACTATTTAGATTATAGCATTTTCCCTCGACTTGGAAGATATTGTTGTGTTTCTCAAAACGGGTGTGGCGCCAGAGGGAATGAAGACTTTGGAAAGAAAATAGTTAGCTATACACACCACACCCTACATGTTAATTGGTGGAGACTTATACAAGTTAGGTCATGATGAGGTCTTACACCGGTGTGTGCTAGAGCATGAGCACACTACAATCATGGAGGAAGCACATGGTGGAATTGTAGGAGGACACTATGCAGGAAATGCCACCGCATGGAAGATCTTACTAGTAGGTATTTGGTGGGAAATAATTTACCAAGATTGTATCAAGTTTTTCAAGGCTGTGATCATTGCCAAAACCTTGAAAATATAGGAAGAAGAGATGAAATTCCTTGAGGCCGATAGCTAGTGCTGAACTATTTGAGAAGTGGGTAGTTGAATTTGTAGGCCCTATTTCACTTTCCACACGAAGGATTGGTTTGTGTTATATCATTACTTGTACTTATTAATTAACATGGTGGGTGGAGGTAGTGCCTATGAGGGATTCATCATGGCTCATCACTAGACTACCCCCTATCACCCTCAAAGCTAATGGGACTAGTGAGGCATTTAACAAGATATTGAGTCACTCATTGACCAAATTTTTTTATGTAGGGAGACAGGATTGGGATGAGAAAGTCTCAATTGTGTTATGGGCGTATAGAATAGCCTATAAGAGATTGGACAAAGACACACCATTTCAATTGGTGTTTTGCGTGGAAGTTTTTTTAACAGTACAACTCTCTATGTATTACACGCACAAGAGGATTGGCTAACAAAAATCATTACAAGATTCCATGGATAAGTTAATGTAGTTGGATAAAAGGAAATCACTTGCTATATGGAGTCAAAATACTGAGAAGGTGAGACAAAAATCATGCCATGATCATCACATTAAGAATAAAAATTTGAGATTGGGCAGATGATTTTACTCTATGATTCTAAGTTTCTACGCAATCTTGGTAAACTCAAAGTCTAATGGTTAGGGCGTTATATTATATCTTACTTCCTTGATTTAGGTGCATGTCAGTTGCAAGTTATGGATGGGACAAGGTTTCCAGGTTATTTTGATGGGATTAGGCTAAAGTCCTACTATAAATAAGGATTCTATGTGTTTATGAATAAGGTAGTATATCCAATTAGATTAGGTTTTCATTAATGCTTTTCCCTTTTGTATGTTTTCTTTATCATTTTTTTGGTGTTGTGTTGTGTGGTGGTGTGTTAGTAGCTAATTACATTGTAAGTTATTCTATGCATAGAGGACTATGCATACATTTTGTGTGGGGTGAATTGGAAGATATGTTTGGATATGATTGAAAAATTCTTTTAGACAATGGATTGTTGGGAAACTCATTTTGAATGATTAACGCAAAGGTAGAAGAATGAGTGGTACGGTGTTTAAGGTGTTTGAATTCATGCGGTTATAAAGGTGTGTTGAGAAAAATTGTTTAAGACCACGTAGAAGAGAGATAATGATCACACAGTATAAAAAGATAGGTGAAACCTTGGAGAACTACTTAGTGGACAAGCACAGAGGTTATTTACTTTTGCACAAAGTAATGTGCATGCAGGAGGGTATGTGAAAGTAAAGTAGTGTTGGACCACTTGAGCGTTATAACTATGACGCGAGGGAATGTCATGAAACTTGATTTAAGTGAAATAAATTTGTTTATTAAAAAGATACATTAAGACACATAGTTAGAGGAACTTTAAGGCAAAAAAAAGTATAAATATAAGGGTAAAGGTAGTCATTTCGACTACTTTTCCTTAAA
The DNA here is from genome assembly GCA_018340775.1 of Taxus wallichiana var. yunnanensis. Taxonomy (NCBI): domain Eukaryota; kingdom Viridiplantae; phylum Streptophyta; class Pinopsida; order Cupressales; family Taxaceae; genus Taxus; species Taxus wallichiana. Next base: position 323,372,055 of record CM031241.1, on the reverse strand, counting down.
AATAAATCTCTTGAATAGAAGTGTGACAAGGGTTTTGTGAAGAATAACAAGATACTTGTCACGAACTAGTAAAATTATGTGAGTTGTGGCATGATATTGTGGTATAACAAGAGGGAAAATGAGATAACAAAGCAGGAAGGGGTTGCATGAGAGAGAATTGTTGAAGTCATCAAGTTTAGATAGATGAAGGTGAAGTTGAATGCACCTAAGGCACAAAAGAACAAAAAAAGGAGATGGAACCTAAGAAATATCGTACAAATAGACTAGTGGTAGTAAAGGAAGAACCCGTGGAGATCTATTTGGAAATGCAATACCCCAAAGGTTATTAAGGAATAGAAGTGGAGTTCAAAGTTGTACATGTGTAAAATAAGAAAATATAAGCATAGAATGCATGAAAATGAGAAGTCTATGTGGGAAGATTTGGTTTAAAACACTCCAATAGTAGATGAGCTCAAAAACTAAGGTTAACGACTCGGTACAACAAGAGTTATAGAAAATTGGGTTTTTACAGCTATGGGAGCTACCATTCTTTGCAAAACATGCCCCACTATTCGGTGGTTTATTTCATGGCTACACGAGGACTTCTTCTACTTTTTGGGAAGAAGGAGTATGATTACGAGACCACTTAATCGGGATAATTAAAGGCCTGTGAAACACTAGCAAAGACATGACTCTTAACTTATGTGCCAATGTACAAATTGAGGAGTTGGCAAAAAAATTGAACTATAAGAGTGAATGAAGGACTCAAGTGATTGCAGATCTTCGAGAACCATAATTTGGAGTCACATCCTAACTCATTATTTGCAATTTGGGCACATTAGAGAGGTGGAAATACATCAATAAGAAATTCTTGTACATGGCCTATAGAGTGTCCAAGTTGGCACATTACAATTTTGTACAATTTATTACAAACAAAATTATTGAGGATGCTTGAGTACAAAATGAGGTAGGATAAAAAATCACATGGGGATCCATACTTATGTTGATCATATTTGAGGAAATTGGTGTCCAAGATGGGAACATATGAGATCACCCACTAGGACACTTGTCTCCTACAAGTACATTTTACACAATTCAATTGTGATGGGACCATCTTGAGTTCCTACAAGGAACAAATGAATGTATGGTATGAACGGTTGCATGATGCCTTTGAGAACGAGTGGTATATCCCCCATGAATTGCCATAATTTTTAGGGATCAAGTTAAATTTGTAGTTATATAACACTTTTTCTTGGAAAAGTTTATGATGTACAAGGGAGATATGGGGCCATGGTGCAAGATTCCATTCACATTTACCGTTAAGTACTGAAGTGTGCCATCAATTGATTAAAAGACATGAAAAAGATGGTTTTTGATGCAGAAAAAGTGGATGCTAATGTCCATACCCTACACGTAACATACAAATATGGCACACAACCCAACTATGTAGAGGTTTTGGAACTGGATTTTCTACGGACTTACACCCACAAGTCAATGTCACCATAAAGGGTTATGGCCATTAGGTATTCATGTAGCTGCACCCTTAAAAACAAGGGGGATTGAGGTGGAGATTACATAATCCACCTTTCCAAATCCAAGGGAGGCGTTAATCCCATGAATGAAAGTAACCCAAGTAGAGGGAGAAGAGGAAGAGGAATAGATTGAAGGGAAGTTGGACACCTCCCATAAGAGGAAGTATTACACATGTCGCGATGGTAACACAAGTACGAGAACATAACATTAAGGTGGCACTAAGTCTTCACCTTTGCTAGAGTGCAAGGGAGATAAGAAGCGAGAAGGAGGAAGAACCAGAGAGAAAAAATAAAAAACATGTGATGCATCGAGCCCCATGATAAGCTCGAAGGAAGGAGAGAAGGAGAACCACAATATCTTCAAGGAAGAGTTATAAGAAGATCTCGAAGATTAGGAGAAGAGAGCTGAAGATGAAGCCAAGAATTTGGGAGAGGTACACAAGAAATAAAAGGATAATTCTATAGGACCGAGAGAAGACTCCGGTGAGTGATTCCTCCCCTTTACAGAACACTAGCCTAGAATAAAAGATAAGGGAAAATCCCTTACTATAAGGGAGGATAAATTATTCACCATGAGATCGAAGAAGAAGTGGTCAAAATGCAAAGCAATAAGGAAGAAGTGGACACCCATTTCCCTACATATGGAATTTATGGATGACCCTATAAAGGTATTGCATGCAAGGTTTCAGGCCACCCTTCCACTAGAAAAACTACATGGTTAAGATCTTATGGATCAAGAAAGGGGCATTCCTAGGACTATAAATATGATAATTTGGAACTTACATTACCACTCAAGAGCTTGAATTTTAGGTTAACAATCATGTGATTAAGAGCGTTCATCGAAGAAGAAGGAAGGAGAGACATACAATGTGGTGCATCCTAACCACCTCACAGATGAGCAGGCATGCAATGTGCTCCAGAAGATGTCCTTGGAGGTGATTTGACACAACTTAGATGTAAGGGCCACTACTCGAACCATAGTTGCATAAAATAAGGAAAAGGAAAAGGACATAGAAATATTATTCCAAGGACTTACGGTAAAACAAGTGTGAACCAAGGAGGCTTATGACCAAGGTGGCGCCCTTGTCAAAATAATTTTTAGACAATGTCTAGCGTTGGTGAGCCAAGCTAGGAAAAACTATGAGGATGAGATGGAGTATCTCAAAGACCTTATAGGGATGGTACTTAAAAACATCAAGGATGACATGGGTCCTATAGCTAAAGAGCTTGTTAAGGAGAAAGAAGTAAAAAAATCACCGATGAAGTTCGTGTAAGCGAGTTCGAGGATTTTCTTACTCAACTCAAGGAAGCGAACATATTGGTAGATAGGGGCTTCAAAAATGTAGGAAGTGAGAGCCAATCATTGATGTGTGGGTGACAGATGAGGAGGCTTCCCTCAAGGCTTTATAGGAGAATATCCCAACTAACAAGGATGATCATGCATAATTGATTGCTAATACCACATCTAAAAAGATAAGATAAAAAAGCGTGATAATATGGATTTCAGGATTAGCGAGCTCCAGGATTCCATCACTAAGTAGATGGATGATTTTGAAGGTATCTACATGGATTTGTTAGTATCTATTAATGCGCTCAAGGGAAGGTGGAGGAATTCACCCCAGACCAAGTGCCCAAGTGTTTTGGGAGAAGCATCAAGGAAAACATTAGTATAGTTAAAGTCACAGGAGAAGTGAAGGATGAAATAGACACCAAGTTCCATAAACTTATCCATTCAGTCACCTAAGAAAATAAACCATGTAGAATTTTTCCCTTACCAAATTTTTGGTTGTTAATATTTTGTTCGGGAAACACAAAGGATTTCTGAGGTGGTAATTAAATTAGTGTGGGGTGATTTTGGGTTCCATAATTGACCAAGTACATGAGGCAAGAAGGGTTATGGCACACAAAAGTAGGGCACGAAGGCACACATAGAATTATCTCTTGAGGATGCATGAGGGCTCATGCCCATAAAGGATGGATTCGGGATTTAGTCAATTTTGGACAATGGGTAAATATGTGTTAAGGGAATGAATGGAAAAGTGACTAGATACAATTATGGATAAGCTATGGAAACTTGCTGATCAAGAAAAGAATATTCCAGGGCATCATTAAAGTTATCATGAAGGGATAAGGAGTTGATTTTGTTATGGATTAGTTGGGAATTCCATGCTAAGGATACTCGATTAGGGAAGTGAATGATAACATCTAGAATGTTATTGGGTAGTGGTGGGGCACTCATGAAAGATTCATTCAAGACTTTTTTATAATGATTAGTTGTTTTAAGAAATTCTTGTCGGTTCCTCTTTATAAATGGTCTTGCATGAAATAAAAGAGGAGAGAGATAGAAATATAGTGAAATTTTCTAATATGTATTTGTTGTCTCCTGAAAATTGCTCTGCATTTTCATAGCCAAATTCAATTTTTTTGAGCTCATGTCCTTTGTTGGTGTTTAAGCCAAGTTAGAGATTCAAGAATTTAGCAAAAGTCGTGCCCTAGTGTTGTTCAAATCTCTATTTTGCTCGTTTTGAGAAATTCTCCATCTCCCATCTATGCACGAAATATCCTCTTTACAATCTCCTTTGTGATTGAAATTGTTCACCTATTCTATGGCCTGGGTCATCAAATCATTATTTTGCCTCCATGCCTCTAGTTTGCAAAGGAAATTCAAAAATTGGACTCAAAATGATGAATTTTTCTTCCTCTGTGTATTTTCCACATTCGGGATGACGGGCATCTTTTCCCCATCAAATTTTGACCCCAATAAATGTAGGTACGTGGTCAAATCCTATTGGATGGGGAGGAATGGGTTTTTGGTGAACTTAACACTTTTGGTCACTTTTGGCAAAAATGGTAAATTTTCCCCACGGCCCCGAGAAAGTTTGAAGTTGCTAATTTTGGTTCATTGCGGAAAAAGTAGAAGTTTTTGTCCCAAGATGCACAAGTTCACGAGGGACACTTAGGACCCAAAAAGCCATAATTACTTATTGTGGAAAGAGAAGAAGTTTTTTCCTAGGCTGCACAAGTTCACGAGGGACACTTGGGACCCGAAAAGCTGAAATTTCTAATTGTGGAAAAAGTAGAAGTTTTTGTCCCAGGCTGCACAAGTTCAATTGGGACACTTGGGACCTGAAAAGCTGGATCAGCCAAAAAATTCAAAAGCGTGAGAGTTGTCTAGCAGAGGAAATTGAGTATTTTAACCTTTTTCCAAAAAAGGTTAAAATGTTAAGAAAAGAGCTGTGGCCCCATCTCCAACCAGAATGTGCCACGTGTCCTAGTAAAATCGCATAAACAGGTTGGCGAAGAATTTTGTGTTTTTGAGCCTCTTTGTAAAAAGGGATAAAATTTAAAAAATCACCGGCAGCATCGATTAGGCTATAAAGGTAAAAGTCAAAGTTGAAGCCCACAGAGGAAAAAGTCAACGGTGAAGGTGCCATGTGTCCTAGTCAAATTGGAGCAAAGTGGGCGGTGGAGGAAATTGAGTTTTGAGCCTTTTTCCAAAAAGGTTAAAATGTTGAGAAAAGGGTCATGACCCCATTTCCAATCAGAAGGTGCCACATGTCTAAGTTGAAAAGTCAAAGTGGGGGTGCGAGGCCAATTTTTTCCAAATTGCCAAATCTCTAAAAAATCACAAAATGCAAAGGGATTTCCCTCATAACCACTCCAATCCCTTCCTACCACATGGATGGCCTGATTTCAAAGCTATAGGAGCAAATCAAATGGTCTATATTTAAACTAGCAAATCAAATGTAACAGTTGCTTTGCAAGATCTAGTTTTTAACCCACCATGAGTGTTTTCTTCACAACAAAGGAATTTGAAAAGGCGTCAAGGATTTGTAAAGATTGTAACCATTTTGGAAAAGGATATAATGGCTTCTCGACGTCATTCCAAGGGCTAGTGATTGATTTTCAAAAAGACCAGAGTGCTCTGTACCTGGAAAAGATAGAAAATGCCATTCTTCTTCTATTTTCTCTTCTTCCTCAAATTTCTTCCATTCTCAAGCTATGTAAAAACTGTGCTCAAGCTTCAATAATAAAAAGAAGGAATTATTGCCTCTTTGATTGAGGAATTGATTGGTACTTTGCGACCAATGGGTTTCATTTGGTCTTGTAGCTTCTCCTGTGGATTTTTTTTTCTTCTGATTATAAATGCATGTAAATGAAATTTCTAATTAATGTGTGTGAGCATCTAATATTCTACTCACAACATTAGTTTCTCCTATCTCCATTCTCACTTCATTCCCCCTTCTCAGATAAAGTTCTTCTCTAGTGAGATATTGCTAGATTTTCCACAAGGTTAGTGGAGTGCCCCTATTGGATCTTTGGTAGAAAGGCCACCATTGGAATGCACTTTTTCATGCATGCACATACGGAAGCTACACCGTTTAAGTAGAGGGACTTATATTCCCATAGCATTGGCTTGAAACCCACAAATTTTTCCACAAGACAAATTTTCTAACCAATAGTTTTGGCACCCACCATAGGGCATATTTTGCAGCATTCGCACCTAAAAATGACCTCGTGGTCATAAAATACAAAAAAAATTTCTAGAAGAAAATTTTACGGAGATTGAATAATCACAAAAACTTCATGGATGTAAACCATGGCTATTGTGGGAAATCCTAATGTTGAGAGACCTGATTTACTCTTTCACATCCAATAACACATTGTTTCTAATATTAGAAAATCTATTCGACATAATAGACAAAGTGTCAATCAATACTTCATTGCCATAAGGATTCTAGACCTGGAAGAGGAGCATGCTATTGAATTGGAAAGGCAGAGACAAATTCCAGCACCCTAGAGAAGAGCATAAACTTTCAAGCTAGCTGATAGAAGGTACACCCAACAATTGAGGCTTAGAGGACAAATTGATCCCACATTTGAAGAGCTTGAAAGAGGGGTAGTTGCTGAAGAGGAGATAAGGGCTCAACTTGAAGAAATAGAAAGACTCCAAATTGAAGCAGAAGAAAGAGTAGCAGTAGAAGCAGCCTTAACAAGACTGGAGGATAGAAATAGGAATAGAATGGGTGATCATGAGCGTGAGGAATGCATGCCTAATGTACCATGGGGAATAAATACTGGTCCACTTTCTCTCCCACAACCACTTCTTGACCTCATAAGAGGCTCAAGAAATAACTTCCCAAAATTCAAAGGGGATGGTTCTCATCTTCAGGAAGAACATATAGTAGCATTCATTACTGCTTGTGGACTTTTGGGAGTTGAAGATGAAGATGTTTCATTTAGTCTCTTTTGGATTCACTCCAAGAAAAGGCTACTTGAATGGTTCTATATGTTACCCCAAGATCTGTCACATGCTCGAAAGATATAAGAAGTGTATTTGAACATAGGTTCAAGAGCACATAAGATTGTCAAGATCTGTTGGTCCAATTGATCTAGATGAAGAAGGAGACCTCTGAATCAATGAGATATTTTGTAGCAAGGTATAATAGGTTGACAAGAAGGATCCTAGAAGATGTGGTACCCCTAAAAATAACTTGAAAAGGTTCTTCATTAGTGCTTTTCCACCATAAGTTGGTTTCTTCCTCAAAAGAGCCCAACCAAGAACATTAAGGGAGGTTCAAGAATTTGTAGTTGAGACTGATGATGATCTAATTCTTTCTAGTAAAGTGAAAGGACCAAATGGGAAGCAAAAAGGTCAAAGTTCAAATTCAGTCACCACTGATCCAATGTTCCAAAAATGGCAAATGACCTAGTTTCTTTGAAGAAGTAGGTGTCACAAATCACAATGAGGAATGCTCCAAGGAGACCAGATTATCATGATAGACCAAGAATTTCTCCACCTCCTGGTACGATTTCTCTTGAAGCACCACCATTCAATGCCATTTGTGACACTAGGGAATCAGAAGAAGGAACAGACATTGAGGAAAATGAAGAAGAAAGCATGGATGACTATGAAAACTATCTTGAAATTAAAGAGGTTGGAATGCACAATGGCCTAGTTGAATATGTTTATGATGAGGAGGAAGGTGATGAAGAAGCTCTAAATTTTTCATGTTTTGTTTTCACTCATACATAATCCAAGAATGGTGTTTTAGCCTCAGTAGTTACACCTGAGAGTAGGAAAAACAAAGAAGATAAATCTTCAAAGCCTCCACTAAACAAGATCATCACCATGGGATCACATTTACCACCTTCCATGGAATCAGCTAGAGAGAAATCAGATTCACCAGTTGTCAAGGATCACACTGCTATCCCAAGTAAGTTATCTAATTCTTCTCTCAACTCAATAGTTGTTAAGAGCAATTCACTTCTAAATATTGGTTCTGCAAGAACATCTAAATTTCAATCAAGGGATACACCTCTATCTCCTTCCAAGCTAATTTCTACATTTGATAAGGAGAACCCAAAGCACCAAAAGTAACAAAACCTCTTCCATTTAAGTCCTCATCCATTTTTAGGAACTCTCCCTCATCTACCATAACTCCATTTGAATTTGTGGAGCATACAAGTAAAACCGAAGTTCAACTCTCTGAGTTTGAATACCTATAAACACATCCTTCCCAATTTGACAGATTCATCAAGGAAGTCTGGGGTGGTAACTCTACATCCCAAATCTCTAATTCTAAAGGCTTACTTCCCACACCATCCATACCACCTTCTCAAAACATGCTAGCCCTCAGTGCCTCCACCACCAATAGAGTTGAGCCTTTTTACCTGTCACTTCTCATCAAAGGTTTCCAGTTGAACAATTGCATTATAGATTTATGGAGCCTCAGATAATGTGATGCCAACAAAAGTTTTAAATTCTCTTAGCCTCACTTTGACCTAGGTAAATGGCACATGTTATTCAATGGAATCCAAACAAGTTCCATTGGTAGGAAGAATCAAGGATGCTCAGGTTGCACTAGCTGATTACCCTGACAAGAAGATACTCTTGACCATTTTGGTGGCAGATATCCCAACATCTTTTGGTATGATTTTAAGTAGAAGTTTTTTCAGAGATCTAGGTGGAGAAATAAAAATGGATTGGTCATCTAAAACTATCCTAGTGAAAGGAGAAATGAATAAGCTGCTACTATTTAGGAAAATGAAATTCACAAGAAGGAAATCGATATCTAAGAGCTAACATCCTCTTTCAAGATTTAGGGCTAGGAAACTACTTCGTTACATCACAAAAGGAAGAGAACTTGCCACTCCTCATAGAGGAAGAATAAAATTAGATTTGGACAATGGAGTTTGATGGCAGTCATTCTAGAGAAAGTTCAAGAACTGGTGTAGTAGTATATTGTCACTCCATTGAGATATATCATTTTACTTACAAGTGTAATTTGATAATACAAAAAATAATACAGAGTATGAAGCATTTCTCTTAGGGATGAATGTAGCAGAGGACATGGGAATTAAGAAGCTGAGATGCAAAGGTGATCTTTGAGATTGTGGTGAAGAGCTCGCTAATAATATCAGTGAAAAATCCAAGGCTCGGGCACTATAGAAACAGAGTGTGGGACTGCATTGAATTATTTGACGCATTCTCCATTGAAGCTATCCCTAGGGAGTAGAATGAAAATGCTAATTCTCTAGCAGTTGTCAACTTCCTTAGTAACACCTCATTCTTCTTCCGGAAAGGATAAAGTGACCATTGAGATGGTGTTCAGACCAACATACAGCACAATGAAAATCACTAGTAGGTCTTCAATGATAATAATCAAATCCTATCCTTCTTAGAACAAAGGGATAAATTCAATAATTTGTTCCTTAAAGGAAGTGAAAACCCACACTGTGAATTAATCCCCAAAGAAGAGAAGGAAGGAATGAGGGAATTGATGAAGAGGGATTAATCAAAATCAGAGGATACAAAATCCCCAAAGGCCTAGTTTCTTTAGAATACCTCTTTGACAAGCATGATAGCTTCATCCAAGAGAAAGAAAAATAGTCTTCTCAGTGTCCATCTGATTTTGATCAAGAAAAAATTAGCACTTCAAAGAATCCAAGGATGGTTAACATTGGTAAATGTTGCTCACCATAAGAGAAGAGAAAGTTTTTTACTCTGCTAAAAAGTACTCAGATGTCTTGGCCTACTCCTATGATGAACTCAAATCTTTTCAGCCAAAGGAAATGCATCACTCCATTCCTTTGAAGCAAGGAGCCTAGTCCTTCCAAAAACAAAGGCCCTTAAATCCAATGATTTCTGATGTTATCAAAGAAGAGGTGACAAATATGCTCAATGCTAGAATCATTTTCCCCATCCACCATTCAACATGGGTGGCTAACATTATGCCAAGAAGAGGAAGAAGAATGGGGAAATAAGGATTTGTGTAGAATTCTAAAATTTGAATCAGGCAGCTCTCAAGGACAACTACCCTCTTCTAATCATAGATCATATTTTTCAAGTAGACACTTGATCCGAGATGCTCTCTTTGCTTGATGGATTATCGTGGTACAACCAAATCAAGGTGGCAAAAGAGGATTGCAACAAAACAACCTTCAAAACACCTTGGGATACTTTTTCCTATACCGAATACCTTTTGACTTGATCAATGTTGGATCCACTTTCCAGAGAGTAATGGACTTGGCATTAAAAGATTTGAAACACCTGCATTGTCATTTACATTGATGACACGATGGTTTATTCAAATAGGAGGAGATCATATCAGTCATTTGGAGCAGGTCCTTATAAGGTGTAGGAAACATGGCATTTCTCTAAATCAAAAAAATTACATTTTTGGAGTCACAGAAGGTAAGTTGCTAGGACACATTGTGAAAAAATATGGAGTACACATTGATCCTAAAAGGTTCATATTTATCCAAGCACTAGCCTACCAACTAGAAAGAAGGAGTTCATTCATTCTTTGGAAAGGTAAACTTCCTTCGTCATCTCGTGCCTAAGTTTTCGAACTCGACTAAGCATATAACTTCCATGATGAAACCTCAAGCAAGTTTCAAGTGGAATAAGGAAGAAAAACGACATTTGATGAGATCAAGAAATCCATTGCCAAAGCTCCAACTCTTGTATCTCCAAATTTCAATAAGGAGTTCATCATATATTGCTTTGCATCGTAGAACATACACTCTCTTTTGTCCTTGTTCGAAAAATGATGAAGGTTTGGAAGCACCCATTGCTTTCATGAGCTGTCTTTTGAAAATCATGAGCTAAAGTACAATCAATTAGAGAAACATGCATACACAAAGTGGTAAAATTTGTTCAAATTTTTAGATTCTACATCCTCAATTCACATATAATAATCAAGTCCATTTTGACTCAACAAGATCCTGGGGCTAAGAGAGGAAGCTAGATTGCAAAGACCCAAGAGTATGATTTGGAGATTAGACCCTCTAATTTGGTAAGAGGAAATGGTCTATGCAAGATGATTGTTGAAGATGAGGTTCTCAAAGCTCAACAGGAGAAAAAGATGGTGTTTCTCGGCTTGTTTAGGAGGCAGTCCACAAGCACTCTTTGTCACCACTACTGATGAGTGGTATGCTGACATTGCTTACTATCTCAATTAGGGAGAATTCCCTCCTCATCTTGATTACAAAAAAAAAGGACACATAGGATTAAGGTAGCCAAGTTTGTGATCTATAATCATGCACTTTACAAGAGAGGCCTAGATGGTTGTTTCCTCAGGTGTGTAGATAAGAAAAGCAAGAAAAGTTTCTTAGAGAATATCGTGATCAAGATTGTGGTGGAAATTTCTTAGCAATGGTCACCACACATAAGATCCTCAGAGGAGATATTAATAACCCTCCATATTTACAAACACTCATGATTGGGTTTCCAAATGTAAAGCATGTCAAAAATTTGTTGGAAAGCCACAACTAGCTTTGTGTTGCCACTCGGCCGGTGGTGATTGAAGAACCATTTCAGTAATAGGGGCTAGATTTTATTGATGTTCTAAATCCTCATTTTAGTGCAAGACATACTTATGTACTCACTACAACTAATTACTTCACTAAATGGGTGGAATCCATCATGACCAAAGAAGCTAGCTTGAAATAGTTTGCAACTTCATCAAGGAGAATATCATTGTTTGTTTTGGAATACCACAAAAAATCGTTGTAGACAATGCCACCTATTTATCTTCCAAGTAGCTCACATGGTTTTGTTATGGATTTAGAATATCACTATCTCACTCTTTTGACTACTACCTGGGAAATGGGCAAGCTGAGTTAAGCAACAAGAACATTGTGACCATTGTTCGTAAGTGAGTGGTAGATGAGATTCAAAGGAACTGCACAAAAAGTTATATGATGCATTGTGGGCTGATAGGATCACTCCCAAGAGGGAAATAGGTATGTCACCTTTCCAAATGTTACATGGAGTTGAGGCAGAGATTCCCGTCACAATTGAGATGCTAGCCCTCAAGTTGCTGCAAGAAATAGAAAACGGTCAATATAAGGACTCCATTGACAAGAGGATCCTCTTCCTGGAAAATATGAAAGAAAGAAGATGCCAAGTGGTGGATAGAATTAAAGAAAACTAATTGAAAGTGAAGAAGATCTTTGACAAGAAGGAAAAGGCAAGAGAATTCAAGGTTGGAGATTTTTTTCTACTATGGGACAAGAGAAGAGAACCAAAGGGAAGTCGTGGATAGTTTGATTCATTATGGCTCGGCCATTACAAATTCATAGAACTTGTGGTGAGAATTTTTTATCCTCTCATACTTGGATGGAACACCATTGGAATTGACTTGAAGTGGGAAATACATAAAACAAGTATCATCAATGAAAGTGGGTTGTCCCCGTCTTGTACCATAGGTGATTTTCATAGGTGTTTTTTTCCCTTTTCTGTTGTGTGGTTTGGTTTAGTTTTGTTTGGTTTGTTGTGTGTTTTCTCCTTCTTCCATTCTTTCTCAGAATTGTACATGAATCTGCAAGGCCCAATGGATAAGGCACTGGTAAATGTAATATGTTTTGAAACTTGAGATTTTGGATCCTCATGTCGTGCCCTAGCCATGCCCAGTTCACGCCATGTCCCCAAGCTAGAGCCAGTTGTTGTCTCCTGAAAATTGCTCTGCATTTTCATAGCCAAATTCAATTTTTTTGAGCTCATGTCCTTTGTTGGTGTTTAATCCAAGTTAGAGATTCAAGAATTTAGCAAAATTCGTGCCCTAGTGTTGTTTAAATCTCTGTTTTGCTCATTTTGAGAAATTCTCCATCTCTCGGTCTGTGCACGAAATATCCTCTTTACAATATCCTTTGTGAACAAAATTTTCAGCCTATTATATGGCATGGGTTGTTAAATCATTGTTTTTCCTCCATGCCTCTGGTTTACGAAGGAAATTAAAAATTAGACTCAAAACGATAACGCGTTTTCTTCCTCGTGTATTTTCCATGATCGGGATGATGAGCATATTTTCCCCATCCAATTTTGACCGCAATAAATGCAGGTATGTGGTCAGATCCTACTAGATGGGGAGGAATGGGATTTTGGTGAACTTAACACTTTTGGTCACTTTTGGAAAAAATGGTAAATTTTCCCCATAGCCCTAGAAAGTTTGAAGTTTCGATTTTAGTTCATTGCAGAAAAAGTGGAAGTTTTTGTCCCAGGCTATACAAGTTCACGAGGACACTTGGGACCCAAAAATCTGAAATTACCGATTGTGGAAAAGTGGAAGTTTTTGTCCCAGGATGCACAAGTTCAATTGGGACACTTAGGACCCAAAAATCTAGATTGGACAAAAAATTCAGAAGTGTGAGAGCGGGCCGGTGGAGGAAATTGAGTTTTTGAGCCTTTTCCCAAAAAGGTTAAATTTTTTAGAAAAGAGCCGTGACCTTGTCTCCAACCAGAATGTGCCATGTGTCCTATTCAAATTAGAGAAGCGAAGGTTGACAGAGAATTTTTGTTTTTGAGCCTCTTTGTAAAAAGGGCGAAAAGTTAAAAAATGACCCGCAGCCCCGATCAAGCTATAAAGTCAAAGTTGAAGCCAACAAGGAAAAAGTCAAAGGTGAAGGTGCCACATGTCCTAGTCAAATCGGAGCAGCGGGCTGGTGGAGGAAATTGATTTTTTGAGCCTTTTTCCAAAAAAGGTTAAAATGTTGAGAAAAGGGCTGCGACCCCATTTCCAATTAGAAGGTGCCACATGTCTAAGTTGAAAAGTTGCAGCAGGGGTACGAGCCAATTTTTTTCCAAATTGTCAAATCTCTACAAAAATCAAAAAATACAAAGGGATTTCCCCTGTAACCACTCCAATCCCTTCATGCCACATGGATGAACTGATTTCAAAGCTATAGGAGTAAATCAAATGGTCTATATTTAAAATGGAAAATCAAATGTAATGGTTACTTTGCAAGATCTGGTTTTTAACCCGCCATGAGCGTTTTCTTCACAACAAAGGAATTTGAAAAGGTGTCGAGGATTTGTAAATATTGTAACCATTTTTGCAATGGAGATAATGGCTTCTCAATGTCATTCTAAGGGTTAGCGATTGCTTTTCAAAAGGACCAGAGTGCTCTGTACCTGGAAAAGATAGAAAATGCCATTCTTCTTCTATTTTCTCTTCTTCCTCGAATTTCTTCCATTCTCAAGCTATGTACAAACTCTGCTCAAGCTTCAATAATAAAAATAAGGAATTATTGCCTCTTTGATTGAGGAATTGATTGGTACTTTGCAACCAATGGGTTTCATTCAGTATTTTAGCTTCTCCTGCAGATTTCTTTTTCTTCTGATTATAAATGCATGTAAATTAAATTTCTAATTAGTGTGTGTGAGCATCTAATATTCTACTCACAACATTATTTTCTCCTATCTCCATTCTCACTCCTTTCCCCTTCTCAGACAAAGTTCTTCTCTAGTGAAATATTGCTAGCTTTTCCATAGGGTCAGTGGAGTGCCCCTATTGGATCTCTGGTCAAAAGGCCACCATTGAAATCCACTTTTTCACACATGCACATACGGAATCTACACCATTCAAGTAGAGGGACTTAGATTCCCATAGCATTGGCTTGAAACCCACCAATTTGTCCACAAGATAAATTTTCTCACCAACAGTTTTTGGCACCCACCGTGGGGCAAATTTTGTAGCATCTGCACCTAAAAATGACCTCAGGGTCATAAAATACAAAAAGATTCTAGAAGAAAAGTTTCTAGAGATTGAATAATCACACAAACTTCATGGATGTAAATCATGGCTATTATGGGAAATCCTCCTATTGAGAGACCTAATTTACTCTTTCACATCCAAGAAGACATTACTTCCGATTTGAGAGAAGTTATTTGGCATAATAGACAAAGTCACTAGTAACACCAGATGTGACATGAAAACCTAATAAAAATGAATTCATTTTTATTCCCTAGATTTTACTTTCAATCTCTTTGCAAATTATGGAGTAGAACAATGAAAGTATGAAAGTAGTACAATCCTTACCGATTTTGTGTAAATGTTTGTGTAATTATCCTTTTACTTCTTATATTTTCAATCCTTTATCTCCTAATCGATGCTCCTTGATTGATTTCACCTCTTTCCTTTGAAAAAATAACAATAACAAGGGCATCCAAATCTTCACATGCGATAATAAAAAGCTTGAAGTGTTTGAATACTTTAAACAATTTTTCCCATATTTGTGTAAAAATGCATTAATGGTAGAAACCATGAATGCATTAACTCATGGCCATCCATATTGCCTCCCCTTGTTTAAATGTGGGTAGTTTTCTAGATAAATTATATGTTATGTAGGATTAGAGGATTTTTTTAATTTTTCTCTACCTTTTAAAAGCATACGAGTTCACACGTTTGACCCAAGCACCCATTACTGTTTAACTTTTTAATGATCATGACACATGTTTGAATCTTGGAGGTAATGGAGCTATAGGGCCTTTTCGCATATCTATCTATTTTCTTGATTGGGTACACAACTATCAAGTCGACCCAAGGTCCAACTTCTCCATCCTTTGCTTAAAAATACGCAGGTGTCCTTAGCGGCCCTTGGAGATTTTTTGCACTTTTCACTTTTTACCTCAATTTTAGGAAAAATTTATTGGCCCATTTCCCCACTCCAATTATTATTTTACACATATACTCTTTTGAGAGTGGGGAAATATTGATTTGTATCCTTTGAATTTGAATATTCCCTAGAATATTTGTTGGGCCTCGGGGCCAAGTTTGTATTTTTGATCATTATGTAATTGTTGTAACTTTTCAAACCAAGCCCTCAATGCCTCAACCAATGGGAACCCACCACATATATTTGGGTGGAAGGATAAATATATGAAATTTAAAACAAAGGGAAAATGATGATATAGAAGGATATTTTTACAAAGATTAAACCCAATTCATGACCAAATTTTTATAGGGATTTTCAAAGGAAACATGAAAATAATTTTCCTCGACCAAAAATAGGATTCACGCCTAAACATATGGTTTTCATTCACATTCAACATGATTAAATATTCAAATATATACATTTTTATATGATAAAACCAGTCAGATTAAATTTTTCAAAAGCATACACTAGATAAAGGGGTGAGATAAAATCAAGCACTAACACCGCTCTGACTCGGGGATGGGCACTCCCTTGTGGGTGCCACAAGAACCACATAAACCAAACATATAATAGAAAAAGTGCCTAAATCCATTGGGTTATGAAGTCATTCAAAGAACACACTAGGTGAAACAAAAATGACGTACTTCACAAAAACATACCAAGATATCCGAGGTAACTAATCATTGTAAACTAGGAAACGTAAAAAACAAAAACAAAAAAGGTAAAAACAAAGAAAAATACTATACTCTGCATCAATGATTTGTACCTTGTTTATAATCAATCCAAGAAATGTTTCAGATGTATGCCATTAACATGAAATTCAAGCAAATATCCATCTAGGTCATTTAGGAAAAAGGTATTCTCACCATTCTTATGTCAATAGAATAGGGTCCCATCCATAAAGCATCAAATTTACCATGTTTTCCTTTATCCTCATGTTTGTTATCCCATAGTAAAACAAGATCTCCAACATTGAAAGTTCTAGGGTCACCTTTTTTCAAATAACTACTTAAGCTTTCTCTCTAAACCCTATCTTTCTTTGGTGAGACTCCCTTATTTCTTCATCCAACTCAACTATCTGATTAATCCTAACCTCATAGGGGTTCACTTCTTCATCCTCAAGATGTTGTATGAACTGATAAGAAGATAAAAACATATGTAGGGGTAAAATATCCTGGAATCCATAAACTAATTCAAATGGACTCTTTTCAATGGCTCTTTTAGTAATGATTCTATCTCCCATAAAGAAAATTTCAACTTACCCCATTTCCTTTTATTAACCTCCAATGTTCTTCTAATTATCTTAATAAATTTTTTATAGCTTGATTCATATTGACCATTCCCCTAAGGATTGTAGTTAGATGCATATGTCACAATTATCTCATATTCTTAGCACATAGATACTAATGGCTTAGCTCGAAAGCTCATGAAAATCATGAGAAACTATTTTTAAAGTTACTCCAAACCTAAAATTATATGATTTAAGACAAAATACATGAAAATTTGGTGAGTTTTTTTTTAGTAGGGATAGCTTCAACCCATTTGGTAAAATAATCAGTGGCCACTAGTATACATTTTGCCTACACTTGATGGATTTGAGATCTCTCCAATAAATTCCATTCCCCATTATTTAAAAGGAGATTCTATTAACACTAGTTGCAGTAAAGGTAGAGAACCGAATCTTTCATTATTCTTTAAAACTTTACAAATTTCACATTTCTTGACCAACAAGGCTACATATTTGAAAAGTGTGGGCCACCAATAACCTACCCTTAAGATCTTGTGGGAAATTACTCTTCCAACAAAGTGACCTCCACATACTCCCCCATGGAATTATGAAAAAATTTGGGAGCCTCTTCCTCTATGATGTATCTCAAAATAACCCCTTTAGGATTCTTCCAATCCAACCCATAATTAGTTATGATATATTTTTGGAGGCTAGTTTGAGTGTCCTTTTTTAATTTTTATCTAGATTCCTAGACACTCCAAATTCTGAGGTAGAATATTATGTTCTTATACCATGTGGAATTGATTAAATTCTCATGAACATCCATATTTCCTTCCTCAATTTATTGACTTACATCACTATAGGTTGCTTTTTTCCATTATTTGTAAGTCCTAGACCTTTAACCAACTTGGTGGTTTGTATATCCATATCATACTCTTTTCAACTTGTTCACCCAATGACACATATCTTGTTAGAAATATCCATTTATGATAAAATGTATTTGAACATAGTGTGGGGAACATAGGAAACAATCTTAGAGATCAAGATATAAGGCCTGAAAATTTTAATTTCTCTCACTAAAGAAAAATATTTCTTCTCCATGATGGTATATTTCAATTCAGCCTTGTGTAAGGATTTACTGAAAAAGGAAATAGGCCTTTCATTTCCTTCTTCATCATTTTTCAATAATACATATGCAATAGTATTTTCAAATGCAAAGGAGAATATCTGAAAATCCTTCTTATAATTAGGGGTTGCTAATACTAGACAATTTTTCAATGATTCTTTGATTTTGGTGAAATATTGAAAGATCCTTCCTCCCATTTGATAATTTGGTCCTTCTTTAGCATGTTTGTAATGGGGATAGTCATTTCAGTAAAATTAGAAATGAATCTCCTAATGAAATTTATCTTACCAAAGAAGGACTAAATCCCTTTCTTAGTTTTTGGGATAGGAACTTTACCAATTGCTTCCACCCTTTTAGGATCAATCATGACCCTTTCTTGTGACACAATGTGCCCAACAAACTTTTCCTTTTGAACCCCAAAATGGAACTTCTTAGGATTCAATGAGATGCCATATTCTCTACATCTTATCAACATCTTCTCCACATGGTTCAAGTGATCACTTCTCTTTCTAGAAAAAATTGTCACATCATCCTAGTAAACTGCAATGAAATCATTGATATAACCTAAGAATGCAACATCCATGGCTCTTTGAAAAGTATACCCAACATTTATCAGACCAAATGAAATTCTCACATATACATAGGTATCCCATGGGGTGGTAAAATTAGTTTTGATTCTCTCTGATTGCTTCACAACCACCTGGTTATACCCTGAGAATCCATCGTAATGTGGAAATAAATCATACCCAGAACCAATCAAAGTAGCATGTTATCCATTTTAATAAATGATAGTTATCTTTAATTGAGGCCTTATTCAAGTTCTAAAATCCACACACAACCTTATGTCTCATTTTTCTTTCTTATTGGCACTAAGTTTTCCACCCATGAATAATATATTGTTGGTTGTATTATCCCTCCATCCCTTAAATTTTTTAGTTCTTCTTGCATTTTGAGGGAGAGAAGTGGATTAATTGGCCTTTTTTTGCCTAAATGGTTTAGCATTAGGTTCCAAATGTATTTCATGTTGAAATAGATCTTCCATATATGCTTTTAGTTTTAAGTAAGACCATGCTAAGAAGTCTTGGTACTTCTTCAACAACTCAAAATAGGACTGCTTTTCCTCCTTACTCAAAGTACTTCCCAATCATAATTTTCTATGTTTTTATTGATTTCCTAGGTTATGATCTCCCACATCTCTTGAAGATGAGATATGTCTATGAACCACCCTATCAACATTATCAAAATTTGATTCTAAAGAAACCAACCCTCTTGGAATGGTGTTGGTTTTTAACTAAATAATATATTTGCCAAAAAAATTTATTTACCATCACAAACAAAAACCATTGGTTCCCAGTCCATACATTGGTTGGTAAATTCTCCTTCATTTTGAAAAAACCTCTAAACCTGGGCATCATCTTCAAAAACTTGCCAATGTTTTACATTATCAGGACATATGGTCTTGAAAATACTTCAATATCATAATCACAATAAGGAGAAACAATGTAATTTTCAATTCTGGATCCAAGCATTGCAACCTATATGCTGCAATATTTTGAGTTATGTCATGATAAAATATATTAAAGGAGTCAAACATTTTAATAAAATCCCATAATGTCATGCTTATATTATTTCATCCTTTGATTTTTTGTAGCATACAATTTTCTAACTTGTTTGACCACCAACTCGAGTCTCCTTTAACAACTATGTCCTTGATACCATATCTCCAAGCAATCCTCAAACCCAAAAGTAGTGCCTCATACTCAACAATATTATTTGTGCACTCAAATTTAAGTTTGAAAGAAAAGTTAAAAATCTCTTGTTTTGGAGATATAAGGACAACCCCAACACCATTTCCCATATTGGAAAGCTCCATCAAAAATCAAAGTCCATGGGATACCAACTTGTTCAAAACTCACTCTTATTAATACCATGTTCCTCAAAATATGTATAGCCAACAAAATTATTAACATCTACATCTATATATAATACTTCATAAGAAGCATTATTAGGATCTTCAATCAGATGTAACATCTTCTTCTCCCATACAACTTGACAAGATTTCTACTAGTATGGTGGCATATGACATATCCATTTGCACACTTCCACCAACACTGGCATCCCATTTTCTTGACAAGTAACATACCCCATTTAATAGGGAAATCCACAATAACTACATTCATGGTTAAATACTTACTAGGGTAAGATGCTAATTACACTACCAATCCTTGAACATACCCAATCACTGACACTTCTCTTGAATCCATAGGAATTCATTTTTCAAAAGTTGATGTTACTTGATATCTAATTCATTCATAACTCAAGAGGCATACATTACATTGATGGCCCTTTAATCAAACATTCATTTATCAACAAGTATGTCATTAATAATTAAAGTAGTAAAAGGGATCAACATCAAGTTGGGACTCAACAAGGGAAGTGCCTAGATATACTTCAAGGAGATTCTCCCAAATCCTCCAATACTTTTGGTAACTTCAATTCTAAATGAAAGGGAAAGTATCCACACTATTAACATCTTTATCTCGAGGGCATTATTTCCTCCTTGAATCCCAAATACTCAAATGTTCTTTCCTATGCTCGGGGATCTTAAGAAACTCAATAATGGCAGATGAATTTGAATGACTGAAATATTGAGCCATATCACAGGGAGTATATTTGGGTAATGTTGTATTTGGGAGGAGGGTAATTGCTTTTCTTGTGGGGTGAGGTTTCTTCATGGCTTGGGCATGGACAAGGGTACATTGGATTTATTGGATTAGTTGGAACTTTGTTAGGGCATCCTTTTTGGGGGATCCTTTGGAATTTAGTGAGAGGGGAGTTTTTGTTTAGGTTAGCCCTCCCATTTGACATTTCTATTTCTTAGATTATATTCCTTTCTTGACACCATGCATTCATTAAAATTCATCAATATCCTACCAGATGAAATCCCACCATCATATTTCTTAATCATCAATGTTCTTAAATATTTAAAATCATGATTAGGAAATTCAAAATCATGAATCAAATCAAATTTAACATTACCAATAGAGGGAAGAGGAGATACCTGGTCTATGAATGGATTTGTAAAAAATTTCTATATTCATAACACTCAATAATTTAGTAGAAAGTGGCTCCTTGTTGTGAATTGTCAAGGCACTCCATCATACACACATCACCAAAAGTATCATCATCATCAACCTCTTCACTTTCTTCATTAATATCACATGGGGAATGTGGTAAGAAAAACTTGTCACACCAATCAATACATGGTTTTCTTCTATCATAGAAACCATAGAGTTTAAAGGATCAAGGACTAATTTGTTCTCTCTTGGTTGTTGTTTATTTCCTGATCCCATGGGCCCTTTTCCTCTCTCATCTGATCTATGATCACCTCTAGGATGATTTCCAAATATGTTTTTGCCTTGATGATGGAGCTGGCCTTGAGAACTATGTCCTATTCCCTTCTTAGCTATAAAAGTTTATAAGAGATTTCTTTCACTACCCCTACTAAAGTTTTAACTACTTCCTCCAGATCAACTCCCTTACTTGTTTGAGGATTTTCAGGATTAATTAATTTGACACCCTCCCTTTTAGGAGGTTTTCATGTTGTCCTTAATATTATTCTCAATTTTTACTACCATAGAGAAAGCTTTCCTTAAGGTCCTAGGGTTTTATCCCTCAAATAATATGCAGCTTTCTTATCAAAAGAATTAGTAATATTTTATTAGGAAGGATCATCACTTGGCCTCAAAATTATAGGAAATCTAGTCAAGGTTTTTTTGAATATGGTATTAAAGTCTTGAACAGGCTCATTGGGATTATTTTTAATGTTTTCAAACTCAGAGAGAAGAAACCTTGGATCAGTTTTTCCCCATATTGTGATTTGAATGCATTTTTCATCTCAGTCCATGAATCAATTGAATTATCTGGTAGGGACTTATACCAGTCACATGCATCCTCTTCTAAGGTGTGGATGAAAATTTTATATAAACATCTTCATGTTCAATCTCAAAATCATCCATAGTATTATTATCAAAAAGTCTAAGGTGTTGGTCACTAGTGATAGCATTGTTTCCTTGAAACTTAGGCAACCTATTCCTTACTTATTATGGAACTGCATTAGGATATCCCACCATGCCTATGAAATCTATGGGTCAAATTTTTTTACAACAAAGATAGGTCTAGGTGGAGGTTGAGCCATGTTATTCTAAGGAGGTGTCCTTATAGAGGATTAAAAATTGTGGGACAAGAGGTCTTTGAGGAAATGGTGTATGGTCTTCAAAGTAATGATCCTTTAATGACTTAGTTTCACAGAAAAATCTATTACTTCTAAGTGATAAAGGAGGAAGATGAGGAATACCTATATCAGTTGAAAATGAAGGCCCCTCACCAGTTGGAGTGTATAAATTTGTACAGGGACTACTTGATCCAAAACTGTCTGAGGAACTAGAATAATCCTCTATCAAAGGATGATCACTCTCAACCACAAGCACTACTTTCTCTTCCAACCTTTGATCTCCCAAATCTCTCTAGACTTGTTTCTTATTTGGATTTTTCCTTCCTAGCTCTAGAAAAAAATTTTCTAGTAGGATCTATCTTGAAGAAGGACCTTCTTCCTTCCATCTTTATAGATCTTAATGAAATATTTCAATTATTGAAGCTTGAGGCACTGGTATTTATCAGAAATTCTAAACAATGTGGAGTCACCACTAAGGTCTTGCACCTTAGATGTGTAAATCACTGCAAATGACTTGTCAACTAAAACTTAATGATCAATTTCAACAAATCTTGACAAATCTCAAGCATCCTTTATCAGTATTTACCCCTAGCCAAGCAAATTTAATGGAAATATTTCTTAAACTAGGAAAATATTAAGCAAATAACTTTGATCAAGCTCATTTTTCATAAATCTCAACAAAGGATGATGTCTAGACCATGTATTTGCATCTAAACATGTTTAATATGTTACCAGAGGTTGATATTTATCTATATTTGCACAAATAGTCCCTAAAAATGGTGCATGAGGGTGTTGGTACCCAAATTAGTCCCACCTGTGAGTTCAAGATTAACATCAATAGACTAAACATGATGCTTAGAGAAAGACATACTATGATTTGAGTTGTTTTTACCGAGGAATGTATTTGGCAATCTCTTTTCACTCTGACTTGGGGAATATTGGATAATACCTCCATTAAGGGTATGACCTACCCTACTACTTTAGGTTCTACCTACAACCAAGGTGAGAGGACCCATTTTGTAACTTGTATTTGTAAAAGGAATGGATATAAAAACAATATTTAAACTCACTTTCTTATGGATGTGAAAACGTAATCCTCAAGAAGACATGGTTAATACAAAATCATATAACTCTCATAAGTTGTCCAACTAGAAAATGCAGATATCTTCTATAAATGCTTAGGTTACTAAAGATAGTTATAAATTCCAACTTTATCTTACATACTTTGGACAAAGGTGAATTTTTTTAACAAATATCGATAGTATTTATGCATGAAAAATGTAAAGAACTCAAATCAAGTGGATCTGATGGTTATTGGGTGAAATTTTGATGTATTGTTGGGAAGTTAAGTAGGATAAAGTTGATTATAAAAGAACTCAAATGAACCTTACAAATACTACGTAGGTAATTTCTCTTGATGTAAAATATGGATCACATAGCCTAATGCATTCCTTCAACTAGAATATTTGTGTTCATGGAAGCCCAAGAACATAGGATTTCACACAAACTTTGAGAATTAAAACACAAAAGCTCATGAAAAATCTCAACAAAATACTAAAAATATCTGATCAAATATGCTCTAGATACACTCAGAGCCGACAAAGATCTTAAGACAAACAACTAAAAATTGATTTTAAAATATTTACCACATCATGAAGGAAAGCTCCATCAATCATGTAATTGTAGTTACCATTTGTCACTATTTAAACATAATATTTGTGTAATTTAGAGATATTAATTAGAATAATATTGCAACAAAAATGCAAACAATTGATTTAAAATAATTCATCTTGAACAAAGTAAAAACAATCATGAAAATACACATAGATTAATTCAAAAATCCAATTCTTCAATAAGGGGACACAACAATTATGACCTCAATATTTTCCAATGGTTTTACAGTTCAACCATCTTGGTGAGAAGGTTTGGGAACAAATGAATAGCTCAGGTTTCTTAGATTGGTTCAGTTTTTCAACAAGTACAAATAGGTTCTCTCCTTTTTTCTCTAAAGCTTAGAAAATTTAACCCCCTCATGTGAGAGTATTCTTATCACATTTATAAATTTTACTTGCTCACTCATTTCCCATTTCCCCCAAAATCATGGATCTCAAAGAGAATATTCTTCTTTATAGCATATAATTTGATTTATTATTATTCTCTTGAAAATATCTCGTCTTATGTTCAGGTGGAAAATTTATGAGCTAGTCACATTTTTCACTTCCTCAGATATGAATGGGATGCCATGTCATCCCTTTGAAAATTTTAATGATTTCTCCAATTTTTGAGTAGATGGCCCCTTTTTGATGGTTTTTGAGCACCTTTATATGGTTTGATTTGACATGTAATCACATCTTCCTTTTGAGAATCTATTACATCATTTTTTGTACCTTTTTGGGCTGATTATTCTACATGTTTTTTTTCATATTAGACCAATCATCATCTTTTCCTAATGCAAACTTATTTCATATTTCTTATGTGTGGATATCACATCTAGATCTTAGAGGACATATTATAATGATTACACTCAGCTTGACTTGCTTGCCTAAAATTTCTTATAAAGGCATATCATTTTCCTCTACCAATTCACATTTTCTTTTCTAAGTGCAAGAATTTTGGAGAAATTTATTTACATCATGGTGAGAAACACTAGTAAGAAAACTTAAAAGACATATCCACCGAGGATTTGCACTCAATTTTTGATCTCAAGGTCTGATGAGGCATTCATAAGAATGATATTTGAAATTTTTGATCATGAAGATTATATCGGGCATTTGATAGCTCAATTTGTTCAAGTTACATTAGTGAGAAGACTTATCAAGATAAGCCCTACTTTTTCTCCTTCTAGATGATGTATTTTCATCTCTTCATACTAGAGCATCAAAAGACTCCTAATGAATTGAAGAATTTTGGCTCATAAGAGGCCTAGTGTGTAAGGTTTGACCAATTATAAATTCACATTCATTTGGAAAAGGAATTTGTTGTGAAGGAAAACCCCTTAGGGTCATATGTGCTTGATGGAGAGATCTCACTAGGTATTGTGCCCTACCTCTTTCACAAGATGAATGAACTAGAGAAACATGTCTCAATCTTGGAGAACAAACCATCAGGGACCATACCTTCTCAAACCTCCGAAGCATCACCATTTTTTGTGAAGAAATATAAGGGTGAGTCTAGCTCAGGCCTCCTACTCCATCTGCTCCAGGATCATTTTGGTTTCACTTCCAACTTAGGCTTCCAAGCCATCCTCCAATTTTCAAAGAAATAGGAAAAGGCCTTCCCTAAAGGAGGTTTGGACATGACTGAATGGGTTTCCTCTTATGAGAGGAGATCACAATTTCTTAATCTATTGGATGGTCCTATGATAACTATTGATGAATTGAGGTCTTTGGGTATCTCACACACTGAGAAGAGAGATTGTGTTTGTTCAAATGGCATTGGGGACAAATGAATTTTTTCATAGGAAAAATAAGATAGTGAAGAAACTTCCTCTTTGCAGAGAGGATTTTGTGGTGGTGGATGATTAGGTTTCTTTTTCTTGTTTCCTTTTTTGATACAATTCTCGAAAATGTATGTAACTTTTTCTTCATGGGATGGGGCCCCTATAGAACCCCATTTTATTTTTTCCACAATAAAAAAGGTAATAAAAATTTCATTAGTTTACATGCTTCATGATGGATTTGAAATCTTATCAAATTAATATAAAAGTCTAATGTATTGTATCAAATTACATATATGTCTAAAAATAAAACTTCAAAGTGAATTTAGTTTTTTATGAAACAAGAATAACATTTTAAATAGGATGAAAATAAATTTCAAGGAAAACAAGCCTAGGCTTGTTCATCAGTCTTCACATTATATCTTTATCTTCTTCATCTCCTTCTTCCTTAGGTTTCCTATCCACATATGCATCATACTTCTAGAATAGATATTTTATATCATCCTCATCTAGGACCTGTATGGTGCTAAAATATCAAGGCTTTCCTGCTTAGTGCATCAATGCATTGATCCATCTTTTTTTATATTCCCATGGTTTTGATTTTAACTCTATAATTCTGGTTTCTACAATCATTAGTGTCTTAATGACTTTATAAGAAAATTTATCTTTGATATTTTTTCAAAAGAATGATTAAGAAGTCAGTTTTCAGATCACCATAACTCTTTTTAAATTTATCAAATACCATGTCTTCTAGATTTAATCAATAGTGTCCATAATTTTTTTCAACCCACTTTTCTCTATATCTCCATTTTTTTCTCGATTCCATTCCAAAACCTCAATTTTGATTTTGGCCAAGTCTTCAATTACATAATGATTTCCCATGTGTTCAATTGGCACAATTCTTCCTTATCAATTAAGTCTTCATCTAATTGAGTAATATGATTCATCTTGGGGAGAATTACCTCAAAATAGAAAATATCATTATCACATTATTTAATTAACTCATCAATTTCATTGAGCTTATTCTTAAGATCTTCATATTTCATCCTATCTTTCTCAATGGATTTCTTCCCCTTTTCCATTATCTTCTCCACCAAGTATAACAATTTAACCTTTTTAATAGTGTTTTCAATATGTCCCACAACTTCAAGAGTAACATTAGAGATATCTTCTTGGCCTTCACTAGATTGGCTTACTAGCTGTTGCAAACATGAACTCAAGGATCTCACCTATTCTTTTAATTGTATTTTTGATACTTTTTCTTCATCCACTTTATGAAGAAAGACCATGGACTATTCTAAAACTCCTTGCTTTAGTGCATCCCTTGAGGGTTTTCCCAAAGGAATAAATTGAACATTATAATCACTTAACTATATCACTTTTTGATTTTCCTCATGTGGGATTGCAACCTCTAAAGTTCTAGATCCATATGGGCTAGTATGAGTTTTAGTAATGATCCTAGCCTTTTTGGAGCCTTTTGGGTTTTGGGAAAGCCAAGGTTACTAAGATCTATGACTTTCATACATACAACCTCTTATTCTTCTTTTAAAATCAACTCTCTATCTAGCCTTTTGTAAGAGTAGTTCCCACCTTTGTCTATTACAATGCATGTTGATATATTTAAGGACAAACCACCAATTAATTATAAATTTATTTAACATCTTGCACTAATGGATCCTTATGATACACTTTTTCCACTTCCAATGTTTATTTCTTGGGTTCATCTTATGTTGGTACTTCCCCTACTTACTTTTTCCTTTATCCTAAACTTGAGGTTGACCAACTTCCTTTTGATTCATATAAAATTTGGAACATGTTATCTATTTGTCTCCTCATCTGATGTAGTCATAACCTTCAACATTTTCCTTGGGAACCTCTTGGGCTGATGTTGTTCCTTTAGGCAATTCTTTTTCTTCGTATTTTTAATTCCTTTAGATGTTTGTTGTTTGATGGAGATATCCTCGTGAACTAGTATACCAATTTCCTTTGGTGATTTTGATACCTCCTTTTGTGGCATAGTGTTTTGGATCCCTAGTAGATAACTTTACCTTTATCAATACCATGTATACTCTAATTTTCATAAATATATTCCTTTTAAATGTTTTTTTTGAATTTCAATCATCCTTTCTTTAGTATACTTTCCCCTTTTAAGTGATCCACTACCTTTAGTAACCTTGGTTTCATTTTGGGGATCCCTTTCACCTAGTGCCCCAATATCCATAATTTCTCCTCCAGAAATTCCTTGAAATTTTGACTTGCACATTTCCAAAGTAGTTTAGCCTTCAGAAGATACTTCTGACATTAGAATATCTAACTCAACAATTGTACATGGGGATTCCTTCACTCCTTCACCTAAATGAGAGAATAATTATATCTTATACCACTTGTATTTCAAAGGATACATCAAATGCCTCGAGTATAATAATAGCCTAATTTGTTTTATGTCCATTATTTCAAATGGGATTTTTTTATTCATGTAATTGATCAAAAAGAGGTATAGTCACACCTTCAATTTGGGTTGTATAAAATTTATTCAACCCTTGTTATAACACATAACTATCTAGTAGATTAGATGAGATATTACCTTGGGATACTTTTTCTTGAGTAATATAAGCTATTTGCCTCCTAGAGATAAAGATGAAACATTGGTTATATACTTGGACTTATTTGAACATATTTTTTTCTTCGGTGGTGGAGTTGTTTAATGAACCATGGAGGTAGTTATTCATTCTTGTTCCTTAGTGAGCATGGGAGAATCAATCATGTCATGATTCTTATTCTTGTGTTTCTTAGATGCATGATCAACTTATCTTACCAAGCGTTATATAAATACAACTTTTTATCTCTTCTTTTCCTTTTAAACTACTTGATATTTGGTTTCACCCTTTCCTAACACTCTGACTTGGATTGGATGTTAGCACTTTTATGGCTCCTCTCATCATCTTTTCAGTAAACTAGGATCCTAGTAAAACCTCTAGAGGGAAATTTTGTGTAGCTAAACATTTTCCCTTTATTTGGATTAGTACTACAAAAGTAATAGAATCATTTTCATAGACTTTAGAATAATTTATTATGTTTTCTACTTCAAAGTAAACATGGAATTTCATGTTTCACTCGCAAAAATGGTCTATTCATCAATAATGCCTATATTAGGTATTTTTGAAGGTAATTGAAGGGATTTACCTCCTTCTAAAGGATACATCTTATCAACTTATTACCTCAAAGGGGAAGATCTTCTTAAAAATCTCTAATTCCCTAAACTTATTAAGTATCCTTGTATTTTGAATAGATAAATATATGTTCTTTTATTTTAACCAAGTCAAAGTTCTCCTCATCACATGAGAAATCCTACCATATTGATCATCTTATTATTTTTCATCCCATTTTATGGGGTCATTGGTTGTCCTTATATATTTTGATCAATATAAAATTGACTCACAATTTGTTGGTCATCCACGATTCCTTGAGGCACCACAACAATTTTAAAATAAATGATCTTCTTGAGTCATCCTTGAAAAATCTCTAAGTTTGAATTCTTCCTCATCTCTACAATTCATCCAATAATCCTCAAAATGAGGTTCATGCTCAAAATAATTTCCCAAAGTGTTGACCACCCATCTAATATCATAGTTAGACCTTAATTCAAATTTCTCCATATCAAACCTCTCCATTTCCTCCTCCATCAACCTAGATTTTATAATAGAGGGGAAAGAATACCTTCCAATCCTAATGGGAAATTTGATGTTTGTCTTGTGTCTCCCATAAATCAACTTAGAGAAAAGGTGTTAGTTGTCTTGAAAATTCAAACAAAGTCATCTTATCATCTAAATACCTTGTTAATTTTCATGTTGTGCCTCAAATCCACTAGCTCCAATGTTTGTGAATATCCTATATTAGATGAAAAATAACCATACTACATTATTATATTCCTTAATTCTTTAGATACTATATTTCTCCCATTCATGTTTGAACAAATATATGATAGGTGAAAAGAATGCATCATTCACCAAACTTACATTTCACTTCCAATTTCTTAATTCATATTGGGGATAAACCTCATGCACCTTGATTTATTTTTGAAAGGGACATGTGGTACAAAGCTAAGGAAATTTCTATGGCCTATAATATTATAAATCAGATATGTCATCATATAAAACTTGAGCTCCCGTAATACCACCCATTTTGATATTTGCAGCCAATACTAAAATATGACCATGAATTGAATTGGCTATGAGGGTTTCCCAAAAAATGCTTCCTTTCCTTTCTAAAACAACCCATATATATGTGCACATCCATTATTTGAATTCATTTTTTGTTTCCAAGCCACCCATTCTACTTAGCAACATAACTAAATCCTTCACTTCTTCCATAAACTTTGACCTAACAATTTTTTTGGGAATCATAGTGGTTTTATTTTTATTTAATAGTAGCCACTTGGTGTTTATAACTTTAGCATAATATTTATTCTTAGATCAAATGATTTTAGGGCTAATTCAACACTTAGGGTTATCGGATTTTGATCATTGGTAATTTCATCATTATCCTAAAAGCTTTGGGTGTTAAATTCAATACTGCCTCACCACTCCCATCTAAAACATCCCTATTCTCTAGATTATAAATCATGGTACAAAGACTTATAAATTCAGGACAATTCACTAAAGGAGGGATAACACCAGCTAAGAAATGTTACTAGCCTCGATTGCTTCCATGAGTTCACTTTTTTCTGGGCTATTTAGTCTTTGCAAAAATTCATTCAAATCAACATTCATCAAGTATGTATTTGTAATTTTATCCAAGTCACTGGTAACACTAGATGTGACTTGAAAACCCAATGAAAATGAATTTATTTTTATGCCTAGCTTCTAATTTGAATCTTTTGCAAATTGTGGAGTAAACTAATGAAAGTACAAAAGTAGTAGAATACCTTACTAGTTTTCTGTGTAAATGTTTGTGTAATTCTATTTGGCTCTTATATTTTCAAGCCTTTATCACAATTGATTCTCCTTGATTTATTTCACCTCATTCCTTTGAAAATTTCGATAGAAAGGGTATCCAAATATTCACATGTGATAGTAAAAATTGAAGTGTTTGAATACTTAAAAAATTTTGCCTTGATTTTGCAAAAACACATTAATGGAGACATCTATAAATGCATTGAATCTGGCCATCCATCTTGCCTCCCATTTTTTAAATTTGGGTTGTCCACATGGAGTAATTTTATGTTATGTAGGCTTAGGGGGTATTTTTTGTATTTTTGCACTACCTTTTAAAAGCATACAAGTTCACACATTTGACCTGAGTACCCGCCTTTGAATTTGTTATGATCATGACACGTGTTCAAATCTTGGAGGTAGTGGAGCTATGATAAATTTTTATATATTTTTCTATTTTTTGATTGGGAATAAAACTACCAAGTCCACTTAAGACCTCTGCTTCTGTGCCCTTTGCTTAAAAATATACCATGTGTTTTGGTGGGCTTCAGATATTTTTCTACACTTTTTCAACTCAATGTTAGGAAAACATTATTGCCCGATTCCCCCACTCTTTTACACATATACTCTTTTGGGAGCGGGGTAAATATTTGATCTTGTATCCTTTAACTTTGAATATTATGAGGAGTATTCGTTGGGCCTCTGAGATAATTTTTTATTATTTTATCATTATGCAATATTTGTTACTTTACAAACCAAGAACATAATGTTGCAACCAATGGGAACCTATCAGGTATCTTTGGGTGGCGGAGAAAAATATGAAATTTGCAACAGAAGCCAAACGATGATATACAGGGATATTGTTACAAGATTAAACATGATTCATGACCAAATTTTTACAGGGATTATTAAAGGAAACATGAATAAAATGTTTCTTGACTGGAAAATAGGATTCATGCCATAAACAAAGGGTTTTCATTCACATTCAACATGATTACATCTTCAAATATATGTTTTTTACATGACCAAACTAGTTAGAGTAAATTTTTCAAAGGCATACACTGGATAAAAGGGTGAGATCAAATTGAGCACTAATAATGTCCAATTTATAGAGGAAACTAATATAATCCTACCACAATTCTTTCGAAGGAGATAGGGATAGAAGGATTACATGAAACAGTAAATCTATTCTAAATGGAGGTGATGCACCAATAAGGAATGTTGAATATCTTGCATTGCATAGGAATGAAACAAGAAAATATGAAGAGGTTTGTTCAACACCATAGATCAAAACCTATTTCACACATATTTACTAATAAGCACAATCCATTGATACCTCGTAATAACAATTTAACAATACATAATAACCTCAATTGTAATGAGAGATCAGATAAGACACAATAAACACAAAAGAGGGTTAAGAATCATCCATATATCTGTTTTATTGCTCCAATTTTTGATGTAGTACATTACAAAGGGGGTCGAGGCACAATATTGCATCATTAATTTTAATGAAAGGCTTGAACTCCATGAACTTCTCATAGACAAGAGTGAAGGGAGGGGAATTGTAGAAGAATCAAACCCTTTTAATTGATCCTCCTTACAATTTATAGAAGTTTTTTTAGGAGAGAGAGAAAAAGTTTGAATTTGCTTCAAAATCCATCAAAATCATCATTTGATCCCTATAATAGTGGGAAAAACCTATAAAAATTCAACTCCTTGTACCCTGCCTTGTACTTGAAGAAATGGCTTCATGATGCCCCTAGGTATGGCTCTTAACCCTAAAAATTCATCATTTTTTATCACCCATGAAACCTATTAATTTCTACTCTTTGATCACCCTATGCTAAAGATACTAAATTTATCTTTCTATCAACTATAATTTTACTTAAAATGGTGGAGTATGGAAGAAGATATCATCATTTTTACACCAAGTAGCTTCTAGGGTTGAAACATCACCTACCCTCCTAACCACTAGATTTTTCATCACCATTGAATTCCTCTTAGAAAATCCTTTCCATCGAGAAACATTTGGTTGAAAATGGCTAAAATATAATCAAGTTATTTAGTTTTTAAATGGCTCATCATTTTTACTTCCCCTACCCACCGATCTGGTTACTTCACTTACCGAGCTTTGTATTATTCAATGCAAATCACCTTACATGCCATCAAGATCAACATTTCCTTAATTGTAATATCTTGACACCCTATACTCACCTACCCACCTAACATATTACTGATTTAGTCGAATCCCGATGGCTCGACGACCAATGAGCTAGATCGGTGGGATTTTTTTGAATTTATTAGGTGGGATCCCATGTTTTAGGCTTTTGGCCCTTTTTGTTTGTGGATGTCTCGGCCCACAAACTTCAGAAATTTTCTCGCTTCCAACCCTAAAACAAACCCCCAAAGTCTCTTAACCCTAAATCCTAAACTTTCCTCTCTAGGGACCCCAAAGTTGACATGCCGCAGTTCGACTTGAGAATCCAATGTCTTCAAACATTTTGCATTCCCCACTTTGGAATTACTCGCCTTCCCATCTCCAAAATGCTTCCTCAAAAACACCTAACACTCCAACATTCAAGTCAAAAGTCTTTGGAAATAAGAGTTCCTTCACTCTTTCTCGAGATCGATTCTCGAGATTCGGCATCCTCGCCGACCCCTAGATTAGTGTGTCCTAATATCGAGCTTGAGTGAGCTCCAATTGCATCTCAGCCTAAATATTTCTAAGTTCCTCCCACTAAGGTTCATTTCATCTCTACAATGTTGAAGTTCACACTTACCCTAAACTTCACCAAAATATATAGCTCACAAAAGTAATATCTTCATTCACCTATCCCGACTCATTATAAGCCTGAGCACCCATATTCCATGACTCAGTCTCATGGCCTCCCACGAGTGTTGATCTCAAAACCCTCTCGACATGCATGTAACCAACTCCACTTACCGAGATATTTTGAGATCCCTCTTCGACTCACTTCTTCTTAGCAAAACATCATCTCACCAATTTTCTCACCGAGTAGATCGAAGAGATATTTTTGGCTTGTTGGCTTCTCAAAGCCCAAATGAATATTTTTGACCCCTCGAACCTATCCTTTAGATTGTTTTTCGATTTCTTCATATCGTAGACCCGATAGGAGTTGAGTGTAGGGGTTGTGAGGCTAATCTTATTTTCTCTTGATTTTTCTTGTCTTTTCTAGATGTGGGCCCATGAGGACCACATTTCATCATTTTTTAAAGTGATTTTAAGAGTCAAAACCTATAAGAGGAAAAAAATCCTCAATTATGATTTTCAATTCTATAATTCCCTAAATGAACTCCTCGTAACCTCATATAATGTATGCATCCCATTTTTCCCCTTAGGGATGTGTCTAGTGTCTAGGTCTATTTTCCAATTTTCTTGAGAGGAAAAATTGGATAAAAATTTGGTGACTCACGGGGACATATTCCTGCTAGATGTTTTATACTAGTAGCCTTTATATGTGTATTGGGCACAAAGTCACAAATGATGGTTTGCCACTGATCTGGACCTAAAAATTTCCCCTGAAACCACCTACAACACTAATGACCCTAGACCCATTCCATTGTTGCTTGCATTTTCCAATTTTAAATATAAAATGTTCAGGATTTCATGAGTGGAAAATTGTTTTGATTTGAAATTTTCTTTCATTTCATTTCCTACAGCAACCTGTTAATATTAAAAAGTGGTACCCATGCACCTATTCTAAACACAATGAAACACATTCTTTTCTAACATATGTAGCACATTATAAAATCTAATAAAAGCATCCGTTGAGTTTGGACATCATGGAACTCTATTAAATCTTATTTTTTCACTTTCCTATGAAACTTCCACTCACAACATGCTGCTAAAGGATGCTTCCAGCATTAGGTGGAGGTGCTTATAATTTTATCTATGATTTATCTTGAGGGACTTGAAGAATGAAAACTTAATAAATCCTATCCTTCATCTTGATTTTAGTTGTTCTGCATTTTTTTTCTTTTGAATTTTGCAATTGTTTCCCACAACTATGAACTTCTTGTTTACAACACATCTCTTGAGAGCCACACTGAACTGGATAATGATATAACTAGGCGCAAAAAAACATGTTCTAGAGGAACTTATGGAAATTAAAACCTAATATAAAAGAAGACAATGTGCATATGCACTTGGAGGAATTAAAATCCTAAACTAATATATATAAGGGTGAGAATTTTTCTTTAGTAAAAACGTTTAAAATAGATTCCATTGACTAGAATTGGAAGTTCCTCTCTATCCAAAGTAGATAGTTTGAATTCATTAATACTTTTACTTCTTGTGACCATGTAGGGACCACTCCAAATGGCATTAAACTTGGAATTCCTACCTGTGTTTTCCTAATCAAGGCCCCACTTCGTAACTAATTCCACTTCCCTGGAAGGTCCTCGCCTTGGATTTTTTTGTCGAATGACCTATTGACTAAGGCATGATCCTTATCCACTTTTTTCATTGCATGCTATTTTCCTTCTTCCAATTCCATCAATTGCGCATACCTAGCTTCCATAGGCTCAAACTTGGAAAATCCAACTAGTTCATGACTTCCAATGTCATGTACTCCAATGATATAGGAAACATGGTTTACTTCCTATAGAAATCTTTCAAGGAGAGTTTCTTATTGACCTCTTTGGCGTTATCATATCAGCCCATAAGGTTGATTTGAGCTTAATAATCCATGTCTTTTGATTTTCATCCGAGTCCTTCTAATGATCTTTAAAAATTCTTGTTTGTGGACTTTTCTTGTTTGTTACCCTAGGGGTAATAATTTGATGAAGTGTTCAGTGGAAATATAGTTCCTAATGCACCATTCTATGATCCTAGAAATAAGGAATGTTAGGTCATTATCTAATATAATGTGGTTGGTACACCAAACCTTTTCATTATCCCCTCCTAGAAGTCTAGTATGTTAGACTCGCTCACTTCCTTCTGCCACTGCCTTGGTCCACTTGGTGAAATAGTCTGCATTTGTCTGTGAGAATCCACTTAATGCCTTGACTTGAATTTGGATTGATGAAACTAATGAAGTCTAATCCACATTTCATGAATTGTTGTTCGACCGACATCGACGCAATGGAATTGGTGTCATCCTCTCTTTTCCTATGAAGAATGCACATTTTTTGCATTTCTTGATCCAAGTGTAGCAGTCACTTAACACTATGGGCCAATAATAACCCACTTTATTATCTTGAGAGATATCAACCATAGAGAAGAATGACCTCTTTCCTCTCCATCGTCAAACTCATGCAACACATTTTTAATTTTATTTGTTCCAAAGCACCTCAATAGGAATCCATTGATATCCCTCTTTCCTTTGCTCATTTATGGAGGGCATAGATCTGTTTGTAGGAAATATATCATGTCCCGAGTTCAATAATGGGTAGGCACATTATCATTTAATTTTTCTTCATTCTCTTGTAGTATAAAAAAAAATTATTTTTCATCACATGTTTCAACCTATTGACTAGAAGCCAATTGTTCACACAATCCATTCACATGGACCAATTTAGTGACCTTGATTTCAATGTCAAACTCTATCACACAGGTGATCCATCTTTCCTATTTCTCATTCAAATATTTGTTCAAGAGGAAGTCCTTGACTCCTTCATGTGACACAATGAGTTGGATCCTATTATTTGAGATCAAATGTTTGAATTTATTCAAAATCCTAATAACTACGAGGACATGATTCTCGATGAACTAGTACCTCACTTCACATTCCTCCAAACTTTGACTGAATAAGGAAACTTGTTGCTCGGATCCCTCTTTATTCTATACAAAAATATTTCAGAAATGGATTTCAAACCACCGAAATCGTAAAGCATGAAATCTTTGGAAAATTTTGGGTTTATGAGAGTTGGAGCTTGAGATATAGCCTCCTTGATAGCTTCACAAATTACTTTTCCCTCCTTTGTCCACTTGAATGCCATGATTTTATTCAACACCATAGTTGTTGGTTTGACAAGAGTAGAAAAATATGGTACAAATATTCGAACAAAGTTGATTCTCCCCAAGAAGCTTTGGAGAGCCTTCTTATGACTTAGCAATGGCAATTCTCAAATGGATTCAACCCTTTTCTACATCAATTTTCAATCCTTCCTTCCACACAATGTGTCTTAGGAGCTTACCTTTGTGAGAAAGGAATATACATTTGTTGGGATATAGGGATACTCTAAATCTCTTGTAGCTTTATAACACTTTCATGAGATGAAAGAGATGGCTTTCTGCATTCTTAGAAAAGATAGTGATGCCATCTAATTATACAAGAACTATTTGTTTTATCAATCCAATGAATTCCATATCCATAGTCATTTGGAATATGGCTCCGAGTTTGATAACTAGAATGGCATTTTACTATAGCCATAGGTGATCCACTTGGTGGTAAAATCCATTTTGAATTGATCATCTTATTTTATAATTATCTCGATTGTAGCATAAGTAGCCATTTAGGAGAGAGAGTATTTTTGAACCAGCTACTACCTACAAGATTTTCTCCATGGAAGGGAGTGGATAATGGTCTTTAAGGGATGCCCTGTTCAGGTCTTAAAATTCTACGCATAACTTGGTTTCTCCATTTCTCTTCTCGACCGGGTACCTGATTTGTAACCCAACTTGAGTACTTGATTGGAATTATGATGTTTTCCTCTATCAACATATTTAGCTCTTTCTTCAAGAGAGGCTCAATGTGAGGATTGACTGGTCTTTGTTTCTTTCTAATAGGCTTAGCTTCTGAGTCTAGTTCAATTGTCTATTGTGCCAACTTCGATAAAATCCTTTCTGTATTCATAGCTCCAAGCGAGGAAATATTGGAACTCTTGGAAAAGTTGTACGAAATCATATTTTTCCTGTTGAATGCCCACTTTTCCAATTTGGAGTGTTTTTCCTTCTCCAACTGAAATGGGTTTTGAGTCTTGTCCTTTGACTTGGATATTTGCTTTCTCTTTTCTGAGTTTATTATTGGTATTGAAGATTGTCTCTAATGTTACTAAGCCTTTTGTGATATTGTTCATCCTTAATTGCACAACTTGGTCCCCATATTGTTTCTCTAATTTATCTTGGTTCTTGGTAGGTAACTCAAGTTCCTCTTATAATAAAATGATGATCTATTGATAATTTCGAACACTTTCAAACTTGTGTTGTTGTTTGGAATTGTTGGCCTTACAATTACATGGATATGTGGTTGTGTTTTGTCTCTTTTGATACTATCCACCATGTCAATGGCTGCCCTAATTGCTGAAATTTTGTCTCTAGCTTCATTCTTTTCTTTTGAGGTATGGGCTCGATGTTGAATCCTTCAAAGTATTCCATGAGGTCCCATACCTTGTTTTTATAGCTCCTTAGGAGATCATTTTTAGTAGCATTCTGCTCCTGACTTGGTTAATAATTAATTCTTTATCTCTAAACATCTATAAGTTCTTTATGCCTCTTTTCCTGGCCTCATGAAGTCCATGAATCAAAGCCTCGTATTCAGCAATATTATTTGAGCATGTGAAATGAAACTAAAAGGTTGAATACTACTTGATGTTTTTGAGACACCAACATTCCATCCCCTCCAACACCCGTCCTTCTTATTGAACCATTAAAAATAGCTACCATATTTCATTGTCATCCTCATTTTATAGCTTGGTAATTTAGGAGAGGTATATTCTCTTGAGCGAGATAATATACACCTAATTCATCTTCTTTCATTTCCTTTACAGTTCAAAAGCATGTGTTTTATTCTCACATTAATTTATTGTCAAATATGGAATGCCTTCAACTTTAGTATCCATTTCTAGAACATTTAAATTCTCTTCTTGATTAAATGTTGAGAAATTTACACTAATAGGACTTGGCACATGAGGCTCAATGTGAAAATTAGGAATGGGATCTAATCTGATTGTGGTTTTGGCTCCATACCTTGTCCTGAAAAGCATATGTGACCAATATACAAGTAGGTACCTACCAATATTAGTAGTGAAGTCTCTTGAAAAACATAATGCAAAGAGTGGTGGTAAGTTAATTATAGACACGTCTTGCAAAACTATGACATTTGGGAAAGTATGCAAGTGTAACACTTAACCCTTTGATAATCCCAACTTTTTTTACTATAGTCTCATCTAGTTGTACAACTACTTTAGATACCATATCATACTTTAGACCCAATTGACCTACTATCTTCTTTGGCATCAAAGAACC
Organism: Taxus wallichiana var. yunnanensis; assembly: GCA_018340775.1. Lineage (NCBI taxonomy): Eukaryota > Viridiplantae > Streptophyta > Pinopsida > Cupressales > Taxaceae > Taxus > Taxus wallichiana. The sequence goes on along the minus strand of CM031241.1, from coordinate 323,333,436 downwards.
GCTTTTCGAATAGATCATGCAATTGTACACCAAGTTGTTCCCAATTATCAATGACACATAGTATGGTGGAGGTTTCAATTTTTTAATTGGTTGGCCTACTTCTTTCGTAGTGCATTAGTGAGAATGTTCTCTTGATTTTTGGATGATCCATTTAAGGAAAATCAATTATCCATCGCTATACTTGCAAAAGATATCATTGTCCTAGGACTTCCAATGATTCCCACATGAAAATTAAATACGTGTGTTTTCTTCACCGATCAATGATGTTGAAAGGATATGGACTATATTTTTTTTTCTTTATTAGGAAAACCTTCTCATGTATATGTGTAAGTTATTGAACTACCGCACAGGTGTCTTAGGTTGATTTTGTGGGTTTCATTTACTCTTGTATTACTAACTCCTTATGCAATGAGAGTGAGAAGAGAGAAAATTGGGCTAGATGGTTTATTATCATCTATATTCCTCTTATTTGACTATGTATTAGCAGCTACACCATGGAATGGAGGTTGATTAACTCCGCAAAAGTCTTTTGTTTTCTAATTGACCAATGTAGTTTCAAGTTGGAGGTGCCTCTTGTTGAGTTTCTTGTTGATTTTCTTCCACACTTGGATCTTGGGACACACCGATGGTTTGAACCATTAAGTCTTGATTCAATGTACCATTGAAGCACATTGATTTATTATGAGGTAGATTGTATGGGAAGAAATATTTATGTTCCCATGGAATATTGTTTTGAGTTGGAACCAAGGCCCTTGATGTTGAAATTGCATTTGGATTATACGGATGGAGTGGAGTGACAACTTGAGGTTTTCCTTGGTTTAGATTTTTATTTGCAGCTCGATACAGGGGTCTATTTTACTAAAATGGAGGCAAGGCCTATGTGATTGAGCTTGAGGATGATAAGGCATAGAACTTTGATCTTGATCCAAATTAATAGTTATCAATTCATTTCCTAGGTTTTGTAGCTGCTTCATAACCTATTAGAATTATTTTGAAGAAGTAGAGGCTTCATTATTGATTTTATTCCTAGGGACTAGAATGGGATTCAAAACATGTGTTTGACTAGTTGTAGGAGTTCCCATTTCTGGATATAGAGGCATTACTAGCCTAGGTGCAAGCTTTCCTTCCCGAATTAAGAATTTTTCACTCGATAGCTATGTCATAGGCCCCTGACATTGTTTTTCCTCCCATTGACTGTATCATCATAGATATATATGAATTTAGGGAATTCAAGAAGTAGAGGAATGCTCCTCGTAAGATAGCCCGATGGCTATTAGAATTTTGTCCTGTCCTTTATAAATAGAAGTTAAAATATGCCATGTACTCATTTAGAGCTCTCTTGATTGTTGTCAATTATTCTAATAAAGATTGATTGTCTACCCTTTCTCTAAACTGATTGCAAAGATCTAAACAAAACTAATTCCAATTCATGATTGATCCTACCGATAAGCTCCTAAACTATTGTAAATCCTTACCATTAAAAGAGGAAGCTAAAAATTTGACTACAATTTCGATCTCATTGATCTCGTGAATCACATAGACATTTACAATGTCATAGATGTGGTCAATACAAGTTATATGATTTTCTCCCTAAAGTAGGGAATGTTCGTTAATGCTACAATCTGGAATAGGATTTTTTGAATTGAGGGTGAGTGGACTACTACCCATGAATTTCAAAAAGTGATTTGGTGGTCCTTTTAGTGGTTGTTGATGTGCCATTATGATTGGCCTAATAACCCTAGTCGATTGGAAAAAGGGTCTACTAGGTGGAGGTATAGAAAAATTCCTATTAGGTGGAGATGGTGATCTTTGTGGTCTTCTTCCTCTCCTTCCTCTACTTGGAAATAATTATAAATACTCAAAAACACCTTCTTCTCTAGTCCTTGAATGAGTTTGGATCCTTCTCATGTACTTGGGAAACTTGTACTACTATACCACTAAATTCTATATCTTAGAGTCACCAAATGTGTTAGGAGATGATCCTCTAAAGGATGGAGTTTTACCAAGACACGCATCGATCTTGATAAAATGGAGAGAATAAACTCTAAAGGCTTGAATGTTACTTTTGGAAGTTAAAAAATTTCTTGTAATTTGAGTACCTTTGAAACCCCAAAATGTAGAGATCCCCAAAATAAAAACCTCCAAAGCCAAAAATTTCGTAAAACCCAAAACTCTAAAAATGGTGCATAGTTGAACCTCTTAATCTTTCAAACTTGAAATTTCAAAATGTAAAAGTTCTAAAACTCCAAAAATGAGAGAACCTATGAAATTTTAAATGTTTGAATTCAAAAAATTTAGAGAAGCCTAAAATATCCAAATGCTAAATTTGGAAATGTCCAAAATTCTGAATTGGAAAAATACCAAAAATCCCAAAAATCCCAAAACTTGAAATCCCAAAGTGCAAAAACCACAAAATTCTAAAAATAAAAAAATTGAAATTTTAAGAATACCCTTTTGAATTTTATCCCCTAATCTATCTATTGGTGAAATTTTTGCTCATGAAAAACCCCTAAAATTGATTTTAACTCAGCACTGTGGTGAAAGTTCTAAAATTGAAAATTCACTTAGTGTGGAATCAATATTTTTAGAAAATTCTGTAAAGCTTGTGTAAATGAGTCTTTGTCTCACCATGTTAGGAAATAAGGGATAAAATATGTGGAATAATCCTCATAGAATTACAACAATAGAAAATAATATGCGTAAAATATTACAGATCTCAAATAAAAGTGCGAGTAATAAAATAACACAACACAAAGAGACTATTTAACATGGTTCACCCAATTTGGGCTACATGCACCAAGAAGCACTTGCTAATATTTTATTACAAGCCACCGCTCTCTCAATATAATACCAAGATCTCGTTCAACAAACTCTGCTGCAATTCACACCCGAATTCAAAGCACATTTGTAATGTTTGCATTATATCTACCATATGCACAAAACCATATAAATAGACAATCGCTAAGCAGTTTTACAAAAATGTTAGTATCAAAACCATGGTCCAAAATCGTCCCATAAACCTATGGGTCAAAAACCTACCCATATGAGAGAATCACGTTTCTCGATATATTGGTCACATTTGAAGGCCCAAAAATAAATTCTGTGGCTAGCGCCCCTGAACCCCTTCTACCAGGGGTTGCACACCCCAAATCCCCACTCAAGGCCCAACCCGACCCCGAACCTCGGCGAGGCAACCGCAGAAAGTGTACAATACTCTTAGTGTATAGTCTTCAACACTTTCTCACATGAAAACAGCTCCACAACCTAACAATCTCCCACTTGAAGACTAGTTTTCTCTCGAGCAAGCTTCTCAACCCTTCACTACTTTTCGTGAATACCAACCAAAGCTAAACATAGCTTAATTTTTCCCTTGTGACCACCTTGGTCATCATGTCTACATGATTCTTGATGGTATTAATCTTCTCCAACTTCAACTTCTCTTCCTCCAAAGTTGTCCCGATGAAATGGTACCTTAACCGTATATGTTTCATCCTAGAGTAGAAAATGAGTTCTTAGCTAGGCGTATAGCACTCGGACTATCACTATGTAGCTTTTGTTTTTCCTACTTATGCCCTAACTCCTCAAGTAATTGTTGTAACCAAATCATTTCTTTTCTTGCCTCTCGTGGCGAAACATACTCGACCTCTCTCGTGGTTGACAAAGCCACCAACTCTCGTAGTCATGAAATCTAGCTCATTGTTGTCCCACCTACATTGTCAAACATAGCTTGTCGTGCTCCTCCTACTATCTACATCTCTAGCTACATCTAAATCTACATAACCACACAAAGTGGTGTCCGATCCACTGTAGCACAAAACTATCCCCATGGTCCCTCTCAAATACCGAAGGATCCACTTAACTATCTTCAGTTGATCTCTACCGGATCTCTCATAAATATACTCACCGTTCCCAATGCATGGATAATATCGTGGCTGGTGCACACCATGGTATACATCAAACTACCAACCGCTGATGAGTAAGGTACCTTGGACATTTGGTTTCTCTCCTACTTTGTCTTGGGACACTGCTCCTTTGATAACTTGAAATGGTCTGCCAAAGGAGTCCTAACCGGTTTAGCATCCTGCATATTAAACCTCTCCAAGACTCTCTTAATGTAATCTTCCGAGATAAATCAACTTCCATTCCTTCCTATCTCGAGATATCCTCATACCAAGGATTTTTTTGGTTGCCCCCAAATCCTTCATAGCAAAGGATTCGCTTAGTTGCTTCTTGATTACTTTTATTTCTTGCATGTTTTTACCTACAACTAAAATGTCATCCACATATAGACAGGGATAATATAAACGCCATCTTCAAATATCTTTGTATACATGCAATGGTCATAATGACATCTAATATAGCCTTGCTCCATCATTAAGCTATCAAATTTCTTATACCATTGACGTGGAGCTTGTTTCAAGCCATACAAGCTCTTCTTCAGTTTGCACACCATCTCCTCTTTACCTTTGATCTCATAGCCATCTCGGTTGCTACATATATAGTTCCTCCTCCAAATCACCATGGAGAAATGTAGTCTTTACATCAAGTTTTTCAAAGTGCAAGTCCTCTATCAGAACTATTCCTAGAACATTTCTAATAGAATTCATTTGTACTACAGAGAAAAAATATCATCAAAATCGATACCTTTTTTCTGTGCAAACCCCTTGACCACCAATTGGGGCTTATATCTTTTCTTTCCTCCTTATTCATCTTTGACTCGAACACCCACTTGTTCTATAATGCTCTTTTCCTTTGAGTAAGTTTACCAAATCCCATGTCCTGGTTCTCCATGATATCCCGATGCTCCTCATCCATGGCTTTCTCCCACTTCTCTCTTGCATCTACTTGCATTGCTTCATCAAATCTCTCCGGCTCTCCACTATCGGTGAGTAATAAATAATAAAGATAAGGAGAAAATGTTCTGGTTCTCTTCTTACCTAGAAGACCTCCTCAATATAGGAGTTTGGGGTTTCTATTGAGGAGGTTTCGAACTAATTCATGTGTCACTTAGTAGTGCCCACATTTTTATAGCTTTAGTATCTATTGTTTTCCTTCCTCATAAACATGTTTGGACAAGGATTTGATATATGTTGGACAATATGTTATGATTTTTGACCTTCTTGGACATGGATGCATATTTGGGTGCATAGCGAATTTGAATTTAGTAGCATGTTGTTAGTTTTCATTCGATGTTGTGGACATTAGCTTATGATGATGTTGTTTAGACCTAATTGAGATACGTTAAATGTTTAGTGTAGTTGCATGTTTGGATTCTATGGAAATATGTCACTTTATCATTATGTCTAACTTATGGTGAATTGTGTATAATTGTGCATGTTGTCGCATTTTCAATTCCAGAAAGATGATATGCTAGTTTAGATTCATTGATTTCTTATTGAGTAGTTGATTCACATTTTATCGGATAGGTGTGGTTAATGTGTGTAATGAGTGTGCAGGTGACAGGTCACAGGAGAATGTGGGATTTAGGCCAGCTACACAACTTTGCACAAGCAACCCACGGGGCTAAGTCTAGCTAATTTGTGTTTGTTGTATGAAGCCTTAAGTATTAGAGTTTATTGTTTGGGCACCATGAGTGACCCTCATTTGTAATGTAATGTCTTGTAATATTAATCTTGCTTAGGGTGTTTAGTTGTGTTGTAAACTTGTTTTGGGGAATTAATGGCCCCACTTACATTAAGCTTTGAGTTTGTATAATGATGTAATTAATCAAAGGGATTAGGGTCACATGTGAACCCTTGGGTGGGCCCCACACCTTGTGCCCAAGTGTGCCAAACCCGAAATTGGGCTATTTTAGGTATTTTTAGGGACCCCTTTTTAGTTTGGGAGTTCCATTAGCATGAAAATGGGCCCTTGGACCCTACCTAATAGGTAGGGGGGCTTATTTCAAAGGATTAGAGGGATTTTTCCCTCCAATTTTTCCTTCCTTTGGTCACATCCATGTAAGGTGGATGAGTAAGTGTGCTTTGTTAAAATTTGCACAAGTTTTGTTTTGTTATCATTTTGGGTAATTTGGGAGAAGAGGGTTAAAAGCTAATTTAACCTTTCTCTCTTTTATCTTGGGAATCTTTGACCTTGAGGGAAGAGAGGGGTGACACATGTCACCCCCTCATTTGTGAGGATTTTTTCTTGCTCCTCTTCAAATTCTCCCTCATGGGGAAAGAAGAGAACTTTTTTTTTGGAGATTTTGCTTGGAGGCTTGTGGATTTTGGAGCTAGAGTTTGCTTGGGTCAAGAAGTGGAAAAGATTGAAGTTGGAGAGATTTTTGGAGGTAGGATTCTTGAGCTTATTTGTGTGTTTTATATCATGCTAGATATTAGTTTTGTTTACTTGGAAATGTTTGTTGTTGCATGTGGATTTTATTTGTTGTTTACTTGATTTTGCTCCATCCATCATATGACATGATGGAGTTTTGGAGTTTGTGGGGAAGAGAGGGGGATTTTTCCCTCTCAATCCTCGTGGCTTGATCGGCAAGCCTTGAGGTTGTTTAGTTACTCCCCTCAATTTTTTTGAGGTGGGGAAGGTGGTTCATATGGCTTGAGCCTCCTTCCCCATTCTTGGTGAGGAAACCCCTTTGCGGTTTGAAAATCCTTCTAATAAGGATTGGTGAAAGGGTGGAGAAATAAGGAGGGTTTGAATGAATTTTGGAGGAATAAGGAGGGTGTAGAGATCTTGGTTTTGTGCAACTATTGTTGGTTACCACTTTTGGAGAACTCCTTTCTTCTCTTCCCCATTTTAGAGGTAGAACATGGTTTCTCCTCTTTTTCATCTTTGCAAAATTGGAGTCTTGTTTTAATATTTGTCTTTTTTTATGTGAATGTAATGTTGGTTGTTCACCCTCACTCTTGTGCAAAGTTTTGGATAGTAGTCCTCTTTCCCATGGGCTTGGGAGAGGCTAACATGTCTTCCAACCTTGGAAAGGCATGTGATGATGCATGATATAAAACAAGATCTTCTTCTCCTTGTGTTGGATTGTTTTGAAGGCATTTGAAGTTGGATCACAAGTTGGATGTTGGGTTGGAGTTTGTGACATCTTGGTCTCTCCTTGTCCTCTCAAATTTTTGTGAAACATTACTTGCATTGTAACCTCTTGAGTATGGCTATGTGGAAACTTTCCTTTCCTTGTAAACTCTCCATTTTGTATATTTGGTATTACTTGAAAACTTGAGACATGTTTGTTTGAAAAATCTCTCTTAAAACTTACAAAGAAACTTGTAATAGGAATTCTTATGTAGTTGTGTATTTTAAGAATATGTTTCTCATTAAGTTTAAGCTTGTAAAATAGGTATGAAAATATTTTCATAAGAATTGTTGTAACTCTTTTTTTTGGAATGAAAAGTTGTTTATTGAAAACATGTCTCTTCAAAAGAAAATATATTACTTGTTGGAGATCTTACTTGTGTGTAAATTTGAAACCTTAAATTTTCTTTGCATTTGAAAGGAAATCTAGTTGTTATATGAAGTTTGATATTTAATATTGGAAGAAATTATTATTATTTTGAAATGTACATCCCTTTGTAAAATTATCATAGATTTAGATACTAAGTGAAACTAGATTTAAATATATTTCTACCTCTATATGATTCTAGAAATCTGATTATTTCTGTTCAAAGGAAAGTTGATTTATTGGAAATGTTGTTATTTTGATATATGTTTCCTTCTTACAAATTGTTATTGCATGTGTTCATGTAAAAAAAAATACTATTCTTGAAATGTATTTATTTATTAGTTTTTTTGTGAAATGTTAGAGAATAAAATACTACTAGTTTTCTCTCTTTTCTTATTGTCAAAATAAGATGGACACATTTGTAGATCACATATGAATATTCCCTTTCCTTTGCTAAGTGGTAAATTAAATTCAAACTAGATCTTATTATTCATATAGTTCATATAGTTTTCTATTAGACTTTATTATTCACTACTTGAGGTAAATTGTTTAATATTTTAAATAGTACAATATATCAAAAAATAAATAAATTAATTAAATTTATATTAGTCATATTCTATTTGTATATTATTGGAAATAAGTATTGCAGATTTATATATTTAAAATTGTATTTTAAGTGCAATATTTTAAGATTTATTATACTTTTATTTTATAATACATACATACATACATACATACATACATATATATAATTAATATCATTTATATTATATATATATATAATATGAATGATATTAATTTAGTTTTTTAATGATAAAAAAATTATTATAGAGTATAATATATCATATATTATATATTATATATTTCATATATAAATATATAATATATATTATAGTTTTTAAATAAACAAAAATAAAATAAAATACATAAAATTTGGGGAGGTTCGAGCCCTCCCCACACCCACATGCAGCCCCCACGGGATTCCTTTCCACACCTGTCCACCGTTGTCCCCGGTTCCCTACACACCGCCGCCATTGCCACCACCCCCCTCCACGTTGTCCCCCTCGCCGCACCACCTGTCCTCCACTACCCCCACACCTTTGCCACTGCATAGAACCCCCTTTCCCCTCCCTCACGTTGTTGTCCCACCTTCCTTCACCACACGGACCTATCCCCCACACGGTCACCACTTCCTCTTCCCACGCTGCCCCTGCTCCTCCTCCTTAACCGTGGCCATACAAAAAGAAAAAAAAATGTATCAAATCGAAATTGTTTGGATGTGCGGTTGTCACAAAACAAAATACATAACAATTAAAAAGCTCCCATAGCTCCACCTCCACCCGCAAATGACAAAACAAAACAAATGAGAAAAGGAATGGAGGAGAAAAGGAATGGAAAAGAAAAGAAAATAACATAGAGAAATTTAGGGAACTTTTAGGAAGATTCAAAATCAATGGTCAAGATCATAATTGATCTTAAGGTCCGCATTCAATCCTACATTTCTTTAAGCCATGATATTTTAATGGAAAAGTAAATTAACCTATGTGGTGTGTGTGGGTAAATAAATAAACATAGGGAAAATTAATAAAACTCAAAGGGGGTGTAGAAAAATTGAGATGACCTTAGTCAAACAAAAAAACACAAGTAAATTAATAATTCATTTAGGGAAAAAGTCTTATTAAATTTCGAACAAAATTATAAATGAATATAAAATAAATTTTAAGAGGATTACGACAAAACACATATGTTAAGTAAGCATCGACTTTAAAAAAAAATCCACAAATTTTTAAAGAACTTTTGGTGTGTTTTCCGGTGTCCCAAGGGGCACTACATTTAGTATCGTGAGTGAAGGTTCACACACATGGACGCTTTGGGTAATTAATTAATTAGTAAATAAAATTTTAATAACATTAACAAAAAAACACAATTAAACCACATTTCCGCAACCATTAAAATTTAATAACCATTTTTGTACCTCATTCACAGGATGGCACCCATGAGATGATACTCGGTTAGGGGTTTGGGAAATGGTTTGCCTACACCTAAACCACCGGCACCTGAGTTAGGGCCTCAGATCTTAGAGGCTCTTCAGGAATTAATTGGCAGTGCAGCAAAGCATCTTCCACCACCACATGAGGCAAGGAGGCCGAGACGAGGCGAGGATGCGTGAGGGAGCGCTGCCAGAGCTTGATACCTCGAGGTGGGAGAGGTCACATAGCCCTTCCGTTCATCACGAGAGGGTGGCCTCGTACTATCGTAGCTTCTCACACAGTCTTGATGGACCATTTGGGGATAGGTGACCCCACTCACCTGTTGGACTGCATCACCAGGATTGAGATACGGGTAGTGTGATCAGGGATCTTCTTTACTTACAACCACCTACTTACACCATCTCTATAGATGGCTTTAGGGTAGAGTCATGGCTCCTTAGCTTGGATAGTTGTTTTGGCTTGCACTCATATGAGAGTAATGTCAAGGAAAGGTTCACCATACACCTCCTCCGGGAAGCAGCGGGTGTTTGATGGAGGAATGAGGAGCGAAGCTCCATTTGACTCGAGAGAAAGTGACTGAGAGATGTTCGAGGAGTGATTTAGGGTTTGCTATATGTCGAGCATTTCATAAGGTAAGAGGATTAATGAGTTTAACGACTTACGACAGGGATGTGGCATAGTAGCACAGTATAAGAGCAGGTTCCTAGATCTTCTGCAGTATGTAGATTACCTGCAAGATGAGAAATTACAGGTTCAAAGGTTTATTAGGGGCCTTAATGTAGATATAGAAGGAGCAGTTAGGATGTTATCTCCTCCCATGCTTGAGAAGGCTATTAAGAAGGCCTACTTAGTTGAGGAGAACAAGACCAAGTCACAGGAGCATTGAGATAGAAACAAGAACAAGTTTCAGTATATGATACAGGCCTTTCAGAGTCAGAGGTCATAGGGTGCGAACCACCCCCTAGAGGAGGATTCTAGCCTTCGTTAGCAACCACGAGGGCTCCACCACACCCGCAATAACAGATGCAGCATTATGGGCACCACCAACAGAGGGCTAGATAGACTTAGATATTTCAGAGAGGTGGCACTAGAGGAGGTATTGGTGGAACCAGGGATAGGAGGCAGGGTACTCGGCAAAGTATAGTGAACTCACACATAGCAGTCTACTAGGGTTGGACTGGTAGGATCAGTACACTAGAGTACAGGACGGACCTCATCTTAGAGGGGTATAGAAGGATGTTTTATTTGTGGATATCCTAATAACTATATCCGTATGTTCCCGCACAAACCCAATACCATGGATACACAAAGAGCCTCTAGATCAGAGCAGATGGTGGGTGACGTGGGACACACCCATCATGTATATATAGCGGTTGACAACTGCCAAGATGAGCATTAGGCCATAGTCATTGAGATGACAAGCACTATCAGGGGTATTTCTATCTCAAGTATTTTTGATTCAGGTGCTTGATTCTTTTGTATCTCATTTTATAGGGACCAGGTGTGGGCTAGTGGTGGCTAGGAAACCAGATAGTTGGCAGGTTGAGTTGGCCTTTGGGGATAAACTCATCATGGGCTCATAAATGGAGAGTTGTGTACTTTATTTGGAAGTCTTCTCCACTACACTTGACCTTTGAGTTATTCCTCTAGGATCCTATCAGGTAGTGTTGGGTATGGATTGGCTTGAGGCTCATTGAGCCAAGGTGGATTGCAGAAATAAGGTCATTAAGTGTTAGGATGATCTTGGGAGTGTAGTTGTGATTTCAGGAATGTAGAGGCCTATCTCCTTACGCATGATCTCAGCTAAGCAACTCAAGTAGAGCATGCGTAAGGGATGTTAGTTGTTTTCTATCACCATCAATGATCGATCAGAGAGCACTCTAGAGCATTCACCCTTAGATGATCATGTAGTTTTGAGGGAGTATGCCAATGTGTTTCCAGGCGAGCTTCCAGGGTTACCACCTCGCAGAGAGGTGGATTTCACCATTGATTTAGTACCTAGATCTGCACCAGTTTCTAGGGCACCCTATCAAATGATGACTCCAGAGCTTCATGAGCTCAAGATTCAATTAGAGGAGTTGTTAGAGAAGGGTCTCATTCACCCTAGTGTATCTCCTTGGGGAGCGCATCCATATTTGTGAAGAAGAAGGATGGTTCTCTCAGGCTTTGTGTAGACTTCAGACAACTCAACAAATTCACAATAAATAACCGTTATCCACTCCCTAGGATTGATGACTTTTTTGATTAGATGCGGGGAGTGAGACTGTTCTCCAAAATTTCGAAGTTAGGGTATCATTAGTTGCGCATTTCAGATGCAGACATTCATAAGACAACTTTTCCGCACACGTTATGGGCATTATGAGTTCACCATTGTTCCATTTGGATTGACTAATGCCCTAGCTGTCTTCATGAGTCTCATGAATGGAGTATTCAAGACCTTTCTTGATCACTTTGTCTTAGTGTTCCTTGATGATATATTGATATATTCTCATTCCGAGGAGGAACATGAGGAGCATTTGAGATAGGTACTACAGGTTTGAGAGAGAGCAGTAGTATGGGAACTTGGAAAAATGCATCTTATTTCAGAAAAGATTCAAGACTTAGGTCACATCATATCAGGGGAGGGTATCTCAGTAGATCCCTCTAAGATACAGGCTATTATGGACTAGCCAGCACCCACATCATCACTGAGGTGAGGAGTTTTATGGGCTTAGCAGGTTACTACCGTAGGTTTGTATAGGACTTCTCCAGGATTGCTCACCCTCTTACTTCACTTAAGAGAAAAGGAAAGAATTTTTATTGGTCGAAAAGTGTGAGCAAGCCTTTCAGTTTCTTAAGGAAAGGTTAACCACGGCACTCATCTTAGCAATTCTAGACCCTACGGAGGATTTTTTCATTTGTAATGATGCATCACTAGAGGGTTTGGGAGTAGTTCTTATGTAGGAGCGTCAGGTGATTGCCTTTGAGTCACGTAAGCTCAAATATTACGAGCTTAATTATCCTACTCATGACTTGGAGCTTATAACAATTGTTCATACACTTGTGCATTGGTGACATTTCCTTTTGGGTAGACCTTTCATTTTGAGGACAGATCATCGTAGCTTGTAGCATATCTTCTCACAGCCGAACCTCAACACTCATCAATGGCGTTGGATGGAGTTCCTATGTGAGTATGACATGTAGGTACATTATATCAAAGGAAAGGAAAATGTTGTTCTGAGATGAACTTTGTAGACGAAGACATGTGTTTGCTTCATTTGACATTGTACTCGAGATTTGAGAGGCAAGATTCTTCAGCATCTTCTAGAGGACAGGTTTTATGAGGGTGCTAGACAGATGTTGGAGTCACAGGGTTCATTAGAGGGAAGATATTTAGGGTGTATTTTAGAGACAGATGGTTTACTTCAGTTCCATAGGCACATCTATGTGCCTAAGTCAGGTGATCTATGTAGCTTCATCCTCACAGAGGCTCATTGAGCCCCATATGTGGCACATCCAAGAGTAAAGAAAATGCACGCTGATCTGAGGGAGTTATATTATTGGCCTAGTCTTTGACGGGACATAGCAGATTTTGTTGCATGCTACCTTGAGTGCCCGGAGGGTCAAGGAAGAAAATTCTCATCCCTGTAGGACTCTTACATCCTTATGATACTCCCGAGTGGAAATGGGATGTGATCTCCATGGACTTCATAGTCGGACTCCCTATGTCTTCTTATCATCATGATGCCATTATGGTCACCATGGATAAGTTGACCAAGGTTGCACATTTCTCGCCAACCAAGGTCACCTATAATGCATAGGCCATCACCAAATTATTTATGGAGGACATTATTAGGTTGCATGGGATTCTAAAGACCATCATCAATGACAAGGATACCATCTACACTTCAATTTTCTAGACTTCCTTTCAGACCACTCTGGGTACTCAGATTAATTTCAGCTCAACATATCATCTAAAGACAGATGGACAGACAGAGAGAGTTAATCATGTATTGGAGGACATGTTGAGGATGTATGTGATGGACCAACAAAAGAAGTGGGAGGATTACCTTCATTTAGTTGAGTTTTCATACAAAAACTATCACAGTTCTATTGGTATGGCTCCCTACCAGGATTTGTATGGTCGACCTTGCAGGACACCTTTGAGTTGGGACAGACTAGATGACAAAATTATTCTGGGACCAGCTTATCTTCAGGATTTAGAGCAGTAGTTTGTTCTGATTAGACAACATCTTGAGCAGGCTAGAGCATGCTAGAAGGCGTATACAAACACCAAGAGGATTGATCGTCACTTCTCAGTGGGTGAAAAATTCTTCTTGAGATTTCGTCCGCATAAGATCCCAATCCACTATGGAAAGGGTTCTAAGCTATCACCTCGTTTTGTGGGGCCTTTTGATATTTTAGAGGTCATCGGTCTAGTTTCCTACCGCCTAGATTTACCACCACACTTTACACGGGCCCATAATGTATTTCATGTTTCTATACTATGTAGATATGTACCTAATGTCCCTAATGTTTTGGATTGGTTGACATTACGGGTAAAGTGGAGGACAATGGAGACTAGAGCCCGTACACATCTTTGGAGCACTAGAGGTTGGCCCTTCGGGTTGAGACTTGGACCAGGTTAGAGTGCAAGTGGGACATATATGATGAGACAATAGCTACCTGGGAGGATGCTACACCTTTGAGGGCTAGATATCCCTATCTCTTTTAGTGACTTCTAGGAGGAAGTCTAATTTTAGTAGAGGGGGATGTAGTGCCCACATTTTTATAGCTTCAGTATTTGTTGTTTTCCTTCCTCATAGACATGTTTGGATAGGGATTTGATATATGTTGGACAGTATGTTATGATTTTTACCTTCTTGGACATGGATGCATATTTGGGTGCGTAGCGCCAATTTGACTTTAGTAGCATGTTGTTATTTTTCATTCAATGTTGTGGACATTAGTTTATGACGATGTTGTTTAGACCTAATTGAGATACGTTAAATGTTTAGTGTAGTTGCATGTTTGGATTCTATGGAAATATGTCACTTTATCATTATGTCTAACTTATGGTGAATTGTGTATAATTGTGCATGTTGTCGCATTTTCAATTCCAGAAAGATGATATGCTAGTTTAGATTCATTGATTTCTTATTGAGTAGTTGATTCACATTTTATCGGACATGTACGGTTAATGTGTGCAATGAGTGTGCATGTGACAGGTCACAGGAGAATGTGGGATTCAATCCAACTACACAACTTTACACAAGCAGCCCATGGGGCTAAGTCCTATCCATGTTTGTTGTATGAGGCCTTAAGTATTAGGGTTTATTATTTAGGCACCATGAGTGACCCTCATTTTTAATGTAATATGTCTTATAATATTAATCTTGCTTAGGGTGTTTAGTTGTGTTGTAAACTTGTTTTGGGGAACTAATGGCCCCACTTACATTAAGCTTTGAGTTTGTATAATGATGTAATTAATCAAAGGGATTAGGGTCACATGTGAACCCTTGGGTGGGCCCCATAACCTCTACCCTTGTGCCCAAGTGTGCCAAACCCTAAAGTGGACTATTTTAGGCATTTTTAGGGACACCTTTTTAGTTTGGGACTTCCCTTAGCATGAAAATGGGCCTTGGACCCTACCTAATAGGTAGGGGGATTATTTCAAGGCCTAGGGGAGTTTCCTCCCATTTGCCTTCCTTTGGTCACATCCATGTAAGGTGGATGAGTAAGTGTGCTTTGTTAAAAGTTACACAAGTTTTATTTTGTTATCATTTTGGGAAATTTGGGGAAGAGGGTTGAAAGCTAATTTAACCTCTTTCTCTTTTATCTTGGGAATATTTGACCTTGAGGGAAGAGAGGGGTGACACATGTCACCCCCTCATTTGTGAGGATTTTTACTTGCTCCTCTTCAAATTCTCCCTCATGAGGAAACAAGAGAAATTTTCTTTTGGAGCTTTTACTTGGAGGCTTGTGAATTTTAGAGCTAGAGTTTGCTTGAGTCAAGAAGTGGAAAAGATTGAAGTTGGAGAGCTTTTGGAGGTAGGCTTCTTGAGCTTATTTGTGTGTTTTATATTATGCTAGATGTTAGTTTTTTTACTTGAAAATGTTTTTTGTTGCATGTGGATTTTATTTTTTGTTTTCTTGATTTTACTCCATCCATCATATGGCATGATGGAGTTTTGGAGTTTGTGGGGAAGAGAGGGATTTTTCCTCTTAATCCTCATGGCTTGATGGGAAAGCCTTGTAGTATTTTTAGTTACTCCTCAAATGGTTTGAGGTGGGGAAGGTTGTTCATATGGCTTGAACCTCCTTCCCAATTCTTGGTGAGGAAACCCCTTTAGGGTTTGAAAATACTTCCAAGAATGATTTGTGAAAAGGGTGGTGAAATAAGGAGGGTTTGAATGAATTTTGGAGGAATAAGGAAGGTGTAGAGATCTTGGTTTTGTCTAAATATTTTTGGTTACCACTTTTGGAGAACTCCTTTCTTCTCTTCCCCATTTTAGAGGTAGAACATGGTTTCTCCTCTTTTTATCTTTACAAAATTAGAGTCTTGTTTTAATATTTGTATTGTTTTTATGTTAATGTAATGCTGGTTTTTCACCCTCACTTTTGTGTAAATTTGTGGATAGTAGTCCTCTTTCCAATGGGCTTGGGGGAGGCTAGCATGTATTCCAACCTTGGAAAGGCATGTTATGATGCCTAAAGTTTGGGTGGTTAAACAAGCTCTTATTCTCCTTGTGTTGGATTCTTTTGAAAGCGTTTGAAGTTGGATCACAAGTTGGTTGTTGGGTTGGAGTTTGTGACATCTTGGTCTCTCCTTGTCGTCTCAAATCTTTTGAAGCATTACTTGTATTATAACCTCTCGAGTATGGCTATGTGTTAAATTTCCTTTTCTTGTAAACTCTTCATTTTGTATATTTGGTATTACC
Source organism: Taxus wallichiana var. yunnanensis (assembly GCA_018340775.1). Classification (NCBI taxonomy): domain Eukaryota; kingdom Viridiplantae; phylum Streptophyta; class Pinopsida; order Cupressales; family Taxaceae; genus Taxus; species Taxus wallichiana. The sequence goes on along the minus strand of CM031241.1, from coordinate 323,317,120 downwards.
TGAAAACTTGAGACATGTTTGTTTGAGAAATCTCTCTTCAAACTTACAAAGAAACTTGTAATAGGAATTCTTGTGTAGATGTGTATTTTAAGAATATGTTTCTCATTAAGTTTAAGCTTGTAAAATAGGTATGAAAATTCTTCATTAGAATTTTTATAACTCTTTTTTTTTGGAATGAAAAGTTGTTTATTGAAAACATGTCTCTTCAAAAGAAAATATATTACTTGTTAGAGATATTACTTGTGTGTAAATTTGAAACCTTAAATTTTCTTTGCATTTGAAAGGAAATCTAGTTGTTATAGGAAGTTTGATATTTAATATTGGAATAAATTTTTATTATTTTGAAATGTATACCCCTTTGTAAAATTATCATAGATTTAGATACTAAGTGAAACTAGATTTAAATATATTTCTACCTCTATAAGATTCTAGAAATTTGATTATTCCTATTCAAAGGAAAGTTGATTTATTGGAAATGTTGTTATTTTTATATGTGTTTCCTTCTTGCAAACTATTATCGCATGTGTTAATGTAAAAAAGAAAATACTATTCTTGAAATGTATTTATTTATTAGTTTTTGTGAAATGTTAGAGAATAGAATATTACTAGTTTTCTCCCTTTTCTTATTTTCAAAATAAGGACACATTCAGTAGATCACATATGAATATTCCCTTTCCTTTGTTAAGTGGTAAATTAAATTCAAACCGGATCTTGTTATTCCTATAGTTCATATAGTTTTCTATCAAATTTTATTATTCACTACTTGAGGTAAATTTTTTGATATTTTAAATAATACAATATATCAAAAAAATAAATAAATTTATATTAGTCATATTTTATTTGTATATTATTGGAAATAAGTATTGCAAATTTATATATTTAAAATTGTATTTTACGTAATATCCTAAGGTTTATTATACTTTTATATATATATATATATATAATATCATATCATATATCATATATTATATATTATAGTTTTTAACTAAACCAAAAAAAAAAAAAAAAAAAAAAAAACATAGAAAAGTTTGGGAGGGCTGAGCCCTCCCCACACTCACGCAGCCCCCCACGAGCTTCCCTTCCACCCCTATCTGCTGCTATCCCGGATCCCTACACACCGCCACCATTGCCACCCCCTCCACATTGTCCCCCCTGTCGCACCACTATCCTCCACCACCCCCACACCTCTGCTGCTATGCAAAACCCCTTTTTCCCTCCCTCATGTTGTTTTCCTTCCTTCCTTCACCGCGCTTTTGCACTGCACCCCACACGGTCGTTACTTCCTCTTCCCACAATGCCCCTGTTCCTTCTCCTTAACCATGGCCATACAAAAAAAAAAAAATATATATATATATATATATATATATATATATATATATATATATATATATATATATATATCAAATCCAAACGCTTTGGATGTGTGGTTTTCACAAAACAAAATACATAAGAATTAAACAAGCTTCCATAGCTCCTCCTCCACCTGCAAATGACAAAACAAAACAAATGAGAAAAGGAATGGAAAAGAAAAGAAAATAACATAGAGAAATTTAGGGCACTTTTAGGGCAGATTCAAAATCAATGGTCAAGATCAGAATTGATCCTAGGGTCCTCCTTCAATCCTACCTTTCTTTAAGTCATGATATTTTAATGGGAATGTAAATTAACCTATGTGGTGTGTGTGGGTAAATAAATAAACATAGGGGAAAATTAATAAAACTCAAAGGGGGTGTAGAAAATTTAGATGACCTTAGTCAGCACAACACAAGTAAATTAATAATTCATTTAGGGAAAAAGTCTTATTAAATTTCGAACAAAATTATAAATGAATGTAAAATAAATTATAAGAGGATTATGACAAAACACATATGTTATGTAAGCATCGACTTTAAAAACAAAAATTTCATAAATTTTTCAAGACTTTTGGTGTGTTTTCCAGTGTCCCGAGTGCGGCACTACATCACTTTCCCATCTAGAAGATATTCTATTATTGTATATTCTTTCTTGGATTCTTCCCTATTTTCTTGCAACTCTTTGCTTATACATGACTTTATCATTAAAGACCACATCCCTAGATCTAATGATTTTCTTGTCCTTAATACTCCAACATTTTTATCCAAATTCATCACCACCATAACCAATGAAAGTACATTTTTTGATTTAGCCTCTAGTTTGGTCCTATTATCTTGTCTATATGGACAAACACCTCACATCCAAAGAATCTAAGAAATGAATAATCAAATTTCTTACCATACAAAGCCTCGTCGGGTATGCCTCCATCCAAGGCACTTAAGGGTACTCTGTTTATTAAGTACACAACCTGTGCTCATCACTTCTACCCTAAAAGAAAGAGGTAATCCTACATGTAACCTCATGCTCCTAGCTGCGTTCCATTATTGTTTTTTTCATCTTTATGACACCCCATTCTCTTTGTGGAGTTCTGGAACCATTTTTTTCCTATGGATTCCATTCTTAGAACAATAATCATCAAATTCATTATTGCAATACTCTCCTCCATTATCTAACTTGAGACATTTTAGCTTAATATCTATTACATTCTCTACTAAGGATTTCTATTTAACAAAAGTTTCAAATACATTAGATTTGTTTCTAATATAATAAACCCAAACTTTCCTTGTTGCATCATCAATAAAATTAACATAATAACTTGAAACCCAAAGATATTAATACCCGAGCCGATCCCCATACATCAAAATGCACATGCTCTAAATTACTCTTTTTCTTTGTAAGTCCAACCTTGAGAAACCTTACTCGCTTTTGTTTCCCATATATGCAGTCCTCACAAAACTCCAAACTTGTTTCTATATATCCAGTAAATCCTTCTTTATGATCTCCATGCCCTTATGGCTCATATGACCAAGCTTATAGTGCCACAATGTTGTATCTACTGAAGCCACAAGATTACAAAAATTAGTGCTATAAGTGGTTAAATACAAGGTTCCAACCTTCTTACCTCTTTCCACCACAAGAGCACCCTTGGTAACCTTCCAAGAGTCCATTGTAAATATCACAGTACAACCATCACTTCCCAACTACCCTACCGATATCAAATTTCGTCTTAATGTAGGAACATGTCTAACATCCTTCAATAGCCAAGTATTCCCATTATGCATCTTAACCTGAACAAAACCTTTTCCAACTATGTTTCAAGGCTCATCATCACCAAGAAAAACATGCCCAAAATCTCCTTGAACATAATCAATAAAATAATTCCTATGTGGAGTAGCATGGAAAGAAGCCCTCGAATCTAAAACCCAAGATTCAGTAATATTGTGTAAAGAAAGAATCAATGCATCGACATACATTACCCATCGCCACATTTGCCTCCTTATTTTATTCTGTTGTTTCTTCTTGTCATGAAGCTCCCAACATTCCTTCTTTGCATGCCCAGACTTTCCACGGTTCCAAAGTATACTATCTTGGTTTTGGATTTTGACCTTTCCCGATCCCGTGATTTTCCCATGACTTCCTCTATTCTTTTGTCTCCCTCTAATTTCCACTATCAAAGCATTTCTTGAAGTATAATATTCTCTAAATATTTTTCTTCACATTTCCTCACTTAAAATTACCCCTACAACATCCTCAAACTTCAAATTTGAGTTAGTTAGACCGAGTTACTTATCGCCATTACATGGCTATTCCAACTCTCGGGTAAAGAGCATGAGAACTAATAAAGCCCTAACTTCTTCATCAAATTCTATTGTAACCAAATCTAGCATATTTACAACCGTATTAAAATAATTTAAATGATTTTCTCTTGAACCATTCTCGGACATCTTCATATTAAACAACTTTTTCATTAAAAATATCTTATTTGAGAAAGAGGATTTTTCATACAACTTCCTAATGCATCCATCAGTTCATTTGTGAGACACCTATAATTACGCCCAAGCAATTTAAATACTTAAATTGCGCTAATTATCTCCTTTCTCGCAAATCGACGACATATCGTCAAAAGTGCTCATTTTCCCTCATATCATCATTAATTAATTACACTAAGCTAATTAATTAAGTTGTCTATCCAACAAATAACCTAATTAACGACCTTCCGTTAATAAACCACCCCTTCTACCTAGACTAATTAATTATTATTAATTAATTAGTTTTCCCTTCCATTTAACCAATAAATCAATATTTAATTGATTTAATCCCCTTATAATAGCCTATATCGCACTAATATTCTTCTAATTGGCTTCTATAAGCTTACACCTACCTATTAATTAATCACCTTTGATTAATTAAAACACCCCCAACTTCCATGACTTGCTAAACATGTATTAAACCCTTCTAAAGTAAGGTTACCTTTAATAAAGCAACCTTATCCATTCCTAATCATGTTTTACCTTTATCCCACATTCATGAGAATGTGTTGAATCTTTATCCTTTGGGCTATATAAAGAGCCCTCCACCTACCTTTTACTTACACCTAAACTTTCTAAGAGAGAAAATACAAAGCATATATCAAAGATACTAAGAGCTTGCACCTTTCCTTTTAAGAGTTCATCATCTTTAAGAGTTAATCCTCTTTCTTAAAGTGCTTGGGTCATATGGGAGGTGTCAAAAGGCTCTTACTGACCCAACTTTGATTAGCCCCCATTCCTAGGTTCTTGGAACATTAAGGACAACTATTTTGATAGCCATGGAGATTACTTAGGTCCATTCATTTATTTTTTGTTAGAGAATAGAAGAGTTTAGATATTTAGCATTATTAGTTTCAAAGTTTGTATTGATGAATGCTAGCATCTAACCCTTGTTTAATTCTTGTCATGATGGTGTTTATGCTTTGTTTTAGCTAAATTGTAGAACTATTTTAGGTGGTAGTTCTTATTTCATTTGATTTAGCATTAGAAAAAGTATACATGCACACATTTGGCATGCCGGTGGGACTTATTCCATTGTCCTTTGCACTTAATTTCAAGTTTTTTTAGTTAAGTTTTATTTTTGGTTACTAACCCTTTTTACACACGTTGATCTAACTTGTTTTTCTTAACTTGTTTTGTTGAGTTTGCATGTGTTGGGTATTCCTTTTAGGTATGAAGGAGGTGAAGTGATTTCAAAATTGGAATTGATGGGAAAATTTCAATATTTATCCATGTTTTCATTTTTAGAGCTTACTTTTCTAACATTCTACATGCTAGTTTTGTCAATTTCTTGATAATTTTCAATTCTTGAGTATGTAGGTTAGTGTTTGATAGTGCTGAGTCTTATATTTACATATTAATGTGGTGAGTTTCTGTCAAAATTTAATCTTGGTGAGAAAATTTCAAGCTTTCATCATGTTTTCATTTTTAGAGCTTATTTTTTCATCATTCTACATGCTAGTTTTGTCAATTTCTTGAAAATCTTAAATTCTTGAGCATGTATGTTAATGTTTGATAGCGTTGAGTATTATATTCATATATTAATGTGATAGGTTGTCAAAATTGAATCTTGGTTGGAAAAATTTGCTCATTTTGTAGATTAAGGAACGTTTTTTGACATTTTTGAGTGCATGTCAAGTGCATACCCATAAGCATAAGAGCATATGTGTAACCCATCTTCCGAAGGCCATAACTTTTGCTCCCGAAATCGAAATGACTCCATTTTTTTGAGTTGGAAAGGTATTGAAGTTAAATATGTAATGAAAATATAAATTTAGGATTTATACTTACAAAAATTACAGGTTTTTCTATTATTTTAAAACTGGTCATTTTCTAACATGTCTAATGTTTTGATGAATGTTGTATTTCCATGCTTACTCGATTTAGACCAAAGTGTGTGTATGATCTTATCTTGAACCTTTTGGTGATATTGAGAATCAAAAACAACTTTGATCTCTATCTTGTTAACATTGGGATTAAAATTGGAAACTTGATTATTCATTTTGCTTAAGGAATGAACCTTTTACAAAACATTTTTAATGGTCCTTTGATTTGATGTTTTCCATTTCTATATAGTTAGGATAAAGTTTGTGTATGCTCTTCTCTTGCACCTTAGGGTGACCTTGAGAATCAAAAGCAGCTTTAGTCTTCATTTTATAACATTTGATAAACTGGAAACTTCATCTTTCACTTTTGGTTTAAGGGAATGAACATTTATCAAGAATTTTTTATGGTTCATTGATTGAAAAGATTTTCTTTACTTTTTAATTGGATTATTTGTTGTGTATGCTCTTCTCTTGCATCCTTGGATGATCTTGAGAATCAAAAGAAACTCTTAATCATTTTTTAAATAATGTTATTTTCTTGGAGAACTACTAACGCTTGAGTGCGGGACCTAAAAACGCTGGTTAAAGAAAGGAGGAACCAAAACAAAATAAAAACTACTAATATAGTTGTTATGCAGGTTGCCAAAAGGTGTTCAAGCAAACCACACCTAATTAAACAAGATAAAAATAAAAAATATTCAAAACACTGTATTGCAAGTTTCAAAAAGGGTACGTCCCTCTCCGCTCAACTGGAACATAACCCCTTTGGCATAACGCCTTAAGCTACAACAATGGGGGTGGTTCCAGGAACCCCAAAGTAGTCCACGTAAGAGGGAACCTTGTGGACGAAATGGGAAGTGCTCCGCACTACCTACTTGACTAGTGATTCCTTTGTGAGATAGCGTTACAAGTTGTCCATTGTGGTGACCCCAGTGATAGTACATGTAGACGCACTAGTTGCCTACTATTCTTGAAGGGGGTAAAGTAAAGTTGAGATACTCCCAAACTAGTCAGTGTGACTTTTTGGGTAAATCGCGCTCGCTCGTGGCAACTTTGTAACACCTAGGGCGAGAGAACCACCTAGGAGAATATAATTTGGCCAGGAGCCCACTTTGACCATTTGAAAACAATGTTGAGTTGTGAACCTTCTTTTTGAGAAACATGTGACGTATTACTTTCGCCTAGTTTTTACTTGCCTTAGGGAGAGGCGAAACTCTGCTGAAGTGAGGCTAGCATTTTTGTCATTTTTCTTGATTTATTTCCTTCATATTCTTTTGACACTTTTTGATCAAAAGAGGTGTGATTACCTTTGTGTTACCAATCGACTGTTTCTCTCACTTTTATGTCCGTTTACGCCCATCCATGTTTGCGGCTAGGTTAGTTAAACGTCTAAAGTGTGCGGAGGCGTTTTCATGTCATTGGTAGCCATTGTGATCTTGATACCCATGTCAAGGTCGTCATTGTAGTTAGGCATGGTTCATCACTGCAGACTTCCTTAGAAGAGTTAGCTTGTTTGTATCGTATCACTACAATTTCGATATTTACGTCTTGTTTCTTGTAAACTCGACATAAATACCTATATTGTATGGTTATGTTGCACACATTTTTAACTATTCCTAGCTATACTTTGAGCTTTTTAGTTCGGTTCTATTATTACCTCGATTTCAAAGAGTGCTAGGTGTTACTATTTGTGCGTGTTATATCAATAACACCTCGATATCAATACTTCACTTTCTCGCAAAGTGGGTTAACATATCTTGGTGATATTGTTGTGTCATTCGCAAATTGTAATTGGCACTTTTTGAGATATAGGTCTTAATCAAGTTTGAGCTCGCTCATCGTATATCTTGATTGGGAGATCACATTGACTTCTTGTTTTTACTTATGTTTTGTTCATTTCCTTGAACTTGGCATAAGTGAAAACATCTTGTTGATCATATTTGCATCGCATTTTCATATGGTGTATTTCCTTGTTGATTGGATTTGGGTTTCACACTCGCATGATTGTTCCTTGTGATTATTCATTCAGAAAACTTATTTTCTAGGAAAATCCCTTTTTATCTCATCGATATTACGTCATCACGATGTCTATTTTCCTTAGACCTTTTTCAAAAATCACGCACGCATCCCCATACTTACACAATGTCTGGTTGGTTGTCCTTATGCTACCCAAATTGACATGTCACTTCCTTCCCTTTGAAGGAGTTCTATCACACTGTCTAGATCTAAACATTTGTGCTTAAAAAAATGCCAAAAATGACTAACTATCGTGCGGTTCCCCATACTTACAAAAATACAGAACCTAGGTTCAGCAATTCAAATCATAGGATTCCCATCACAACTAAACCTTGTTTGGTTCTTCGTGCTAGAGAGCCCATACGAGTAACTCGTTCCCCACCTTCATCTCATAGTCGGTGGTATGATTTGGACACGTTTGATCCAAATTATTATTCGAGTTCCCCCACTCACCTTCTAATTCTAATCCAAACATTTCCTCTTCTTCTGAGGATTCCAATCCAAATATTTCCTCTGAATCTTCTGAGGATTCAGATCCAAACTACTATTCGGATTCATCTAATTCGACTCCTAAGTCATCTAATGCGACTCCTAAGTCATGGTCCTCCCTTTCTTTACAGGATCCTCTTCATCAATCATCTAATGCGACTCTTATGTCGCGGTCCTCCCTTTCTTCACAGACCCTTTTATCAGCCACCCCAATGACGTCTTCTTTCTTTGAAGCTACACGTGACTTTGAATCCCTCCAATCAGAAGTATAATAAAATTCTTGAATCACATTCCTCTCTTTCTTTGCAGGACCCTTGTCATCATTCATCTAATGTGATGCTTGAATCACAGTCATCCATTTCTTCGCAGGACCCTTGTCATCATTCATCTAATGCGATGCTTGAATCACATTCCTCCCTTTCTTCACAGGACCCTTGTCATCATTCATCTAATGTGATGCTTGAATCACAGTCCTCCCTTTCTTCACAGGACCCTTGTCATCATTCATCTAATGCGATGCTTGAATTACAGTCCTCCCTTTCTTCGTAGGACCCTTGTCATCATTCATCTAATGCGATGCTTGAATCATAGTCCTCCCCTTCTTTGCAAGACATTCTTTAGAAATCACCCCCGCGGAATCTTCCTTCTGTGAAGATTCGTGTGACTCAAAGTCCTTTGAGACAAACATCTAAATCGACCCATGTGTCGCAATCTACAGACTTTGGACTTAATCCTACTATTTTACATACGACATACCATTGTATAGGTAGGTCCACACCACCTTCTTCTACTCCTGAGACATCTAGCTACACATATTCTTCATCCCCCACACCATCTTCTTCTATCAATAATCATCAAACATCTTCTAAGCCTTCCACACCAAGTGAACCTATTTCTTCCAATAAACCCCTAGGGATCGATCAACAACTCATACCGATTGATCTCTTTCAGAATGAAGAAACAATCAGGGCATTTATAGGGGCATATGAAGATATTCCTTTAGTAGATTACAAAAAAGGATTCTCTTTAGACTTTGATGCATCTGCATATTGTAAGGAAAAGGTTGATTCCTTTAATCAAGAAACAGAGGAAGAGCCTCAGATCATGCAACTTGATCCTCCTCTTATTCTTCCATCTTCACATTCTTCATTATGTGATGGAACTCCTGGTCTTGCATAGATCCATGGCATATCTTCTCATCACCCAATAACTCTTCGTCTATCATAATTCCTCAATCACAATCTCTTTTCGGTCTGTGCCAAGTAGCCCTTCATCTTCATCTAGGTTTGGGTCACCTTCTAGTAGCCCTCCATCTTCTATTTGTGGGACATTTTTGAGTAGCCCACTATCTTCGATTATTGGGGCACATCTAACTAGCACCTTATCTTCTATGTATGAATCACCCCTGGGTAGTCCATCATCTTCTATTCTTGGGCCACATCCCGGTAGTCCATCATCTTACATCTATGGGTCACGTCCTAGTAGCCCTTCATCTTCTATTCTTGGGCCACATCCCGGTAGTCCATCATCTTACATCTATGGGTCACGTCCTAGTAGCCCTTCTTCTTCTATTCTTGGGCCACATCCTAGTAGCCTTTCACCTTCTATCCGTGGCTCACCTCCTGGTAGCCCATCCTCTTCAATTCTTGGACCGTATCCTTTTCATCTATCACATATTTCTTCTATCAATGGTTGTGGCAAGCCCACTACCATTTCCTATCATTCCTATCATCAATCGTAAATTTTCACATTCTTCTCCTTCTCGAGGTCAGAAAATTCAAGCATCAGCTTATAAGAAACCCAAATAGGTTCATTATCAAGCTCAGGTCAAAACTTCTAGAGCTCAAAATCCCCCAACAACTGGAACAATCTCAAAGTTGTAAATCAAGCGCGATTCAAGAACGCACATCAACATAACCATCAAGTATGGCGTAAAGTGCATAAACCTCTAGATAGGGAACTCAAGCTTCCACATACAAAATCCATGTTTCAGGATAAATCACAGTCCTTTGTTGAGTGTGAACTCACCATGATTATCGAGATTGGGGAAAACATGACTCTTGATAAACAAACACGCTTAGTCTCCCTTATCAAGGAAGTCGCAAACATTGTTGTTGGATCCTATCACACAGAGTGAATTTTTTAGTAACAACGGTTCAAATATATATATATATATATATATATATATATATCAAAAATCTAAAAAATTAAAAAAACAACAAAAATCAAAGGTACAAAGATCAAACATTGCAATCAGGTGTTGTGTACACATGGATATTTCTTTCTTCCCTTCCTTGTTATTCTTCTGCAAGTCTTCCTACCATTTTCATCCCTTCGGTGATATTTTGGTTAGCTTATTTGCATGCATTTTGTGACATTTATCTCTATGGTATATGTTTGCCCCTGGTCTTTTATCACCTTGGTAAATTAAAGAACGACTGACCTCATGGAGATCCTATCACATTCAAACATCTAATAAACTTGTTGCGAAGAAATTTTGGACATATTTGTTGACACTAGCCAATGTCATCATCACAATCATTTCTACCTCCTTCCATCAAGCCATCAATGGTTCTTAACCCCTTGTCAAACAAGAGAGCTGAAATAAGTTTTAGAAAGAAAAAAATCAAACAAAACTCAAAAGCTAAAAGCTACAAATTGAAAGAAAATTAATATATAACTCTCTCTTGGGGTATTTCCAATAATCTCTATCGGGGCTATGGATGCTTGATGGCAGTAGATAAATGTTGTGATTAGAATCAAATACATCTTTGTCGGGGCTATGGATGCTTGGCTGGCAAAGCAGAGCAATGTACGGCTATCCTTTCACCCTCCATTCACAAAATCACTTATCAAAATAAATCATTCCTACACATTGGCTAGGGTCTCTTCACTTGTTGTCTATTAAATCTTCACTTCAAGAGGTAATAAAATCCATGTGCACACATTGGATCTCTATGAGTAAATAGGATTAGTATGTTACCAAGTGTCTTTTTTGGACCTTGTTCAGACTCTTACTCTAGTCCATATCTCGTCTCACGATTTATGCCTTTGGCTAATCACTTCTTCATCGCGAGGCTTCTAAGCTACATTCATATCATTCACATCATTCTTCTACTTCATTCAGAACATCCATGTGTATAAGATTACTTATTTTCCATGTTTGTGGAAACCTTTGTCCCCTTCCAAAAAAAAAAAAAAATCATCAAAAACATTCAAATATGTTTCAAAAAACTTCTAAAAATTGAAAATCATCCTATAAAAGCGTCACTCTTTGGTTCTCACTTGTTCATGTGTGCGACTTGCGAATTATCTTGATCTACCTTCATCAACAAAAGCTAGGCTGCTTACTTCGTCTCGTACTTTGGGGCACAACGAGTTTGCAAGTCTTGTTTCGTAGTGCACATTGCTTTTCCATTAGACCCAAGTGTCCTCCGTTATTCCCATCATATGTATCCTTTCTTGGGGCACCATCATCAATCCTTGTCGTTAATTTACACAGTTCGTAACTGAATCTTGATAATAAAAACATTATATTATGTATATCTGTTAGTTTAGCTTGTTTACTTTCTCGTATTACATTACATTTTGTTTGTTGCATGGAGTTAGGCATCTTTCACTTTCTCGTATTGCATTACATTTTATATGTTGCATGGAGTTAGGCATCTTTCACTTTCTCGTATTACATTGCATTTTTTATGTTGCATGGAGTTGGTGTTTTCAGCAATGGGCAATCATTCGTAGTATGACTTTTCATGTCATTCTACCTTTGTCGTATGCTTATATTTTTCATAAGACCAATGATGTAGTTCCTATGGCAATATGATGACATCAAATTTGTTCCAAACAAATAAGTGGCTAGAGGTTAAGCTCTTCTCTCCTCTCATCTATATTTCTTCTACACCACTTCCCTTTCACCCCTGATTCTCCCTCTCCTTGGGGCATCCTGCCTCGTCCCCATTCTTATACCTACTTATCATCTTTTTCTATCATCAATCAGATTCCTTCATCACCCCATCGACACCGGAGGGGGAATCTCTCCTTCCTACTAATTTTTCTTCTATCTCTTCAACATCTCTTCTGTCTACTATCTTTGAAATGGCATCACTTACACCACCCCAAAGAGGAGCAAATGTAGACACCTATAATTACGCCCAAGCAATTTAAATACTTAAATTGCGCTAATTATCCCCTTTCTCACAAATCAACGACGTATCGTCAAAAGTGCTCATTTTCCCTCATATCATCATTAATTAATTACACTAAGCTAATTAATTAAGTTACCTATCCAACAAATACCCTAATTAACGACCTTCCGTTAATAAATCACCCCTTCTACCTAGACTAATTAATTATTATTAATTAATTAGCTTTCCCTTCCATTTAACCAATAAATCAATATTTAATTGATTTAATCCCCTTATAATAGCCTAAATCACACTAATATTCTTCTAATTGGCTTCTATAAGCTTACACCTACCTATTAATTAATCACCTTTGATTAATTAAAACACCCCCAACTCCCATGACTTGCTAAACATGTATTAAATCCTTCTAAAGTAAGGTTACCTTTAATAAAGCAACCTTATCCATTCCTAATCATGTTTTACTCGTATCCCACATTCATGAGAATGTGTTGAATCCTTTATCCTTTGGGCTATATAAAGAGCCCTCCACCTACCTTTTTACTTACACCTAAACTTTCTAAGAGAGTGAATGCAAAGCATATAGCAAAGAGACTAAGAGCTTGCACCTTTCCCTTTTGAGAGTTCATCATCTTGAAGAGTTATGCCTCTTTCTTAAAGTGCTTGGGTCATATGGGAAGTGTCAAAAAGCTCTTGTAGCCCAACTTTGATTAGCCCCCATTCCTAGGTTCTTGGAACATTAAGGACAACTATTTTGATAGCCATGGAGCTTACTTAGGTCCCTTCATTTATTTGTTGTTAGAGAATAGAGGAGTTTAGATATTTAGCATTATTAGTTTCAAAGTTTGTATTGATGAATGCTAGCATCTAACCCTTATTTAATTCTTATCATGATGGTGTTTATGCTTTGTTTTAGCTAAATTGTAGAACTATTTTAGGTGGTAGTTCTTGCTTCATTTGATTTAGCATTAAACAAAGTATACATGCACACACATTTGTAGTCTTTTCCTTTGAAACATTAAATAATACCGAAAATGTAAGACACATCCAGATTGTCCGTGTGTATTCCTATCCGTAAAATCCCATTCCACATCCATCATCTTTGGGGGTTTGTTCACCTTCTCAAACAGAGAATATAAAGATCCTTCGATAAAGGTAATCTTCCATCTACATCTTCCAAAGACTGAAATTTTTCCCATTTAATTTATCAACCCTAGATCTTCCATCATTTGCATAGGTCCCACTCAAGATAAAAATTTCCCTGCGATTTAGCACTTCAAAGAAACGAAACCTTGCTCCGATACCAATTGTTAGGAAATAAGGGATAAAATATACGAATAATCCTCACGTAATCACAACAAAGAGAAACTAATATACAAAAATATTACAGATCTCAAATAAAAGTGCAAAATAAAATAACAAAACACAAAGAGATAGTATTTAACATGGTTCACCCAATTTGGGCTATGTCCACCAAGAATCACTTTCTCATATTTTATTACAAGCCACCACTCTCTCAATACAATACCTAGATCTATTTGGAGCTATGCTCAACAAACTCTACAGAATTCACACCGAATTCAAAGCACATCTACAATGTTTACATTATATCTACCATATGCACAAAACCATATAAATAGACAACTGCTTAAGCAAGTTTTACAAAACCATGGGTATCAAAACCATGGGCCAAAACCGTCCCATAAACCTATGGGTCAAAAAACCCACCCATATGAGAAAATCACGTTTCCGATATATCAGGCACATTTTAAGGCCCAAAAAAATTCGGGGCTGTGCCCCGAACCTTGGCAAGAAAACTATGGAAAGTTTGGTTCTCTTAGTGTATAGTATTTAACACTTCCTCACATGAAAACAAGCTCCACAACGACACACCAGGCATGCCAAAACTCTTTATGCAAAATCACAACACCCCTGAATTCTCCAGTTCTTGATGCGGCATTTGGTGTGATTGCACAAAATAGAGATATTCCTAGCATGTTGGAATTCGCTAAATGGGATAGCTCTCTAGAGAAAGGTGGGCTTCCTATTGCTAAATCTTAATACCGTGTGCTTAAATTGCAAAGGAAACTAATTAAATCCTACCCTAATGTTTTCCAAGGAGACAGGGATAGAAGGATTACATCAAAATTAAGTCTATTCTAAATGGAGTTGATGTGCCAATAAGGAATGTTGAATATATTACACTACATAGGAGTGAAACACTCATTTTTGAAGAGGTTTTTTCAACACCACAAATCCAAACAACTATTTTACACCTATTTACCAAGAAGCACAATCCATTGATACCTTGCAATAACAATTTAACAATACACAATAACCCGAATGGTAATGAAAGATCATATAAAACACAATAAACACCAAAGATCTATTTTATTGATCCGAATAGTATATACGAGTGCATTACAAAAGGGGTCTAGAGGCACAATATTGCATTACAATTTTAATGGAAGGCTTGAACTCAATAGACTTCTCGTAGACAAGCAAGAAGGGAGTGGAAATTGTAAAATATTTAACCCTTTTAAGTTATCCCCTTCTTATAATTTATAAAAAAAAATTTATAGGAGAGAGAGAAGTATATTCTTAAATTGCTTCAAAATCCATTAAAAATCATCATTAGATCCCTATAATAGTGGGTAAAACAACCAAAAATTCATCTCCTTGTACCATGCAATTTGTTCTTGAAGAAATGGCTTTATGATGCACCAGGTATGGCTCTTATTGCTGAAACTTCATAATTTTTTCTCACCCAAAAAACCCATTAATTTATCCTCTTTGATCACCCCATATTAAAGAGCCCAAAATTATCTTTCCATCAACTGTAATTTTTCTGAAAATGGTGGAGTTTGGAAGAATATCATCATTTTTACACGAGGTAGATTCTATGGTTGAAAGTTCAGCTACCCTTCGACCATTGGATTTGGTCATCACCATTGAATTCCTCTCAGAAAATCCTTTCCATCAAGTACAATTTGGTTGAAAATGGCTAAAATATGCTCAAGTTGTTTAATTTTTAAAATGGGTCATCATTTTTACTTCCCCCACCCACCTAGCTACTTACTTCACCTACCAAGATTTGCATATTCAATGAAACTTTCCTTACACGCCATCATTCTTGATGGGTCCTTTGTTTTAAAATATCGTCGCCTAATACTCATCTACCCACCTAACATTTTAATGAGTCGATCGACTCCCAATGGCTTAGAAACAAATGATATAGCTCGATAGACTTTTGTTTGAATTCATTAGGTGGGATCCCATGTTTTGGGATTTTGGCCCTTTTGTTTTCGAGTGTCTCACCCCCACCAACTTAGGAAATTTTTGTTGGTGTGTGACATACCTAGTCATCGTGTACATCACCTAGTGAGTCATCTCACCTTGCGAGAGTCATAGGTCTTAAGAAGTCAAATGACAAGTGTCGATTCTTTCGTAGAATCTGTCATTGTCATTCATTGCGTCGATGTGTCATAGGAGTTACATTCCTTATTTGGAATTGTAACTCCTTCTTTAGTGGTGCTATATGTGTCAATCACATCATATGTGTCAGTGGCGGCATTGATATTCTTTATTTTTTTAGACATGGGGGTTACACAACACCCCTATTTGTACTTCCTTTTTTCAATCTATGAGCATGAGCAGACCTGTTTTATAATTTGCATATTCTTTCAATTGTTCAAATCTTCTTTCTTATTGCATTGGAGATTGACGTTACCATCAGAGTAGAACTTCATTGTGGTGCATTTTTTTCAACATTGGTTCTCGTGAATCCCTATTTCAATTTTCTCACTTTTAACGCCAAAATAAACAACTTAAGCCACTCGACATTGAATCCCAAACTTTCATTTCCAAAGACTCTAAAGTTGACTCTCCAGTTCGGACTTCGGGATCCAATGTCTTAAGACATTTATCACTCCCCACTCTAGATTTATTCATCTGTCCATCTCCAAAATGCTTCCTAACCAACCCCCGAACACTCCAACCTTTGAAGTTTGAAGTATTTGGAATTTGGAGTTCCTACACTCTTTGCTTAGGTATATTATTGATTTTTGGCATCCTCATTGGTCCCCGAATAGTGTGACCCAATATTAAGCTTGAGTGAGATTCATCTACATCTTAGCCTTAGATTTTATTAGTTCCTCTCACCATGGCTCATTTTATCTCTTCAATTTCTAATTCAGCCCTTACCCGAAACTTCGTTAAAATCTATAGCTCATGAAAGTGATCTATTCGTTCACCTATCATGACTCACTATATTCTTGAGAACCCATCTTCAATAACTCAATCTCATGGCCTCCCCATGAATGTTGAGCTCAAAAATCCCGTGACATGACTATAGCCAAATCAGCTTACCAAGCTATTTAGCAAGCCCCCCTTCTAACTCTCTACCTCTTCACAAAACTTTAGGTGTGTGAGCTACTTGTAGAGCATCTCGAAATCTCTTTATTGGCTCAGTGGCCTATCAATGCACAAATGAATATTTTTGACCCATGAAACCCATATTTATTTTTTTGAATTTATTCGTATCGAAGACCTAATAGGAGCTAAGTGTAGGGGTTTTGAGGATAATCCTATTTTCTTTTGATTTTTCCTATTTTGGCTAGATGTTGGCCCATGGGGCTTACATTTCATCATTTTTAAAGTGATTTTAAGGGTCAAAACCATCATTCTCAAAATCCCTAAATGATCTCCTTGCAACCATGAAAAATATATGTAGCCCGGTTTCACCCTTAGGGGCTCTGTCTAGTGTCTAGATCCATGTTGTCTAATTTGGCCCATGGGCATAATTGGATAACAATACCTACACCACTATGTATGGAAAGGTTTTGGATTTGGATGCTATGAATAAGGAATACATGATTTGATCATCCTAGAATTCTCTCAAACCACATAAAAAATATGGAATTAGATATGAAAAACCCTCTGTTGAATCATCCCCTCAAGCCCTGTTGTACATATCACTAAACTTGAGACACCACCATCCAATGAATCGACAATCCTATGGATACGATGAAATAATTTGTTTCCCACCTAATTTTTTTATTCAATACTATTTCTTTAGGTATCTTAACTTATCAATCTAACCATGTCACTAAGCAACTTCCTCTCATTTGGATAGAAATGATTGAAGAAGATTCACCTACCATTAACACTTTCCACTACCACGATGACCAATAAATCCTATCCCATATTGAAGCCAATGATAGTTTCCTTTAAAATGCCTCACCAAAATATACATCAACTCTCCTTAATGAATCCACCATTGACGTAAACTTAGGAACCCCTCAGGAACCTCGCATAGTTAAAGTTGGTCAATCCCTAAATCCACAAGAATTAAAAGACTTCACCAAATTTTAATCCAAGTATAGCCAATATTTTTCATAGTCATATAGTGATATGCTAGGTATCAACCCCAATATCATCGTACATAATATCATCACCTATCCTAATGCCAAACCCATTAAACAAAAGCTTCATAGGATGCATCCCCATGTGGCTCTCCTTATCAAAGAAGAATTACAACATCTTCTTTCTACTAATTTCATCATACCCATTAACTATCCACAATGGGTCTCCAATATTGTACACGTAACCTTTTCCTCGGGTAAGTTACGCATCCGCACCAACTTTAGGGATCTCTTTCTTTATTTCCCTAAAGATGATTTTTTCTCCCGAATATTTATCACCTAATCAACCTAGCAACTGGCCATGATATGCTCTCCCTTATGGATGGATTTCTCACAATAGGAATTAGACCTCATTAGAATTGTAAATCCTAAATCATCACAATAAAACCATTCAATTAACATAGCCATTGAATATTTCACAAAATGGGTCGAGGTTATCCCCTTCATTTCAAATAAAGCACAACCAATCGTCAATTTCATTTATCAATACATCATCTGTCATTTTTGTGTCCCTCATAAACTTGTCACAAATAATGGAAAATCCTTCAAAAACAAGGATGTTAAGAAACTCTAAAAATCCTTCAACATTAAACTCATTTTTTCATCACCATACTATCCCCAAGAAAATGGACAGGATGAAGCCTCTAATAAAACACTTACTAAAATTCTCATGAAAACTGTAGATGAAGCAGGAAGGAATTGACATCTCCAAATCCCATTTTTCTTTGGGATTATAAGAAAAGCATGTGTACCACTACTAGTGCTACCCCTTTCTCATTAGTCTATAGATGCGAGGTGGTTCTCCCCTTGAATTTCAAATTCCATCACTTCGTGTATCACTCAAAGACTTTATCCTTGATGAAGAATATCGACAAGACCATCTTGCACAACTAGAATTATTAGATGAAAAATGTTTAATGGCCCTTGAACATCATCAATTATATCAAGAACATGTCAAACAATCCTATAATAAACATGTAAAATAATGTTA
The DNA here is from genome assembly GCA_018340775.1 of Taxus wallichiana var. yunnanensis. Classification (NCBI taxonomy): domain Eukaryota; kingdom Viridiplantae; phylum Streptophyta; class Pinopsida; order Cupressales; family Taxaceae; genus Taxus; species Taxus wallichiana. The sequence continues at coordinate 323,298,349 of CM031241.1, read as the reverse complement.
CTTCAAATATATCATTCTTAAATAAAATCAAAATGCCACCACTTTAAAACAGGTAAACGTGGAAATTTTTACCCTAATTGGATCGGTCCATACATCATCACTCATAAGTATGGGTTGGGAGCATATCACTTAGCCTCCCTTGATGGTGAACCTAAAAATGAACCTTTGAATGCCTTGCACTTGCAGCCTTTCTACTATTAAATTTTGACCATCCATGATAATAGTTATATCTAAAACCTCATTCCAAAGCACCAACCAATCATCTTCTCATCGTAATGATTTAAAAGCATGTGGTTTTCCGTCATTAACCTCATAAACCTTAAGTATGAGCACCATGGTTCTATTCATCACATATTTCACCTAGAAAAGCTCCTCCTTGGTAGGAACCTTGTACCCATCTAACCTTTTACCAATTGAAAGCATGTGATGGGGCACGTATGTTTAGGTCATGTACACATCTTTCCCCTTCTTTAAATAGTCTATTAAATTTTTCCGTCACCTCATATAAATTCAAAAATATCTATGGATTCCTCTTACAAAAATAAAAAATAATAGACTGATCCCTCAAAGGAAATATATTCAAATATTAAGAGTAAAAATGTATCAAAAAGAAAAATAGACTAATCCCTAGAAGGGCAACTACCAGTCAAAATCATAGATCGATCCCCCAAAGGAAGTATATCTCTATAAATAAAAATCAAAATTGTAGACCATCCCCTCAAAGAATTGATACATGTATAAAAAGGATTCCTACATCGATCAACCTTTAAAATGTAAAAATATCAAAATCGTCCTAATAAAGCTTCTTGCATTAATCAATTTTCCCATCAAATAACACTTCCCACATCAATCAATTTTCATCAAAAATAAAAATTTGTAAAGTTTGGGAATTCCTATATGGGACCATTGATAGGAGAACCCTCTTTCTCACATGACCTATACATAATAAACCCCTTTCATGTCTTAGGAAGGTACATCTAATCACTTCATCTCTATAACTAAGGTTTTATGTATCACTACCCACTGATAGTCTTGTATTAACATTATTAAAGGCTAAAAGTGAAAGTGCTTTCAAAATTCTATACCCATCACGTATGTATCAAATTGAAAACTAAAACAATCATTCCATTTTTAACTCCTACAAAGATATGACACATTTTGATTTAACATTTTTTAGAAAACATTAAGCCACATCACATCATTATCAAAATCACATTTTAAAATTAAAAATTCACATTTCTCATATTTAAAAAATCATAGATGATCAATCAAATAAAACATTAAAACATGTGTATCAACACAACACATGCAACTCAAATAAGTTAAAATGCAACCACATCATCACATATATAATCAAATTCCAAAATACATCATCAAAGAGTCTTCGTACATCACATATATCAAAGGATTCACAAAGAGCCATATACATATCAAAATATACAATCACAATACACATGATCACTCTCTAGTAAACTGGACATCTCTTAGGATCTCACTAACATGGATAGCACTCCCATCACCTCCACCACCCCCTAAAAAACCTCATCACCACCGGATCCTCTATCTGGCCCCTTAGGTGGATGACCTACACTCCCTCAACCCATACTAGGCACTACCCCCTCGTTGTGCTAGATGATCCATATATAATAAAACATTAGGAAATTTATGTATAACCATATCCTCATAGTATGACAAGTTTACACACTGGGGACGACTAGTGTGCTGCAATGATCATAGCAAGTGCCTCCATCGATTGCTAACATGTGTATGAGATATCAATTATGCACTAGATATAGAAGACCGTGTGATTCCTAAGGCTTTCTTCAAAGTATCCCACTACTGGAATTATCAATCTTGATTAGCTCTTCGACTATGCCAACTATACTTTGAGTCCATCTTGCTTAGCTATGACACTATTTGTCTCTCCAATCAATGTATCCCTTAGAACAACTAAATCATATTTCTCTCTCCTCAGACTATCTCTCTCATCCTCCACTGTGGCCTTCTTGACCATCAAATTTATCACTATAGCTATCAAGTCCCCCGATCCTCCTTCTCATCCCCATCAAAGCACTAACAATCACTACCTCATGTGACACCTCTACATAGTTACAAACCCTCCTCCCCCTCTAAATCAGTTGATTCCTCTCAAACTTAGCATAAGCTCTCATCCACAATTGGGTTTAGTCACCAGACACCCAACATCATCAATAACCGTAGCCCTCTTCTCATCTACTATAAAAATGGATGCTCTACCACTACAATCGAGTCTCTATATCCCCATCCTACTATCTATAAATTGCAGGATCCTTAGGTACATCTTGTATAAAAAAATGTCAGCTAACATGGCCATATATAACCATCTCATACTCCTTTCCTCTTCATGCATATATCCATAAGTCCTTATGTGTCCCAATTATTCCATCTTCTTATCCATGCCATTTAGGAAACCCTACATAAGGCCTTTATATCACATCACCAACTTGTAATCCTATCAAAAAGACCTCTATAGTAACTCACCTTCTTTGTGCTCTTCTCCCGACACATATCCTCTGTCCATATCATAAAACTAGCATTCTCGTCACTCACTTCACCCCATGATAGACCATGTAGATGAGTAATAATGATATGCTCGTATGCCCAAAAAATTTAATAAAATGCCACATCAATACCTAATCTCGGTGGAGTTTACAAGCACACAACTCTCTATAAATATGTGCTAGTAATGTTGGTGTCCTCTCAAAACATAGTCTGATGCTCCATAATCTTGGCCATTAATCCTATCATCATCCACAAAAATCTACCTCCCTTAGAATTAGGGAGGAAAAATATGAAATAGCCATCATCATCATCGTCATCCATGTGCACCTATCTCTCGATGGAAAATACAGAGACTGATAAGTAAAATTTCCTCAAGAGTACTTCACATCATCTGTCTTGTCCTCATACAACCTCTACATAACACCATCTCTCTCGGACTCATCAATAGTATAGATTACCTCTCCACACACTATAAATATAATGACATGGTGGATTTCCTCCACCATAATAGTAATCTCCCCTATTGGTAGCCAAAAAGTACAGGTGGCAGGATTCCACTTCTCCATCAATGCCAATAAAAACCCCAAACATCTATGAATCTGCCTATAATCCCTCAACCCAACAAATCCCATTGCCTTTACATGGGCCCAATCATCATCTGTCATATCCTCCACACCTCCTCTAAAATTATTGGTATCCTATCTCATAGGGTCAACTTTGCATCCACCTGCATAATAAAAAACAAAACCAACATTAAAAACTCTATCTAAAACATCCACTTCAGATAAAAATATTTAAATACCATTTTTCTATCAAAAACATGTAAATCATAAAAAATTACTAACAATTAAATTGAATCATTGGTGATCATTATGAATCAACGAATATTCCTATGATTCCTAAATTTGGACCTCCATACATAAAAATGGAAAACAAATCCAAACACTAGCAAAATTCATCAAAAACAAATGATTTGAAGACTCACCTCTACCTGTGGGCCTTCTATGTCTTCTTGAAGATGCCATCACTATTCCTCGACCAATAACACTCACAATCACCATTTTAATCTTGGTCACTCTACCTCAATCATGCAAACTTTGGTCGCATGACAGTTCATTGTTCATCACCACTCTTGGATTTTATATTGTCAAATATTCTTTCACAATTGTAGATGATTCCTTAAATCATCGAAATTCATCACAATCCTGTGATTTCACAAATCACTAGCAATCCCCCATTTTCACATTTCTTCATATACATATCAAATTATCCCATTTTCAGCACATTATCTCTTTTAATAAGACCTTGTCCCTCGAAATGTTATATATTAAACAAACAAATCATCTCAGGATACACGTACATCTCTATGGGATGAATTCCCTTTTCCCCCATCACTTGACTTCCCCATCATTACAACTTACCTTTATGGATCATATGTCCATAAGTACCATACCCTTTGGTTCCCCCTATCACTTGATTCAATGGTAGCATTTCTTGTTTCGATACCTGTCCTAGGGAAAAGTTTAACAAAACACATGTCAAATCTATCCAGCCAACCTATCAAATTGGTGTTCCTTACACTACGCTACAGTCACCCCATTTTGAGGGGGAATCACCCATACAAATCAATCTATCATTATTTTTTTCTAGCACTTTTCCTACACAAAACTACATGAAAAAGGGGCAAATGTAGACACTCAAAATTTACACTCCTATTTTTCTTTATCATTTACATTCACCTTCACAATATATTAATCAAATACATCATTTAAAATCATATACACCATATCCTAAGCATAAAAACCTTCATCATATTTACTTCATGTAAATACCTCTCTTACAACTGTAAAATCTATACTTAACCACCTAAAACCACTTGAGAACCAAAAACAAATAAAAAAATCAATCAAAAATCTATAACCATCCTAACCCTTACACTTTGACCTCCAACATCTTCCCAACCATTTACCCAAAGTCCAAAACTAAATAACTTCATTTAGAAGTGGTTTTAACCACTTTACAACTCAAAATCCAAAAAAAAAAATGGATTGTCGGTGATTCGGTTGAAATAGCATTTCTTTGATCTTTCTCCAGGTCCTGAATTTTGAATCTCCAATATCTAGCTTTCTTTCTAAGGAATTAACATCCTACATCTCATCATTCAAAAAAATACACCAAACCTATCATCAGGTATCATTGGATGTCACCATCAAGAAATTTCAAGCATCTGGAGATCAATTCTTCATCACCTAAGCTACACACCACATCGAACATTGTCATCAACTCGATCAACCCTAGACAAGGTTTGAGGAATATTTTAGCTTCACAACACCTTCAAAGTATCACTTGACGTATTCATTTTATCGTTATTAATCACATTTAACTTTTAAATAGTTTGAAACATCATTCAACAACATCGGACACATGTTTTTAATAATTTTTCAAAATTTACTGAAATCACTAGTGATTCCCTCAATTGCCAATGATTGGCCTATTCATCAATGATTCATATCTAATATATATTTATCATCTTTTTATCAAATTCCTTTATCGATTTTCATCATATTTGTTTCTTCTAACATGTCTTTGAGAATGGATCTATGTTAGATGGTAATACCCGGTCAATCATATGAAATGAATAGTATTTATAGCCTTCGATAGTCTAGCACCCCTTTTTCTAGGAACAATACAATATTCTACATGATCTCACACTTTTCACAATCTGATTTGCTGACACCAACCAAGACATCAAAGATCAATTTGAATTCCTTCACAAGATTTAATGAGATCTTGAAGACTTTTGGCATAACTAATTTGAACATGTCAAGATTGACCCTTGTTTGGGCAGTTTGAAGCCACACGAGACCTTCCCATTCATCCAGATTTCTATATATTCTTACATTATATCTAAATATCCATATTGATTGTATATAGTTTTTCATTCGTATCATTTATTTTTCAATCTACTTAATTTTATAATAGTGAGATGACATCCCCAAGGAAGTCCCTTTCAATTCTGGACTTGTCCTTTGACAAGAAAATACCTTATCCATTTATCGAATTCTTTCTGTTTAGTGTCTTTAATCACAAATTACTTTGCAGGGCATGAGTACATACACATACATCTAGACTTGATCAACTTCTATCAAACATCGGTGTCAAGCATCCATCACTATGAGTATCAAGTAAACCCGTATCTTCGAGGTTGGTTTTATTTTTATTATTTCCCTACATTAATTTATGTAGAAAGGTAAAAACATCTTTGAACAAAATCATCACATGTTGGATTAGTTTCTTCCTCATGAATGACATGCTCAAGATAATCTTCATATTTGAATGGGAATGAGAAAACCTCCTCATCATAGGTGAGCACATAAGTTTATTTCTCTATTTTCACATCATCAAGAACCATTTCTTCTTCTTTTTGTCTCATATCATCTGGAAACTTGGGGTTATCCTCTTGCAATTCAATTTTTCTCAATACCTCTTCAAGATCAATACCTCCTTGAGAAGGGATTTTTGGTCCTATCAAAATGGGAATATCATTTTCCTCCTAAATTTTTAAAAAATGATTCATCCTCCTGCTATCTTGATACAATATGTTAGCTCATCGGATTCTTGAATTTTACACTGTATATCTCATATTTTTCACTGGAAGAAACTTCTCCATATCTCCTTTAACTAGTATGGTTACAAAAGAAAAATTCATCTTACTTTTCCATCCCAAGTCTTAATGGAAGCTTAGACCTAATATTATTTCAAAAAAATTCAGGATCTCTACTACAAAAATAGTCACTGACATCTTTTTATTTGGAAATTCAGCGACATCCAATTATGCATCTTAGATATTCCCTACAAGTGGTACTACATTTGACTCCATGGAGTAAAAAGATCCATTGGGTTGAGTCACAGTGAGTTTGAGAGAATTGAATACCTTCAAAGGAATTACATTTTTAGAGGAACCTAAATCTATTATGCAATTATTCAATCTGTATTACCCAATGACAAGAGATACAAAGAAAGGGTCAACCTTATGATTCTTTATGTGTTCATCACAAGAAGGTTGTGTGAGGGAAGTGTAGGTGGGATTTGAAATAGGTGTTTAGATCTAGGGATCATAGTATCAGGATTCTAACTAATACTCTTGATATACTAGACATATATCTCAAATTACTCAGGGTGAGTCCTCAAATATTCGGTTTTAGAAATCAGCACCTTGGTCTTGTTTGCATGTTCAATGTAATCAAAGGGAGAAAATGTGGATGGGGGTGAAATAATTACATTTGGAGTTAAGATAGACTGGAAGCAGGGTAAATGCTTGTAGAATAGAGGGTATTCCTAAAGGTACACTAGGAACTTTTGAAGGGCTAGATTTTGCAGGAGTGGATTTAGAATTAGAAGAGGCATTGGGAGACTTACTTGGGATATCAAGTGACCTTTTTCTTGTCACGGGATCAATTTTCTCCAATGCAAACTCCATGTAAGGTTGAAGTGGATATCCTTGATTTATTATTTTGTTTGGTAGAGCCACCACATGATGATCTTCACTCTTCTTGTTTGCAGTAGGAGTGGAGGAAGAATCTCCCTTTTTAGAATGAGAATGAGTGAATACCAAACATGAGAAACTATGTGTATATTTTTTTATCTTTATCACCTCTAGAATACTCATTGAATCTGATTTGTGTATCATTCTCAAGCTCTTCAATCTCTATGGAATCATCACCTTCAATTTCTTGTTCAAGCATTTCTCTATCCTCTTGAGTTATTCATCTTGCATTTTTGTGTGGAGCCTCAAAAGAAAGATTTTGGGGTTATCTTGTAATCTGATTTCTATTATAGTTTTAACAAAATGTTTGCTAGAAACATTCCCTCTTCAATGATGTCATTTAATTTTCCAATTTCTATAGTAATCGATCAATCCTCTCATCTCTAGGATGTTGAGCTTTACCCTTTGAAGGGTTCTTGATCTTTCTAGATAGGATGAGATCATATTTAACATCTATGACTATTATTTGTGTTTGTGAAAGACCCCTTGGTTGAAACCTATGGAGAAAGAATCCTACCTCCAACATTTGAGCATTGGTGAAGAAATTTTTTATGTTGTTATCAGAGGGCACAAATTCAATAAGTATCCTTTTGAGTAGATTATTGTAACAAGCTATGAAGTATCTCATAGTCTTGTTAGACCCATTATTCATTTGATCTAGTTACACTAAGAGGTCCCTGATAGGCCTTGGCGTATTTGAATATTTCTTTGAAACATGTCTTGATGTCCTCCCAACTAGTGACGGATCGAACCAGTAGAAGATAGAACCATTTGACTACTTTTTCTTGTAGGGACTCCACAAACGGTCTCACAACAACATATTTGTGTTCAATTCAAAGGATTATGTATGATGTGATGAAGGTAGAGATATGTTCTTCATGAATTTGTGTACCATCACCTTTGAAATTTTGAAATTTATTATGGGAACCTAGTGGTAGATTGTGAAGAGGAGGTGTAAGAGCGAGTACACATGTATTCCTTCCCCATGGAACAATGGGTTGAGGTATTTATTCTTATACTACTATTATTTACTCTATTTCAGCTTCGACTTCTACTTCAACAATTTCTTCTCCCAAATCTTCTTCCAGTTCTTGTTCTTCTTGATTAAGAAATTAAATTTTTAGTGTTGTTCAGAAAATGGGAAAATTTGCAAGAGTATCAATGGGGGTTTGAATAGGATTCCCATGGGTACCACTTGAATATTTGAATGGAGATGAGGCTTGGGAGAAGAAATAGGGATTATCTTTTATTTGTCTCTGTTGGTTTTGTAAAGCCTCAAAATTGGGATCAATAACTCCTCTCGATCTATTTAACCTAGTGTATCTCCTTTCATTGCTTTTGTGAAAACATTGCAATGAGAAAAAGAAAGGACAATATGGGAATACAATGGGTCTTTCAACAATGGAGTCCACTTTATATAATCATTTTTTTAATTTTTTGGATGTTTTTTCCTAATTTTGAGGTTCGTATTTTGGGTGCAAATTGAAGCCAAGTCTACCCCATTGTGGGTGCCAAAAAAAGTTAGAGAGAAAATTTATCGGGTGGATAAATTTATGGATATGTTTCTAATACACTAAGAATTTAAGTACCTCTACTTGAATGTTGTAACTATGTGTTTGTATGCACATGTGAATTTTTTTATGGTGGCCTCATGGTTAGGGATCCAATAGGTGAACTCCATTTACCTTTTAGAAAAATCTTGCAATTGCTTACAAGAGAGGAATTTTCTAGGAGAGTGTGAAAAGAGTGATAAAAAAGAGGTCGATTAATGTTATAGATAGAATATCATAGTCTTATACACATTGACAAGAAAATTCCAACACACATAGATTAGAAGAAAAAAATTATTATGCAAATGACAACAAGACCAGTTAATATTTAGAGTGCAAAGTTTATAAAATATCCCTATCAAAACACCATGAAACTCCTTCTTTCTTCATTGATTGTTGAGAAAACTGTTACATAACATGAACAAGAAGAACATAGAGATGAGGAGTAGAAGAATTTATATCTATTTTATTATTCAATGGAATACTCTCTCATTAACACACACAATTGAAAATCCTTAAGCAAGAGTATGTCATTACATTATATATACTAAAAATTACCCTTCATTTACCCCCCATGTATGAGCAATTCTTCAATTTTTCCAATGAGGGTTTCGGCAGCAAACAAATATGGTTTGGCTCCAAAACTATGTATTTTTGTGTTTCATCATTAGGGAAGATGAAAAAATGATGAGAGTATCAATGAAAAAGGAATGGAAACAAAAGAAATTGAAGAAGGAAGTAAATCGACAACAATGGTTTTCATGTACGTGTATTTGGTAGTAGTAGAAGCAACACTAAAATGAAAAAAGTTACAAATTTCTTCAATGAGGGAAGGAGCACACTTTATTGTCCCAGCCATCCAAATTTTTTGGGATATTTTGTGAAAAAATGGTGCTTCCTTATGATTGGGATACTTGTCACGATATGATTTAAAGTTGATGATGAGAAGGGGCTAGAAAAATAACACTTTGGCACTTGCCCAAGGTCACATGTGTGGTTAGGGGATTAAATTGGAGGGGGTAAAAATTTTCCCAACCATCCCAAATGTTTTGTATGGTTAGCACACAAAATTTTTCTCATTGTCTTATTGGGCCATGTGGCGTTGCATGACCAGACCGAGTTGGGAGCTTAAAAGTTAGTGCAAGGGGGCTTAAACTTCCAAAAGAGGATCCAAAATGGTCACATCATGACCCAAGGGATTAAATGGGAGGGGGAACTTTTTTGCACCAAACATCCAAAATATATAGGAATTTTTTTAAAAAAGCATGTCACTCTCGATTGGATTAAATTTCCAAGCTTTAAAATTTTCAAACTCGACTGTACCTTAGAGGGTATAACTATCAGTGAATAACTTGAGCTCTCGAAGTATTTTCACATTATTATTAAATGAAATTGCATGGAAACTGACTTTTGAACACCGTGTTGATGGTATCATACCTTTATTCTTCCTTAAAACCCATGAAAAATAGTATTTTTCTTTGGGATCAAAGGTTGTGCATGTTGAAAAATGATTGTGGACAGAACCACCGAGTGTTGTGAAAAACATGATACCACCATCCTCAAAATATTTGAATTATATTTTTGATGATTTTTTTATCTTCGAACTCCTTACGGAGCTCTTAGAATTACTTCTCGAAGTTGAAGAGCTATTTTCCCACTATACATTGTTTCACCCTCTAAGACCCACTTTGGCTAAAACTACTCCAAAACTTCTTAAAATCCATTGATTCTTACAAAAACAATTTAAAAACATCATTATCTCTTTGATACACCCACATGATTATTTTGAGTCCTTTGTTCCACTTTGAGGGTGTGTACTAGCCTCAAGAAGATAAAAAAACCCTTTCCAAGGCTTCTTAGAGATCTTGTCATGAAATATCTCATTTTGGAAGTGATTGAATAGAATTGATAGCCATAAATAACCTACATACAAGATGACACAACACATTATACCATTCATAAAGATAAGATATGATCGAAATGGGGGTTCCAATGACCTAGAGGAAGGCTCGAGATGACCTTTGAGAAAAACATTTCACCGTAGGGTATAGTTTTCATGCTTTCAGAATGATTTTTTCCTTGAAAAAACTCATGAAAAAAAGTCTCTAGTATACTCTCTAAGGTTTCTCCAGGTGGCATTGAGGTGTCATGATAATGAGTGGATCCAACATAAAAAAGGTAATTTTATGAAGAAGATTGGATTTCTCTCAAGTTTTACATTAGAATAGGTGAATGAATTGTTTTTTTATTAATTATGGATGAAATAATACATGTTTATGATTTTTTCTTGACATGGTCTATCTCTTAAGAGGTCTATGGAAGTCATTCTTGAAAGACTAGTTTTTAGGGTGTATTGGCAGATTTTGGTGACATGGTTATAGAGGAGTTATTGGACACTTACAGTCTAAGTGATGGTGTTACAAGTAGTTGGTGAAGACCATGATGTCATGAGGTATCTATTCATGTGACATACATGCATGCTTGAGTTGATTTGATGATGTTTGAGCCTCATATGTGAAGAATGGGTTCATAGGTCACAATTGTTAGGAAAATAAGGGATAAAATATGTGGAATAATCCCTCACAGAATCGCAACAATAGAAACTAATATGCAGAAATTATTACAGATCTCAAATAAAATTGCATAATAAAATAACACAACACAAAGAGACAGTATTTAACATGGTTCACCCAATTTGGGCTACGTCCACCAAGAATCACTTGCTTAGATTTTATTACAAGCCACCGCTCTCTCAATACAATACCCAGATCCATTTGGAGCTATGCTCAACAAACTCTACAAAATTCACACCCGAATTCAAAACACATCTGCAATACATTTACTTGTACATCTATCATATGCATAAGACCATATAAATAGACAACTACTTAAGCAGTTTTACAAAACCGTGGGTATCAAAACCATGGGCAAAACCCGTCCCATAAACCTATGGGTCAAAAAACTCACCCATATGAGAAAAGCATGTTTCCCGATATTTCGGGTGCAATTTTTCGAGGATACATGAAAAGTGTACAGTACTCTTAGTGTACAGTCTTCAACACTTTCACACATGAAAACAGGCTCCACAACCTAACAACAATTGGTCCTAATGAGTGGCTTCATGATACAATCTAATGGTAAATAGTTGAATAATCATGTTAGAGATTGGTATAATACTTAAAAAAATACATAAGTGGTTCATGATGTCTTCAAGGCCATATAGGCCAAAAGGACTAAGTCTTGGAAAAGGATCAGTTTGGATGCATTAGGTCTCTATGAGTCCTAATGAAGATGTATGGTAACATCATACTTGTTCTGACTTGAGGTGGTTTATGAAAGATGCTATTATGATGTGTTCATGTTTTTATTATAATTTATGACCTAGGATGGGTGAGCTATATATGTATGATGCATAGGTAATTTATATAAGAAAGTTCATGAGACTTATTTGAAAGAGATAGAGATAGTGAAGTGGAGCGAGTAAGAGGGTAGTGTGTACATGTGAAAAAGGTATTTGTAAATATTAAGGAAGAGAAATTGATAGTGCATGGTGTTCTAAAGAGTGTTTTGATGTTGGAGAGATAGGTCATTCCACCTAATTAGTTTGGTAAAGAAGCTTGCTATTTGAAGAATCCTAGAAGGAAGTTTTAAGAAAGAGAGAAGAAGGAAAATAAAAAGAAGAATCATCATATCTTGTTCTACCAATATTCTGGATATGAAAAAAATATTTAGATGGATGACTTGGTGTCGAGTCATCTAGGGTGTTGGTGCCTCCATGTAAGTTGGTGCTTGATAAATCAAGGGGTTGGTGCTCCTTGTAGTGTTGGTGTGTCACTAAACTTAGGGGTTGGTGCTCCTTGTGGATTTGGTGCTTCACTAAATTTTATCTTTGTTTATAGGACAATTTTCCATTTCATTGATCAATGGGTTTTCTTCCCTACAAGGGTTTCCCACTTAAATATTGTGTTCATGTGTTCTTGTTCTCCTCTTGCATATGTTTAATGGTTGTGTTGTCTTGATGATTCATAATGGCTAAGTTAAATTGAATGGTTAATGGATGTCAATGTATAAGTGAATGAAATTTTTAATGCATGTTGATTCATCACACCAGTGGTTGTTCTCCCATAAAAGAGTACATCCCACTATTGAAACCCCAAACTTTATCACATTCTTGTACATGACTGAAGTATAAGAACTTGACATTATTTTTCCCTATTATTCTTACACATTGCCACTTTTCAACTTCTAATAGGTCAATATCCTATTTATTGTGCTTTCTAGGGTACATTCACCTCTATCTTCTTGATAATCATGTGTGGGATATATTTTTCGCATACGATATTTGTCTTAACCCGCTAAAAGTGTGATGGAAAGCTTACTCGATATCTTTTGTAAGGACTACATCTCGGGAAATTTTGGTAATATTTATTTACCTTAAATTACCTCTAGATCAATCTTTTTCACTTTCACATATTTGTAGGGTTATCTTGTCACACCCGAACTTGTAAAAAAACTTAGCTACTTGTAAACTTTTTAAAAAACAATAGATGAAATAAATAATGCATATACTTGAGTCAAAATTCCCTCGATAGTCACTCTAATGTTATTTTCATTGATCACTACACTACATTTTAGACTTTATATAACTCTAGTGTATGTGTGTGCGATATTATAGCTTTCCTTAGAGCTAGGTTTGCTTTACGGCATTCATAACAAGATAAATAGATATAAATAATTCCCCCAAGATGAATGTGTGGAATAGAATTCAGAAATAGACCTTCCTATATACTGAATGATGTAACCCAAATGCATTCCTTGAATATTTCTCTTTTCCCAAGAATTATATAGGAAGTGATAGCCCAAATTATGCAACCATTAATAATGGTAAGTCATGTATATATGATTCCCTTGTTTTAATTTCATCATTAACAATTAAAAATGTTGACCCAAAGTGATAAGAAATATTTAAGAAAATATGACACATAATATGGCATTTCAAAACTGAGAAAAGGAGGGAAAATTATATAAGCACCCAAAGGGAACAATAACACTTCGGTGCTCCTATCCATAATAGGGGTACTATCTAGGATTTTCAAGGATAAAATGGAAAATTAAAAGTTGGGTCATATGTTTTCCAATGTCCAAAAGTAATGTATCCATTCCAAAAACTAAATAATGACCAAAAGTATCATTAATGTCTAACTTTCTTGCTTAGGAATCATGTATATAACGACATACTTAGAGGCGTGACGTAAGTACTAAGTGCATGATTTTTTGTCTATAGTTTTGTAACTAGAATAATTTGAGCTCTAATGGTATGGAGTGGGGATCAAGAGTGACCCACAATTTTTAGTAAAAATGGTGAAGGCCAAAAGGAACCAAGAGTATAATGTAGCCTCAAAAGTATTGGAAGGAGTATAAAGGGGTGTGATATTTGAGGGTGTTAACCTTATGGTGTGTAGGGCCTTATAATTGTAAATTGTGTTATACATTTGCTAATTTAGTGGGACTTGTTTCTAGGAAATTACCATGGATATAAATCATGAAAGTGAAGTGTTGAATCTTAAGGGAAAGATGGATGAAAAACTACTATTAGAAGGCATCTACTTGATAATAAAGGATGTGGTGTGAGAAATAAGGATACGTCCTTGTGTCTTAAATTTAGAGATTAAGTTGGATAATACTTGACAATTTTTAGGGTCATGTCATGTGACAATATGTTAGTGACAAAAGGGTTTCCAACATGTTGAGAATTGTTTTAATGGAAAAATGATGTCTGGATAGAAATTAAATAAATACATAATCAATTAAAATAGGAAAGAGTGTTGATGTGAAAGAAATATGACTAGGTGTTTCAATAGAATTATTAGATGGGATATCATCAAATGTATTGATTGTTTGTTGCAATGGATCAAGGAAACTATTGTTAGTAGGAATGTGTGAAGAGTATTGATGCTAGTTTTTGACAAAGGAATATTAAGATGATAAATATTAGGGATGGTAGAGGTAAACAAATCATTGAACATGGAATCATCTTCATCAATTGGGTTGAGGTTGAATTTACACAAGGTACCATTAGTAAGTTTGATTGGATTAGTATTGTTATCAGTGGAGTAATATGGTGCATCAAGTTAGTGTGTAGTACCATTTACAAGGTTAGGGGAAACCTTCATTAGATGAATAGAGGTAGAAGCTGAATATGGATCTTATGTGAAGATATCTAGAGATGGTTCAACAGATGGAGAGGTAGTAGATATAGAGCACTTGGTGGTTGGTTTCAACAACATCATATGTGTCTAATTTTTCTAAAGGAATAGATTTCCATGGGGAAGTGAAAGAAGGCATTTTTGGTTAGAAATATGAATTTTATAATATTGGAAGGGCTCTGGATTGACAAGAATAGTATGTGTAAGTCCATTGTGGAAGAATTTGACACAATGATGGAAATTATATGGAACCAATACATATCATGAATCCAAGGACGTCCTAAAAAATTGTAGTAAAGAATAATTACCATGATATGAAAGGTTATAGGTAAAAAATTAGGACCAAAAAATAGGTCTAAAGTAATAGTGTCAAGTGTATATCATGTGATATTATCAAATACTGCATATGATTAGGAGTAGTATTGGTTTTGGTGAGGGAAATTTTCAATTTTGGTAGAAGTTTTCTATGACATATGTAAATCCCAAAAATATTATCAATCAAAGCCCATTTAATATTAAATATTTAGATACTTGTGGTAATGAAAGGAATATGCATGTGTAAGAAGTAGGTACCAGTGGGATATCCTAAGTGGGTAAAAAAATAATATGATCAAGTTCTCTAAAGGTGTCCAAGAAAAAGGAAAAATAGCTAGGAGAGTATCAATCACCAAAATGAAGGAGCAAAAAGTATCTTATAAAATATCTTTATAAATAGGGGTTTTATGACATTATTATAAAAGAGATATCTTAGTATGGTTGTTAATAATTGTTTCTAAGATATCATACCTGTTAGAAAACACACTAACCTTAGTCATTGGAGTTATAGACTGAGGGGGAAAAGGTGGGTTTTCCCTAGTGGTTTCTTGATATGTTTTTTGATAATAACATTAATGATAGGATCCACTAGGGTATCATAAAACATGGTGGGGATGCATGGTGAAAAAAATGAATTCATATTTAATCAAGATAAATAGGGGTACATCAACCATGTGACATGAAAGACTAGAAAGAGGGAGTGTGTTGTCCATTGTGTGTTTTTGTTGTCATTAATGTCAAGTACATTTATGGAAAATGGTGTCATGGTGTTTTATTTATCTCCATGATTTGTCATTCAACGTCAAATATGAATTTTTATTGGTAGTTTCCACATTTGGTGAGTTTTATAAGGTCCTAGTGCATGGCACGGTAAGTTGAGTCATAGTTTGAGGTGTCCAAATTTGAGTCAAGGATTTAATGAGGTCATACATGGTCATATAAGTGTGTTACAAGTGTTAATGAGTTTGTAAAAGGATATCATGGCTAGTTTATGAGGTTTCATGGTTGAGTCAGGTCATTTGAGGTATATTCCTTACCTTAAAGAATGTAGAATGATTTGAAGGTATGAATGTTAAAGCTGATAATTCATGAAAGAGAATGGCAGAAGAATGTTGGCATTTTTTATGAAGTATATGAGAAGTTTTAGGTCAGTATTTAGAGGTTTTGTGCATGTCTGAGGTCCTTGGGAAACAAACAGGTGAAGAACATGTAAGTAAGCACATGTAAGTCTTAATGGCTAGATATTTTAAGACATATTTTGTATAGAAGCTATGTATATTTATATAATGTTTTCATGATGATTTATCAAAATTTTCAAGTCAAATTAAGTTTTTGAAGATATGCCAGTTTTGGCAAAACCGGTAATCTACACAGTGTGTTTTCAAGAAAAAGTTGACCTTCTTATGTTTGTTGTGAGTTGTGTGCTTTGCATATGGAACTGATATCTTTGGAATATATTTATATGTAACTTATGAAACTTTTAAACAAATAATGAGGTTGTTTGAATGTCACATTTTATGAACGATTGTTAAGAAGTTAAGTTATTTAGAAACCCTAGCTAAATATGACTTAGAGAAAATGAAGTATATGAAGAAAATATTGTATGGGTTTTAAAATGTGATGATTGGAGGTTGTAGAGGACTCATCCATATTTTCATAAATGTGTATTATTATATGTGACTATATGTGGGCCCCACCTAAAAATGCAAGTTTCAAAAGAAGTTCAGTTTTTGAAGAAGTTTCCCAAAGAAAGTGAGAAATAAATTGACATTTTCTTATCCCTAGATTTTTCTACATGTACATGAAATTTTCAGATCATGGTTTATCTTCTAAATGGAAAAATGTGCCATTTTTATGAAGACTAGTTTTTTGGGCAATTTAGAGAAGCTTATGGTAAAAATGGAAGTTCATGAGCTACAAGAGGAGTTAGGAATCCATTGAAGTTTTTTTGTGACTTTGGTTTATATATATTTCCATTGATATATAAATATTTTATAAGAATAATTTATTACCCATTCTTTGAGGGTTAAATCTAGAGGATGCTTGATCTAGCAGGGTGTTGAGTAACTTCATAAGCTAAAGTGATAGGTATCATTTTTTCATTCTTTGTGAATGTTTCTGAGTTCTTATATGACATGTATAAGTTTGTTTCACGATTCTTTCAAGTTTTAAGTGAATTTTTAGGTGATGGAGCAAGTTGAGCTCAAGGTTAGTTCTTGAGTCCTAGAAGGCTAAATAAGTAGTTTGTAGAGATGGACTTGGTTGAAGGCCTTCTACTTGGATTTGGAAGGAAATGTAAGATGTTATCAAAATTATATTTAGAGGTATTTATAATGGTTTATTGTTTGTGTCTTGGTGATGGAATTTTATGGGTCATCCAACTTGATTTTTTAAGAAGAAGGTTGTTGATTTTAAAGACAATACTTCTCAGGCTAAAAGATTGAAGTAGATAAGGCATGTAATGAAATATTTAATGCTTTATATACGTTGGAGAGTGAAGAGGGATTAATTTTGTTCCTATTTAATTAATTTTTAGATCTTAAATGTATCATAAGAGGTGAAAACCAATTAAGTTTGTAAAAATTCTTTTAGTTAGCATAGTTTGGTAAAAGGAAAATTGGTGTGGTTTGCACATATGGATGTTTCATGATATATAACATGCATGAATTTTATATATAGGTACATGAAATTCAAATTATTGGCTACATTCCATAGTTGAGGTTTTGTAATGTGTGCTTGAGGTCCAAAGGTAAAGACATGGTCCTCATAACAAATGTTTGGTGAAGGATATGAGCCTTTTTTGTTGTGTTATAAATAATTTGATTAGTTTAATAAAATGTAAGACCATGGATTATTTTTTATGTCATATTACACATCAATGATGAATTTTGAGATTTAATAATCAAGGATTTTTTGTTTGTGGTTTTTAGCTCATCTAGGTGGTGGGGTTTTGAGCTGTTTGGTGCATTTAGACAAGGTCAACGTACATGGGCCCAATATGAATGTTTAAATGAATGTATTTGGTTGTTTTTAATTTTCATTTGTCGAGATAAATGTTTAGTACCATCCTACCTAATGTGTGAAAGAATAAATGCATATAAAAGTGATGTTTTGAGTTCATTTCTTAACTAATTGAGCATATAAACAAAATGATACCTAGGTGAGGGTTTGAAATATGATATAGGGAATTAATTTAGATATTGGTATGTTTGATAATGTGTTAATAATGGTATAGGTCATGTCGAGAAAGGTTTTCTAGCCAAGACAAGTTATGAAAGAAGAAGAAATAATGAGTTAAAGGAATGAGGGTTTGAAGGTGTGTGTATGAGCTGCATTAGTGATCTCCATTAATTATGGCAAAAAAACATATATCTTAATCTTCAGATGGTTGAGTTGGGTTTTTATCATCCTAGGTGGGTTTATTCTCCTTGTGGAGTGGGTGCTTCACTAAGTTAGGGGTTGGTGCTCGCTTAACTAGGGGTTAGTGCTCCTTGAGAACTTTTTTCTTCACTAAATATCTTAATTTTTTATGTAATATAAGAAGAGTTTTAGTGTATTTTATTCCCCTTTAGGTTTACCGCCTATATATTGTGTTCATGTGTCTTCTTATTTGTTTCATGTTCTTGTGAATGCTTAATACACACCTAATGTGCTCATATGGTTATGGATGTTAAATGGATGAATGTATGTGATGGTAAATGAATTTAATGTTTTTAGGAATGATTCACCCCCTAGTAAATTGTTCTTACAACAATTTTTGTTAGATAAGGTCTATAATAATGGGGTTTAACAAATTAAAGGAGATCCTTCTGAAGTACAAACAATGGGTAAGTCTCTACATATTGAAGTTGAATTAAGGATGAAGTATGAGGTTGAAGATTTAGTGATTCATAGCTTACAAGATCAGATCAGATGTATGGAGAGAGACTATGGTTAAGCCATCAAGGGTTTGGAGTCACATGTATAAAGTATTTCTAAATCCATAAAGGATAACGAAGAAACTTGTTCCACATATGAGGAAGGGTTGAAATATTTAGAATATAATTTAGAAGATTATTCCAATAGTTTGAAGATGTATGGGAAGTTAGGGAAGAGTTATGAAACTATTGAGGGGATATTGGAGAGCCAAAAGGTGTATAGTGACAAAACAAGTCTAGGGTTCAAATGAGAACATTTGAATAATTATGGTAAATCTTGACCAAGTTCTCAATATGATAAGAAGGTTGCCAAGAGGACTGATTTTAGAAGTTATAACCCTATTAGAAAACCTAACGCAATGAGGTATGATTTTTCTATCAATGGATATTGTTATGTTTGTCATGCTTTTTGTTACAGAGCTAGAGATTGCAAAATAAGGTCTCCTAGGAATGGTGTATGCCTCTTCAAAGGTGATTTTCATTCATGTTGTGAGTTTTGTCATAAGGCCAAGGAATCTAGTTGGAATCTAATAATTTATGATTCAAGAGGAAATAAGAATGGGATTGTGTTTTTCAAATGTCATAAACATGGACACATTGCTAGTTCTTGTCATCAAGGTGAATCTTCAAAGGATAACAACAGGTTTCAAACTCAAAATAGAAGATTATTCAGGAAGAAAATTAGTCTTATGAATGAATCCAAGTCTTTCATATCAAAGTCTAGGGATAAGAATATGATTGATCAAGAAATGTAAGGACAAGAGAATTGATTCTTAGTCTAATATGCAGAGTATAAAGTATGTCAAAGAGGATTTTAGTTCCATAAAAATAGGAGAGAAGTTCATCAAGCCTAAGATGATATAGGAAGATTTTTTTATAAGTGAATAAGATCATATGCATTTCAATGCTTTACTACCTAAAACTTTGAAAAATATAGGTGTGTGGGACACATCAAGGGTGATAAGGTATGTGATATGATATCTTCATATGTTTTTTAATATTGGTTTCTTATAGGTGATTGTTTTTGTCATGTTTTCATCTAACAAGTTAAGTCAAGTGTATGTTTCCTTGGTTAGAGTCTATAAATTATTGTTTTTATCCTCCTAGGTACACTTAAGATCCAAATTTTTGTTGTTCAGGTAAGTAAAGTATCTTGATTGAGTATGAAGTATTGATAGTTGAGTATATGGCCTTAGTAAAAGGTTCTTAAGATCTTTAAAAGTTGTGAAAATTTTGCTAAAGTATGTGCCTTAATTTAGTGGTTTGAGTTATGAGTTTAATCATGATGTAATTCAAACTATGCAAATATTTGTAATTTTGAATTGCTTATATAATAAATCAAGTCCAAGTATTTTTCCCCTCATCATGTGTAAAATGTTTTAAAAGAGTAAATAGATACAAGTTATTTTTCATGAAGATCTATATTGGTCTAATAGTGTCATCATGATGTATTTGATTCAATAAGCCTATGTGTTCTATTTCAAAACCTATATAGTGGCATGCTCTTAATTTGTGAGGTGTCATAATGAATTGTTTAAGGTTTTAAAGGTGCTCCAGTTTGTGTTAATAGTATATAATCCGTGAATCCCCAAAAGGGATATTGTAAGTATCATGACAAGTATTAAATGTATCAAGAGTGTTCACGAACCTTGAAATTTCTATGTTATTCTCAAGTTTTGTCTCAAGGTTTTCTTTAGGACTAAGCCATCGAGAAGGTCCATAGACAATTTGAAAAAGGGTTCAAGTATGATTGGTTTGCTTATTCATGAGATGTTTCACAATGTCAAATTTTGAGTCACTATATGTAGAGTCGAGTGTGGTGATGAGGAGTCAATAATATCTTTTCTCGTTTAGTTTATTAAAAGGGAATATTGTGGTCATGTGTAAGCGTATTTGTTTTATGGTTATCATATTGTGGTGCACTATTAGTGTAAGTAATTTAAATACCTATCTTGATCTCTTAACGTATGGTTAGAGTTTGACCTGGGTAGTATTGTATAACAAATCTCTTAGTTTGAAGTATTACATATGTGCTTTTAATGTAATGATTGGTTTAGTATTAGTTGTAAAAATATGTTTATCCATGTATTGAAGTATTTTGAGTCATAATGAATCTATATAGCTATCATAAATTATCAAGAAAGAACATTATGAGTTGATGTATTGGAATTTAAGGTCTTACATCAATTGTCCTATCGAAGTATAGTTATCATCACAAGAAGTGTTAGGTTATGATTAAAGAGGATTTGTTTGTACAAGAAATTTGTCCACAAAGCATTGAAATGGTAATTCATTGTATCAAGCTCTACAAGAAGTAAAGTTTCATGAGTTTTTTGAAGAGTGATCCATAATCTACATCTACGGTCGAGTGGTTTGTAGGGTTTTTTCCAATATTATAAGAAGGCCATGAAGTAAAGATTTTCAAAATTATCAAGCATGTGAAGATAAGGAAACATTTTGGTATTGATTAGAAAGGATTGGTCAAAGTTTACAAGCTTTATGATTTGACTCAGAGTCCGAGTATGATGATAATAACTATAATTATGTTCTCCATGTGCATGGTATGAGAATTAAGGAGCTTAATTGCTAGGTCACACTATTTGCACCATGGTTGAATGTTTGAGAGAGATTATTTGAAACGTAAGTATAAAAAGAGACAATTTACTAAACTAAAAGGAATTAATGCTTGATAAAAAGAGATAAAAGGTGTAAAAGTAATTTTGTATGACTATTTGAAAAGGGATGGTTTGTCTCAAAGCGAGATAAAATTGTATAGGGTTGATGAACTATGTGATTGGTTTATAAGGATTTAAGAAACGCTTATGAAGTGCTCATACCTTTTGAAAGATAAATAAATAAGATAACAGAGAATTATGATCTGTGAGAAGGTAAGCTACATGAAATCTAGAGGAAGGGGGAGATTGTACATATATGTCTATGATTAGAATAACCATAAAATTTTTGTGGAAGCCTAATCTCGAGGTAAAGAGAGAGATTTAGTTTCCCTTTTTTGAAGTTTTTCTTTGATCAAGTACATGTATCGAGGTCTTTGATTGACAAAAATAGGGAATGTAAGGACTCCATGTTTTAAAATTATTTGAAACCATGTGTTGGTACCTAAATCTGACTCCCTTTATGATGACTAGCATCAATCACCAAACGAGATGCCTAGAGAGTGATGGATCAATATTTATGTCATTTTGTATATGGGGGAGGACCTCATCATCTCTTTATCACTTGAATATGAAAAACGTCGGGTAGTCCCCTAATGAGGGTATGATCTACCCTCCTACTTTAGGATTTTCCTTTGCCGGTGGTGAGAGGATCTACTTTGTAGAATGTATTTATTGGAGATTAATAGATAAAAAAATTAGCACTCCTTTTGTAAGGTAATTTAAAATCCCTTTTGAGGAAACATGATCATTTCAACAAAGTCTAACTCTCATGAGTTGTCACTTCTAGATAGTGCATATGTCTCCTAAAATAAGGCTCAGACTACTACGAGATAGTATAGGAATAGCTTGTATTTGCATATTTTAGTTCTTGAAAGGGGAAAGCGTGGGTGATTTTGGTAGGATTCATTGGTTTAAAATGGTTTTGTTGGGGAATTAAGTAGGGTGAAGTGAGTATACCAGATCTCAAAGAACTTTTGAAAAATGTTTGAAATCTACCTAGTGCAAGGAAAAATACTTTAGATAGCTAACATATTTCCTTCAACTAGAAGGTATTTATCAATGGAAGCCCAAAAATAAAAAGTTTCACACAATATTTAAGGATTCAAAACATAAAATATCATGCTGAAAAATTAACAAAATATCGAGGATCTCCAAAGTCACGCTTAAGATACACTCAAAAGCTTACGAGGAACATTTAACCAAATGGAAACATAATGATTTTTAAACTATTTATTACACAAATGAGATGAAGGCTCTTCTCAACAATGTAATTGCAATTTCCAGAATGTTACCAAAATGATACATTTTTTATGTGACTAAAAACAGATATCTAAAATAAGATTCGCAATGGGAATATACATATCTATTTCAAAACATTTCATCTTAGCAAGAATAAAAAAATATTATGATTCACACAAGTTAATTTCAAGACTCATCAAATTCATAAGCAAGGGAAAGTAAATTTAGAGTCTCGGTGCTTGTGAATGGCTAACATTTGCAACCATTTTAACATGATTTGGTTTGCATGGTCTATGAAAAATAATATGTATGTCGAGACAAGTTCTTAGTGGCAGTTATTTGCTCTTTTTTTTCTCATAAATCATATAAATATTAACCCCCAAGATGTGAAATTATTCTCATCACATTTATACAATTCTATCCCCGTTTTCTTTTCAATTTCCTCCCAAAAACATGGATATTCAAAAGTATATTCTCCTTTACAATATGCCAATTTTATCCACAATACTTTTATGAAATTTCTTTATTTAGCATTTCCAGTGTAAAGAGTACAAGCCTTCTTCATTTTCCTTTTTTATATATGATTGGGATATCATGTCATTTCCTAGGCTGATTATTTAATCATTCCTTCTACTTGATGATTGGATGGTTGCTTATGATGTATTTTGAGAACTTCAAGTGATCTCGAAATGAAAGATACTCTTTAATACTTTGTGAAGATATGTCTTGGGTGCTACACACACCTTTTCTTGTCTATTTGGTTTCATTGTCCACATGGTTCTTGTAAAATCTAGTTAATTCATCAATTATTCTTGTTCCTAATTCACTTCAACTATTAAATTTTCTTTGTGAAATGAGTAAAATCTTCCTTTATCCGATGGGAATGATTTCTTTTAATTCAATCAATCAACATCACTTATACTATAAAAACCCAACTCCATCCTTTCATCAAGATGAATTTCATTTCTAATCCTGGAAGTGAGGAAAATTTTCATAGTTTTTATCAACGACATGGTGAAAGTACTTGTGGAAACTAGTTTGAAGGAAATATCCTCATAATATTTAAATCAAATCTTCGATTGGTATGGTCATGATGAAGATTTTTTAGAGCCTTGTTTGGTATAGAATGTCTAGAGGATACCGAGGGCCCTTGACCTATTGAAAGGTTCAGCTTGCACTCCTTTTAAGGATAATTAAAATCAATCTAGTATTTTAAGCCTTTCAAACCATGTATTTTCATCTCTTTCGATGGGAACATCTGAAGGCTCCCAAAGACCTAAAATGAATCATGGTTGAAAGGAGGCCTCAAGTGTCTAGGAAAACTAATTTTCAATTTCCATTTTTATTCAATGAATATTTTATGTTGAAAGATATTCCCAAGGAATCTTATGTGTTATACGAAAAACCTTCCATTGATATTGTGGCTACCATTTCTCACAAATTAGATGAAATAGAGTGGAGGATTTATATTCTAGAGAAAGGTTAGACAAGACATGTAGCATCAAAACCACTTATAATGCTAGTACCATCTTTTGGAAATATAAGGGGAAAAACAAGCTCTCAACCCAAAATCATTATTTAGGATGGAGAAGAACTGCCTATATTTTATCATTGCTCAAGAGCAACAATATCTTTTCTTGAGATAAAAGGGGTAGGTTTGAAGTTCGGTCATTCATTCATTCAGGTGTTATGCTCCTTCATCGAGCATGAATTCTCAGGGCCTTGGCCAATCCCTTCTCCAAGATATCACCCACCCCTTACAAGGAGATGGAAAGTTGAATATAGCTCAAAGTCTCTTGTTCCTCATGGCCCCCGAGATGTAGTTCATGGTCTTTCAACCTCTATAGAAATTATCTCTCGCCTACTCCCAATACATCTACCCTTCACAAGGGTAAATAGAAGATAACATTTTTATAAGTGGCTTGGATCTTCTAGACTGGGTGTCTTCCTACTAGAAGAAGATTGAGCTAGATAAAATCAAGAACAGTCAAAGAATGACTCTTGATTTATTGATGGAAATGGGGATGTATCGGGATTTAACAAGGTCCATTGTGTTTATCAAGACATCACATGGCTATGATGAATTCATGTTGAGGAAGAAAAAGATGTTAAACAAACTTCCTCCAGTGGGGGAAATTTCAAAGGAGTGAAGGATCTATGAATGTTGTGTTTTTCTTTTATGCCTTTATTTTAAAATATGTAAACGAATTTTTTTCACCATGGGTGGGGACCCTATAGAACCCTATTTTTATTTATATCTCGAGACTGATTTCAAGTGATATTCAATTTCCATATAATAATGGTAAAACATTTTACAAGACTAAAGACATCTTTTTAAAATAAAACGAGCATTAAGCTTGCTCATTAATTTTATATATGAATATTCATTCTTTGTCATGCAACTCTTTTTGTTCCTACATTTAGAACTCTTTTTCTTAAAGTATCAACACTTTCTATGAAAATAAACCACTAGTACACATCCAATGGTTCCTAATCATGTATTTTCCTCATCCTTCTAATGTATTGTATTATTCAAACCTTTCGTAGCTCATCAAAATGATGCAACCTATTTTATTGTGATTCACAAACCACCTCACACTTTTCACTTAGTTTGTAACACTATTTTAAAGTTTTGCAACTTTGAATACCAATCCTCGGGGTTTCTTTTTTTTAGCGGAGATTTACTTCCCTATGTGGGGCTATTCTCTTTTCAAATTGGGCTCGGGTGACACATGAAGAAATTCACACTCTCCCCTTGCTTTGACTTTTCAGCCCACTGGGACTTCCCTTTTGTGCATAAGCCATGTGGTGGGTGCTCACAACTTGGGGTTTCATGATTTCCTATGCTTTCTCAAAGGTGCATCAAGGAGACACATGGAAATCCTTCCTTTCTTTTACAGGATAATCCTTTCGTTAGAGACTTCCAAATATTTTTCTTTGACTATCCACCTAATCATAAAATTCTTTTACAACATTTAATTTATACTTGGGGAGATTTGGATAACATTAGAAAGGGTAAAAATAGAGGGAGTTTCTAGTGATGACATACTTTTACGATCCTCAACCATAAAAGAGGCTTTTCACAACACGTAGATCAAATTCAACATAATTTGATTCATTAATTCCCCCTTTGACATATACACATTTTAAAACATTCAATCGGACATGAGGAATTTGAAGGAAACTCTCAAGGAAAATGGGAAAGATTATTCGAGCTCCAACACTCGGCCCGATTAGAGGATGGGCACCCCATGCGAGTGCCACAAGAACTACTCATCGTAGAAAAGTTCTAAAATCCATTGGGTTAAGGAGTTAGGTAGGCACATACAACAATCACAGGAAAACATCAAACCTCAAAAGACAATAGAGAAATGAGGAAATTCACCACCTTGGACTAGGAAAAATAAAAGGAAATAAATTCAAATAAAAATGATAATAACAAAACCAGTAAAAACTATACATTATACATTGATTCATACCTTGCTTGAAAGTTAATCAAAAAATTGCTTCAAGTTCCTACCATTGATAAAGTAAACTTGAGTATATCTCTAGCTAGATCTTTCAATAAGAAATTATGTTCACCAATCCTAATATAAATGGAATAAGGGCCCATCCATAATGCATAAAAATTTCCATTTTTTCCCTTATCCTCATGTCTACTATCCTACAACAACTCAAGCTCTCCAAGGTATTAAAAATTATGGGAGTAACGTTTTTGTCAAATAAATTTTTAATTTTTTCCCTGAAATTCAAATGCCTTTGGTGGGATTCTCATCTTTCCTCATCCAACTTAATGATTTTTTTACTCTTGCATCACAATGGGTAACTTCCTCATCCTCAAACTATTGGATAAAGTGATAAGAGGATAATTGCATATGTAAGGGAATGAGATCTTGGACTCCATAAACTAGATCAAATGGAATTTCCCAATGGCTCTCTTAGCAGTAATTATATCTGCCCAAACAACAAACTTCAATTGATCCCCACATCTTCTTTTGTGGATTTCTAGTGTCCTTTTAATTATCTTCTCTCGTAATTCTTGTTGCTTGATTCAACTTGTCAATTACCTTGTGGGATATAATTAGATGTATATGTTAGGTTTATCTCATATTCTTCACATATAGCCACTAATGGCTTAGCTCGGAAACTCATGGCATTGTTAGTAACTATCTTTACACGTACACCAAACCTGTAAATTATATGATTTAAAATAAAATCAATAATAACCTGATGAGTTACTTTCTTGGTAGGGATAGCTTCAACCCATTTGGTGAAATAATCAGTGGCCACCAATATGCATACATGGCCTACACTAGAAGGTTCTAAATTTTCCCCATAAAATCCATGCCACACTGCTTAAAGAGAGCCTCAATTGATACTGGTTGTAGAGGGAGAGCACCAAAAGCCTTAATTTTCCCTGAAAATATCTGACAACTTTCACACTTTCTTACTAATAAGCTTGTATCTTTGAAAAGTGTGGTCCACCAATAGCCTACCCTTAATATCTTATGGTTGGTTTCTCTTCCGGAAAAATTACCCCCACATACTCCCCCATGAAAGTCTGAAATTAACTTGGGGGCTTCATCCTCTGTAATACACTTGAGAAGAACCCCTTTAGGATTTTTCCAAGCCAACCCATAATCAGTGATGATATATTTTTGGGAGGCTAACTTGAGTGTCCTTCTTTGATTTTTATCTAAATTCCCTAGACATTCTAAATTTCTAAGATAAAATATGATGTTTTTGTACCATATAAAATTAATCAATTTCTCATGTACCTCCACATTTCCTTCTTCTACTTCATTTACCTCCATCATTTGTAAATTGATTTCTTCCATTAGATTTTCCAAGCCAAGATCTCTAACCAATTTAGTGGTCTAAATATCCATATGATATTCCTGCAACTTGTTCACCCATCAAAGCATATTTCTTTGGAGACTTCCATTTATGATAGAACATCTTTGACCATTGTATGAGGAACATAAGCTATGATATTTGAGCTTAGAATATATGGCCTGAAAATTTTTGTTGCTCTAACCAATGTAAAACCATTCTTTTCCATAATGGTGTATTTCAATTCTTCTCCCTGTAATGCTTTACTGAAAAAGGCAATTTGCCTTTCGTTTCCCTCCTCATTCTTGTGAAATAACACATATGCAATGGTGTTTTCAGATGCAAAAGAGAAAAATTGAAAAACCTTCTTATAATCGATTCTTTGCTAGGACAAGGGTATTTTTAATGCCTTTTTATTCCAGTGAAGGATTCAATATATTCATCCTCCCATTTGATAATTTGATCCTTCTTCAACATATTTGTGATAGGGATAGTCATTTCAGCAAAATTGGAAATGAATCTTCTAATGAAATTGATTTGGCCAAAGAAATATCTGAATACCTTTCTTGTTCTTAGGGATAGGAACTTTCCCAATAGCTTCCACTCTCTTAGGGTCAATCATGACTCCCTCCTTTGATACAATGTGCCCTAAAAATTTGGCCTTCGAACCCCAAAATGGCACTTTTTAGGATTCAACGAGATGTCATACTCCCTACACCTCTGTAACATCTTTTCCAAATGCTGCAAATGATCATCCCTTTTTCTTGAAAATACTATCACATCATCTTGGTATACAACTATAAAATCATTTATATATCCTGCAAATTCCACATCCATAGCTCTTTGAAAGGTAGCACCAACATTCATCAAGCCAAATGGAATTCTCACATACACATAAGTACCCCATGGAGTGGTGAAAGAAGTTTTAATTCATTCGATTGCTTCACAACCACTTGGTTATATCCTGAGAATCCATCTAGTGTAGACAATAACTTTGATCTAGTGACCAATTGCAACATATTATCCATGTTAGGTAATGGATAATTATCTTTCATTGAGGCCTTGTTTAGATTTCTAAAATATATACAGATCTTATATCCCCGTTATTTTTTTAATTGGTACCAATTTTTCCACCCAAGAAGAATATCTCGTAAGTTATATGATACCTCCATCCCAAAACTTCTTGATTTATTTTTGCATTTAAGGGATAAGAGAGGATTAATTGGACTCTAATTTTGTCTGAATGGCTTGGCATTGGGTTCTAAAGGTATTTCATGTTGGAAAAGGTCCTCCCTATATGCTGAAATGACTATCCCTATCACAAAAATGAATGCTTTTCTTTGGCCAAATCAATTTCCTGGTATTTCTTTAAAAATTAAGATATGAATGCTTTTCTTGTTTACTCGTATTACTACCTAGCCATATCTTCCTAGGCTTTTCACTAGTTCCCAAGTTGTGCTCTTCAACATCTCTTAAAACATGGATGTGTCTATGAACAACCCTATCAACATTGTCAAAGTTTGACTCCAAAGAAACTAACCCTCTTAGAATTGTATTTTTTTAACTGAATAACATCTTAGCTAAGAAGATTTTCCTTACCATCACATATAAAAATCATTGGCTCCCAATCTATTTTTTGATTTGTGAATTCTCCTTTATTCTATAGAAACCTTTGAACCCATGTATCATCTTTAAAAACTTTCCAGTGTTTAACATTGTAAAGGAAAAAAAGTCTTGATAATACTTCAATGTCATAATCATAGTAAGGATTCATTGTACAATTTTCAAATTTGGATCCTAATACTGCCAACCTATCTGTAGTAGCATTTTGATTTTTGTTGTGATACAATATGTTGAAGGAATCAAACAACTCAATAAATTCCCATACTGCGTGCTTATATTGTTTCATCCTTTGATTCTTAGTTGCATACAGCTTCCTAACTTGTTTAACCACCAACTCTGAATCTCCTTTAACAACCACATCTTTGATACCATACCTCCAAGCAATCCTTAAGCCTAAAAGCAAAGTGCTTCATATTCTGCAATATTGTTAGTGCATTCAAACTTAAGTTTAAAGGAAAACTTGAAAGTCTCATGATTTGGGGACATAAGGACAACTCCAACACCATTCCCATATTAGAATAAGCTCCATCAAACATTAAAGTCTAGGGGACATCCATTGGATAAAGATAATTACATTTATCCATGTCATGCTCATTAAAATTAGCATAACCCACAAAATTATCAACATCCACATCAACATATAATACCTCATAGGATGCATTCTTAGGATCCTAAATCAGATGTAACATATTTTTCTCTCCACATAGTTTAACAAGGATTCCTTCTATTGGTATTTTCACATATGAAAAATACATCTACACAAATTCCTCCAACACCAAAGAACCCATTTCCTTGACATAAGTAACATTCCCCATTTAGTAAGACAATCCACAATGACTAAATTCATGGTTAAACATTTTCCTGGATAATCTACCAATTATACTACTAATCCTTTAACATACCCAATAACTGAAACTTATCTAGAATCCATAGAAGTGCACTTCCAAAAAAAATTTGTTACTTTGATATTCATTTCATTCATTACTTCAAGGGGCATTACATTACAAGAGGCCCTTGAATCAAACATGCAGTTGTGCACTAACCTATATTTTATGATTAAATTAGTATAGAAAGGGTCAACATCAAGTTGAGATTCAATGAGAAAAGTACCCAATTATACTTCTAAGGTGATTCTCCCAAATCTTCCAATGCTTGAGGTACTTCTAATTCTGCAATGAGAGGGGGCGTATCCACATTATTCACATTCTTATGTGAGTTTATTATTCAACTTCTCTTTGTCTATGTTCAGGAATATGAAGTAATTCAACAATAGGAACTATGAATTTTATTTGACTTAAAATATATGTAATATCACATGGGACATATTTGGGTAAAATCATGTTAGGAGGAAGAGTAATTGCGCCCTCTGGTGGTACAAGTCTCTTTCCATTTTGGGTATGAACTAGAGTACATGTTTTATTTGAAATTTTTGGACCCTTAGTGGTGTATCTATTTTAGGATAGTCTTTTGGAATATTGGTAAGAAGTATAGTCTTGGGTTTGGGTTTTAGTGCTCCTCCTTTAACAACTTGACTTTTGAAATTGTACTCCTTTTCTGAGCAATAGATGCATTCATGAGCAAATATCTATCTTCCTCAAAAGGAATTCCTCCATCATACTTTTTTATCATCAAGGCCCTTAAATACTCAAATTCATGATTAGGTAATTCAAAATCATGCACCATATCAATTTCAACATCATTATTAGAAGGAAAGGGAAGTACCCAGTGAATACACCTCTAGAATATCTCTCCAATTCTTGCACCTATCAACTTAGTAAAATTAGCTCCTTGTTGTGGATTATCAGAGCATTTCATCATGCATACATCACCAAAGGTTTCATCATTATCAACCTCTTCAACTTCTTCAATATGATTACAAGGGGAATGTGGCAAAAAACACCTATCACACCATTCAATAACATGGTTTTCTTCCACCATATAAATTATGGAAACTAAAGGATCAGGATCTATTTATTTTCTCTAATTTTTTGCTCTTTATTTCCTAACCCCATGGGACCCTTTCCTATTTCATTCATTCTATGATAATTTCTAGGGTGATTCATCAATCTATTTTTTCCCTGAGGTGGATGTTGGGCATGAGAGTTATATCCAATTAATTTTTCCGGCTTGCAAGTTTGTAATAAATATCCTTAACTACCCCCACTAAGATTTTCACAACTTCAACTAGATCAACTCCCTTGATAGTCAGAGGTTTTTCAGGGTTAACTAATTGGATGTTTTCAATTTTTGGAGGCTTTCTTACTTTCTTAATGTTATTTTCTATCTGGGAAGCCATAGAAAAATCTTGCCTCAAATTTCTAGGGTTTTTATCTTTCAAATAATATGTTGCATTTTATCAAAAGCATCATAATATTTTATTAGGTAGGACTGATCACTTGGTCTCAATGTCACTGGTAACCTATTTAAGGTTTTATTGAATCTAGAGTTGAAATCTATGATTGGTTCATTGGGATTATTTTTTATATTCTCAAACTCAAATAGAAGGAACCTAGGATCAGTCTTATCCCCATACTGAAATCTAAAATCATTTTTATTTTCTATCCAAGATTCTATTATATAATTTGGGAAATCTTTGTACTAATCACGTGCATCTTCTTCCAAAGTGTGGAAAAATAACTTTATGTATAAATATTCATGCTCTATTTCAAAATCTTCCATCATGTTAACAAAAAGTTTTAAATGTTGATCACCAGTGATGGCATTATTCCCTTGAAATTTAGGAAACCTATTTCTTAAATCTTGTGGTACAACATTAGGATACCCCACAATACCCGTGAAATCTATCGGTCTAAATATATTAACAACGAAGATAGGTCTGGGTGGAGGTTGGGTCGTGTTGTTATGAGGATGTGATCCAACACGAGGGTTAAAATACAGTGGGACAAGAAATCTTTGGGAAAAGGTGTACGATCTTCAAATTAAATATCCTCTAATGACTCAGTTTCACATAAAACCCTACCAACTCTAAGTGATAAAGGAGGAAAAATGGGAATACCTATCTTGGTCACAAATTATGGCCCCTCACCAACTGGGGTATGCAGATTTGCACTAGGGCTATTAGATTTTGAACTATCTTGAGAAGTATGGTATTCTTTTATCACTAGATGCTCATTTTCCACTACTTCTTTGGAACTATTTTTCTTGTTGACATTTGGTCTTTTGAGGCTTTCCAAACTTATTTCTTATTTGGATTTGTTCCTCTACGCTTTGGAAACAACCTTGTAGGAGGGTCTTTATTGAAGAAATACCTTCTTCCTTCCAGATTTGTAGATATTAACAACAAATTTTATTTACCAAAACTCAAGACACTAGTATTTACCTAGAAAATTCCGAATAAACAAGGAGTCACCACTAAGGATTTTCACCTCATATATATATAACATTGTAAATGAGTTGTCAAAGGAAACAAATGCTCAAGATTAAAAAGACTTGACAAATATAAGCATCCTTTGTTAGTATTAATCCTTACCTCAAATAGATGTAATGTAAATGTCACTCGAACTATGAGATATTGTGTAAAATAATTCTCAATCTTATTAAATTGTATAAATCTTAACAAAGGATGACATCTTACACTCGCATTTATATCAAAGTATGTTTGGAGAGTTACCAGGAACTGATATTTATTTGTATTTTCAAAAACTTCCCGAAAGGCGTGATAAATCAATGTTATTACCCAAATATGTTCTCCCTTTATGGTCAAGCAACATCAATACATCAAACCAAATTCCTAGAGAGTGATGGATTAAGATTTGTGTCTTTTTTTTTTTCCCGGGAGGACCTCATCAACTCTTTATCACTTGAATCTAGGAAATGTTAGGTAGTATTGTGTGAAGGTATGATCTACCCTCCTACTTTAGGATCTTCCTTTTAGCCAGGGTGAGAGGACCCACTTTGTATTCTATATTTATTAGAGATGAATATATCAATAATTTTAGCACTCCTTTTGTAAGGTAATTGAAAATCCCTTTTGAGGAAACATGATCATTTCAATAGAGTCTAACTCTCACGAGTTTTCACTCCTATACGTTCATATGTCTCTTGAAATAAGGCTCAGAATACTAAAGAAAGTATAGGACTAATTTGCATTTTAATAATTTAGTACTTGAAATGGGAAAGCATGGGTGATTCTGCTAGGATTCGTTGGTTTAAAAATGGTTTTGGTTAGGGAATTAAGTAGGGTGAAGTCGAGTAGATCGGATCTTAAATAACTTTTGACAAATGTTCAAAATATACCTAGTGCAAGTAAGGCAAAATACTTTACATAGCTAACATGTTTCCTTCAACCAAAAGGTATTTATTAATGGAATCCCAAAATAAAAAATTTCACAAATCTTTAAGGATTCAAAACATAAAAGTTCATGCTGAAAACTTAACAACATCTTAGAGGATCTCCAAAGTCATGCTTAAGATACACTTAAAATCTTACAAGGAACATTTAACCAAATGGAAACATAATGATTTTAAAATTATTTATTACACAAATGAGATGAAGGATCTTCTCAACAATGTAATTGCAATTTCCAGAATGCTACCACAACGATAAAGTTTACTGCGTGACTAAAAATATATCTAAAATAATATTGTAATGGGAATATGAATAACTATTTTAAATTATTTCATCTTAACAATAGTCAAAACAAAGCTCATGATTCACACAGTTAATTTCAAGACTCGTCAAATTCATTAGAAAGGGAAAGTAAATTTACAAAGATCGAGTTCTTGTCAATGTGTATACATTTGAAACCATCTTTACATGATTTGGTTTGCATGGTCTATGAAAAATAATATATATCTTAGACAAGTACTTATCAAAAGGATGGTATTCTCAGTTATTTACTCTTGTTTTTCTCATAAGTCTTATAAATCTTAACCCCCAATGCGAGTGTATTCTCATCTCCTTTATACAATTCTATCACCATTTTATTTTGAATTTCTCCCCCAAAAACATGGATATTCAAAAGTATATTCTCCTTTACAATATGCCAATTGTATCTATGATACATATATGAAAATTCTTTATTTGGTATTGCCAGGTTTAAAGAGTACAGGCCTTCTTTAGTTTTCTTTTGTCATATATGATTGGGATATCATGTCATTGCCCTTGGTTAATTATTTAATTATTCCTTCCACTTGATGATTGGATGGTTGCTTCTGATATCTTTTGAGAACTTCCGGTGAGATCTGAAATGATAGATAATCTTATCTACTTTCTAAAGATACGTCTTGGGTTTTGTGCGAACCTTTTCACATTATTTTTGGTTTAATTGTCCCACATGGTTCTTGTCAAATCTAGTTAATTCATCAATTCTTCTTGTTCTTAATTCACTTCAACTCTTACATTTTATTTGTGAGAGATGAGAAAAATATTTCTTTATCTGGTGGGAATTATTTCTTTCAATTCAATCAATCTGCACCACTTATACTATAAAACCTAGCTCTATCCTTGCGTCAAGATGCACTTCTTTTCTTATCCTGGAAGTGAGGAAATTTTTCATAGTTTTTATCAGTGACATGGTTAAAGTACTTGTGGAAAATAGTTTGAAGGAAATCTCCTCAGAATATTTAAATCAAATATTCAACTTGTATGGTCATGATGTAGATTTTGGTAGAGCCATGTTTGATATATAATGTCCATGGGATACCGGAGGGCCCTTGACCTATCAGCGAGTTTGTCTCACACTCCTTTTCGAGGCTAATTTAAATTAATCTTGTCTTTGTAGCCTTTTAATCCATGTATTTTCATCTCTTCGATGGGAACATCGAGAGAAGACTCCGAAGACTCGGAAAATAATCTGGGTTGAAATGAGGCCTCAAGTGTCTAAGAAAACTGATTTCAATGTTAATTTTTATGTAATGAATAATTTGTATTGAAAGATATTCCCAAGGAATATTATGTGTTATATAAAAATCTTCCATTGATATTGTGCTTTCCGTTTATCACAAAGTAGATAAACTAGAGTGAAGGATTTCTTTACTTGCGAAAGGTCGACAAGACCTGTACCATCACAACCACTTACTATTCTAGTACCATCTTTGGGAAAGAGAAGGGGTGAAAAAAGTGCTCAAGCCCCAATCATCATTTCAGATGGAGAAGATGAACTATTTATATCTTCTCGTCATTCGAGACAATCAATCTCCTCTACCCGAGATAATAGGGGTAGGTTTGTAGTTCGGTCATGCATTCATTTAGAGAGTTATGCTACTTCATTAGAGCATGAATTCTCGTGGCCTCGGCCAATCCTATCTCCAAGAGAGCACCCACCCCATACAAGGTGATGGAAAGTTGAATCCATCTCAAAGTATCTTTTCCTCCCATCCCTTGAGATATATTTCTTGTTCTTTTAACCACTCCAGACATTCCCTCTCAAGTATAATCCCAATAAATCTACCCTTCACAAGGGGAAAGGGAAGATGCCATTTTTACAGGTGGCTTGGATCTTTTAGATTGGGTGTTTTCCTATCGAAGAAGATTGAGCTAGAGAAAATCATGAACAATCAAAGAATGAATATTGATTCATTGATAGATATGGGGATGTATCGGGATTTAATAGGGTCCATCATGTTTATCTAGACAACACATGGCTCTAATGAATTCATGTTGAGGAAGAACAAACTACTAAACAAACTTCCTAAACTGGGGGGAATTCTTTATTTTCAAAAATGTAAATGGAATTTTTCACCATGGGCTGGGGTCCCTATAAAATCCCCATTTTGATTTATATCTGAGACTGATTTCAAGTGATATTCAATTTCCATATAATAATGGTAAAAAATCACAAGACAAAAGACAAGTTTTTACGAGAAAATGAGCATTGACTTTGCTCTTTAATTTTATATCTAAATCTTCATTCTTTGTCATGTAACTATTTTCTATTCATGTGTTTAGAAATATTTGGCTTTGTATCAACACTGCCTACATGAAAAGAAAGCACCACTATGCATCGAATAGTTCTGAATCATGTATTTTCTTCATCCCGATAGTGTAGTGCATTATTTCGAACCTTCTACATCTCATCTAGTTGACATGACGTATTTAATTGTGATTCATGACCCACCTCACACTATTTGCTTAGTTCATAACACTATTTTTAAGTTGTGTAGATTTGAATACCCATCCTTGGGGTTTCTTCTTTGTTTCTCATAGATTTATTGAGAGACAGCCAGAGAAGGATAAATAGAAGAGATAGTTTATCTCTAATTATTCTGTCTAACACAAAGCTCACGTACGAATTTATAGGACAAAATTTGTCTTTGGACTCCCTAAAAGAATGGAGATCCACAACAGAAGCAGAGAATGATGGAATAACAGAAGAAGAAGATAAAGTGATAAGTTTGACACCTATTAACCAACGTATGCTAACATTCCCCCCCTTATTACATTATTCTTGCAAATGTGACCTCTTAAAGATTCAAATTTGACTTTTCCAAGGGATTTAGTGAGAATGTCAGCAACTTGTGCTTGAGGGACAAGCGATCTTGGAGCTGAATTTGATGGTTCAAGATGTGCTCTCGAATGAAATGGAAATCAATTTCAATATGCTTTGTTTGTTCATGAAAGACTGGATTCTACACGAGCTTCAACACACTCTGATTGTCGTAATAGAGAATAGGTGATTGTTTTTCAGGAATTCCCAGGTCATCCATAATGCGACGTATCCATATCACTTCGCACACAGCTCCTCGTGCGATGCGATATTCTTCCTCTGTGGATGAGATAGAAACAACATTCTGCTTCTTGCTTATCCACGAGATAGGTCCAGATCCGAGATGAGGTATGTATCCTGTAGTTGACTTCCTATCATCAACGCAGATCCAACGTGGTCCGAGTCGACATATCCCTATAGGAATAATTGATCACTCTTTTTATATTCCAGACCATAATTAGTTGTTCCTCGAGACATATCTCAAAACATGCTTTGCTGCATTCCAGTGACATTTCTTTGGCTCCTACATGAACCTGGAAAGATAGGCCGACGAGTATGGAGAGATCTAGTTCAGTGTATGTCAAATAGATGAGCCCTCCAACAAATTGCACGTAGAGAGTAGCATCTACTTGAGGTGAGTCATGGAATCTTGAAAGTTGCAAGACTTTTTCCATGGGAGTGGATATAGGTTTACTGTCGGACATTCTATACTTTTCTAGGAGTGTCTTGGCATACTTTGTCTGGGAGACAAAGATGTGATGCTCCTTTTGCCATATTTCCAAGCCAAGATAGTAATGTAGTAGCCCCAAATCTGTCATGTTGAAGGTTCTTTTGAGATCATTCTTCATAATATCAACTCGCCATCAAGAGAACACCGTGGAGAAGCTCCTGAGAGCTCCGGGTTCTACTTTTCTTTGTTGAACGAGCTTCGAAATTACGACAATCTAGCATTCGACAAACTAGTTCAAGAAGGACTCCTTGAATACTTTCTTTTCGACGTCAGCTGCCAAGCAAAGTGAGTATGAGAAGAATTAGAAGCTGGATACGACACCGATTGTGACGACGAAGAAGAATGCCCTACAAAGCATCGCCGTCTCACAGCACATGAATATCGCGAGCATCTACGAGCCAGTAATTCTCGACAGTGAGTCCAAATTGTAATAACTTTTTCAAATAAATAAATTTTTTTTTATTACAATGTCTGCTCCGAAGTTACTTCTATCTGACACTCAGTTGCTCAAAGGGCCTAATTTTGTGGCCTGGAAGACAAAAATGAAGACAATCCTTCAGTTTGAAGGATTATGGGGAATTGTCACAGGTCATGCAGGCTCTGCCCTGACCCACCCCGATGAACTAATAAAATATGACATGGCTTGTGCTAAAGCCTTGATGATGATAATGCTCAGTATCAGTGATGATGTGCAACCGCATGTTCGAAATGCGGAGAAACCCAAGGAGGCCTGGGACAAGTTGGCAACCATTTTTGAAGCCAAAAATCAGACAAAGATTCTTCATCTTCAGTCAAAGCTGCACACCGTCTCTATGGGGTCTGACAAGAAAGTGGAGGAATTCCTGCGTCGTGTGGCTGAGTTGAGATTGGAGTTATTAGCGCTTGGTGAAATGGTAGATGATAAAATACTAGTCCCAATCACCTTGAGAGCACTCCCTTCTCAATTTCGAGTGTTTGTTACAACACTGAATGTGTCTAAACAAACAGTGACATTCGAAGAGCTTGTGAATTTGCTGCAGCAGGAAGAAGCTATCACTTCATCGCATGGGGAGTCTCAGGACAAAGCCTTGTTCTCAAAGCCTAATCGTGGCCAGAAGAATCGGAAAGGTCCCCCAGAGAAGCCAAATCCAGCGCAACCCAAACAGAAAGATCAAAAGTCAAAGAGATGGTGTCACATTTGCAGAACCAATACTCATAACAACGATCCTTTGTTGGCACAACAACCTGAAACAAGGGCCTTCAAGCCATACAAGCACATCCGGCGCCAAGATTTTCAAAATTCCAAACGACGTCCCCACTGGAGAAAGAAAAAGGACATCTTGCAGCCCAACAAGAAGATGATGACTCTGATGAGGAGACATCGAAGGAGCCATGTAGTAAGAATTTTGTACTCGTCTCTCAAACTTCTCATTTACGAAGAAAGTCCGGGTTGATAGACTCTAGTGCAAGCAAGCATATGTCGGTGAGAAGAAGTTGTTTGATTCACTACATGAAGAGTCAGCTGGAGATCGAGTTTGGATAGCGGATGACAAAGAGTACATTGCAAAGGAATAGGGAATGTGACCATTCCTCCGGGGCCATGAAAATGTACACTTACAAAGGTACTATATGTTCTGGCTTGACTAGCAACCTTTTGTCGATTACTCGGCTCTTGAATCATCATCTTAAGGTTGAATTTCTTGTTCAAAATGGCATTAAATCATGCTTAATCTCCCGACAAGGTACGGTTCTTTCTAAAGATTTTGAAAAGATAAGTTATTTGCTTTAGATATTGTTTCATCTTCTACAGTAGCTTTATCTGCTTCAACAATAGAATCAACTGCCTTATGGCATTTTAGATATGGACACTTGTCGGTCAGTTCATTACACCAGATGAGTTCAAAAGCAATGGTCCGTGGACTACCCAAATTGTCCAGTTCCTTGCCTATTTTCCCTGGCTATCTTGCAGGAAAACAACATAGAGATCCGTTTCAAGCAAGCACCTTCCATGCCAAGAAGTGTCTGGAGGTAGTTCATACCGATCTGAACGGCCCATTGCCTGCTTTGTTTTCAGGATACAAATACTTCCAGTTGTTCGTGGATGACCACTCTCGCAAGATGTGGGTATATTTCCTAAAGCAGAAAAGTGAGGCTCTTCAACACTTTCAGAACTTCTATCATCGTGTTGTCAAAGAGTCCGGACAACCACTTCTTCTACTCCGCTCAGATCGAGGGGGGGAATTCACATCAAAGAAGTTCTTGGCCTTCCTAAACCATCACGACATTAAGCAGCACCTGACTGCTCCCTACACGCCCCAGCAAAATGGCATTGTTGAGCGTCACAATCACACAGTGATGGAGATGGCTCGCTGCATGCTATCAACTGCAAAGCTAGGAGAATGCTATTGGGTGAAGCAATACAAACGGCTGTATATCTTCTCAATAGGGCACCAAAAATATTCTATTGAACAAGACACCGAAGAGGTATGGAGTGGTAAAAACCATCAATTTCTCATTTGCGAGTATTTGGTTCAGACAAAGATACATGCATGTCCCCACTGAAGAGAAATAAGGTAGAGCCAAAAACACCCGTGTATCCTTCTTAGCTACAGTACTACCTCGAAGGCATATCGTCTCATGGATCCGAGATAGAAAATATACGAGAGTCGGGATGTGGTTTGTGACGAGTCATCCTTTGACTCAATAGTATATCAACAGAAGATCCCTACGTGGGGCTATTCTCTTTCAAAATGCACCCAAGCGACACGTGGAGAAATTCACACTCTCCCCTTGCTTTGACTTTTCATCCTGTTGGGATTTCCTATTGTGTATAAGCCACATGGTGGGTGCTCGTAACTTGGGGGTTCTTAATTTCCTATTATTTCTCAAAGGATTTTGGGGAGACACGTTGACACCCTTCCTTTCTTCCATGGGGATAGTCCTTTCTTTAGAACTTCCAATTTTTTTCTTTGACTATCTGCCAAATCATATAAGTATTTTCAGCCTATAATTTATACTTTTATGATTCTTGACCATAAAAGAGGATTTTCACAACAAAAATATTGGATTTACATAATTTGAGTCATTAATTTCCCCTTTGACATATACACATTTTAAAACATTCACTCAAAGATGACGACTTTGAAGCCAACTCTAAAAGAAAAGGGGTGAGATTATTCAAGTTGTAACACAATGAAAGGTGATATATTCATCAATATATATGTGCGGTAAGTGTGTGACTTGGAAAAAGGATAAAAAAATTAGGATGGGTATGATTATCAAGAATTATCTATAATTATAGAGTTTTAAGGTAAACAGAGATTGTAAAATCATCTCAGTAAAATCATGCTACAAGTGTATAGAAGGAATTTTTGAGTCATTAGAGTCTTTAAGGAATGGGTTATTTTTGTATCAAGGTTGAAGGGTATGAGTAAGGACAAGGTTCTTACGGTTAAGTGAAGTTAATTATGTCTCTTAAAAAATATGCAAGCAAGATTGAATCATGATCCAAAGGAGCATGGTAGCCCTTTCATGGTTGTTAAGACTATGCAAGGTGTGAAATCCTCCTAGTTGAAGGAAAAAACATGTAGCACTCAAAATTGTAGAGGGTATAGAGGCCTGAAAATGCTAGGAAAGATGACTCAAAGTCAAAATGGAAGCCTACAGAGCTTCTTAAGCTAGAAATATTTTGTATCTAAGGCATGATGTATCTTCATGAATTTTGAGTTTCTCGAGTATTATGACTGAGATTATAGACTTTCATAGGTGCTTGAAAACATTAAAGGAGTGTATTTGTACCATTAATGTTTGCGTAGAAGTTGTATTTCTTAGTTGATGGAGATTTGAACCCGGGGAAGCTTAAATGTCTTAATAAGTTGGTCCAAGATCAAATGACAAAGTTATGTTGATTTGTGTATCATTAGTTATTGAGTTAGAAGATTTAGTATGCTAATTCCTTGAATTTTATGATAATTTTAGATTATGTATGTGTTAAGGGGAGTTTGAGTCCTCTCAACCCCATGAAGAGGAGTCTTTGAAGGTTACAATGTTTGTATTAGTGTTAATGATTGATGGAGTGGTTCCTAATGTACTTTCGCATATTCTTGATTCTTCACAAGAAGGTATTGGTATGAAAAGGTTCCTTCAAGACAAATACATGATTATTAGAATCTTTATCAAGTGAAAAAGGTATCTAGAAAGATTGTAGAGAAAAATTCATGAATGATTGTGGGTATATTGTCATAAGAATCAAGTAATATGATCAAATAAACATATAGAGAATGTAGAAATGATTTGTGGAAGTTCTTCAAGGTAGAAGCAATATGGTTAAGTCATATAAATAAGGTATGAGATCAATTTTTTGAGTTTTTGGTTAGAATTTTCTAGTATGATCCTAGGGGCAGCTTTAAGTTAGTGTTTTATGAAAAATGATGGATCTTATTAGATTTATAAAGTTTTCAAAATTGGACTAATATCACGGTTTAGAGACTATGGACCTAAATGTAGAGATGACAATATTGGAGATAGAGTTGGGTTATTGAGCATGAGAAAGTCCTACAAGATTATGTATTACTAAGATGAAGGAAATATGAAGAGGATATTAGCTTAGGGTGAGATATTTTGAGGCTCATTGTCAGGTCTATGAATCTTCATATGTTTGTGAAGGAGTCAAAGAGGAGCAAGTATAGTCTACATGGAGTTATTTGATTCAAGTAAGTTGTCTTGTATAGTTTTTAATTGTTTGTTATCATTTTACATGTATTATCATAATTTTATACTTTTTCATAGATTTCAAAGGGTGAGAGAAGCATCAGAAACATGGAAATGAGGTCATGTAGTGTGTGTTTTTCTTATTGGTTACTATGAATGTTTCTAAAGGTGGTTTCCATCAATGACAAAAGTGAAGATTGTTATCCATTGTGTGTTTGTGATATCACGATTTCAAGTCCACTTTGATGGAAAAGGGTGTCATGGTGTTGTATGTGTCTACAAGAGGTTTCAATCAAGGTAAAGTATGAATTTTGATTGGTAGTGTCCTAGTTTAGTGAGTTTATAAGGTCCTGGTGCATGGTCTAGTAAGTTGAGTCATAGTTTAAGGTCTCCCAAGTTGAGAGAAGGTTTTAATGAGTTCATATATGGTCATAGAAGTGTGTTTTAGGTGTTAATGAGTCATTAAAAGGTCATCATGGTAAGTTCATGAGGTTGCATGGTTGAGTCATGTCATTCCAAGTCTATTCCTTTCCCTGGAGCATGTAGAATGAGTTAAAGGTATGCATTTTAGAGATGGTAAGTCATGGTGGAGCATGGTTATAATGTATTTCAATTTTATAAGGACTTTCAAATTAGTATTTATAGGTTTGGTGTATGTGAGGTCCTTGGGAAGAAAGCAGGACTTGAAGAAACATGTAAGAAAGAATAGGTATGTCTTAATGGCTAGAGATTTTAAGACTTATTTGGGTTATATTCTGAGTATGGAAAGTTATAAAAAAATTCATGATTTTTCATGAAAATTTTTAGGTCAAAGTGAAGAATATTTTTGAAGATATGTTAGTTTTGGAAAACTGGGTAATCTGATGTGTTTCTCAAGCAAAACTTGACCTTTTGATGCTCATTGTGAGATGTGTGCTTTACATAGGCACTTGATATCTTTGGAATATTTTTTTAGGTCAGTTATGAAGGTTTAAAAAAAATTAAGTGGTTTTAATGTCACATTTTTATGAACGATCGTCAAGAAGATAAACTTCTTTTGAAACCCTAATTAAACCCTAGCTAAAAGTGACTTGGAGAAATTGAAGTATATTGAGTATTTCTTGATTACTTTTACAAATGTGATTATTGGAGGTTTTATAGGACTCGTCCATCTTTCCAAATATTTTTATTAGTGTATGTGACTATATGTGGGCCCCACCTAAAAATGAAAGTCGATGACAAATAGGTTTAGTTTGTGAAGAATTTTCCCAAAAAGGTGAGAAATAAATTGGCATTGTTTTGGAACTATATATTTTTATATATATTTCCA
This sequence comes from Taxus wallichiana var. yunnanensis, assembly GCA_018340775.1. Lineage (NCBI taxonomy): Eukaryota > Viridiplantae > Streptophyta > Pinopsida > Cupressales > Taxaceae > Taxus > Taxus wallichiana. The sequence continues at coordinate 323,254,728 of CM031241.1, read as the reverse complement.
TGATAGTTTGAGATTATGGTTGAGATTATAAATGAAAAAGTGTGCCCTATTTAGGAAGACTTGTTTTTTGGGCGGTTTGAGTAGCTTGTGGTAAAAATATAATTGTGTGAGCTACAAGAAGAGTTAGGAATGCATTCAAGTTGTGTTGTAATCCTAGTTTAGAGAGATTCCTAGTGGTATATAAGCATTGTTTTTTATATGGTAAGAAGAATTTATGACTTGTTCTTTGAGGGTAAAATATAGAGAATGCCCGATCTAGCAGGGTGTTGAGTAGCTTCATGAGGTAAAGTAATAGTTATGAGTTGTTCATGCTTGATGAAGTTTTTTGAGTGCTCATAAAACATGTCTAATCATGTTACATGATTTTTTCAAGTGTGGAAGTGAGTTTTGAGGTGAGAGAGCAAGTTGATCTCAAGGTTAGTTCTTGAGTCCTAGAAGGCTAAATAAGTAATTTTCAAGGATGGAATTGGTCAAGGCCTTCCACTTGGATTTTTAAGGAATTTTAGGATTTTATGGAAATTAGGTCTAGATGGATTTCCAATTGTGTATTTTTATGTCTTGGTGATTTGAATTGATTGTTCATACAACTTGATTTGTGAAGAATAAGGTTGTTGATTTTAATGACAGGATTACTCATTTGAGGCATGAAAGGATGATTTGATTCTTTATATCAGTTTAAGAGTGAAGAGGGATGAATTATGTTCCTATTGAAGGCATTTTTAGGTCTTGAATGTATCATAAAGGTTGCAAACTAGTTGAGTTTTTAAAACTACTTCTGGGCAACTTAGTTTCGTGAAAAGGAAATTTGGTGTGGTTTGCACATATATATGTTTTTTATCTATAACATGTATGAATTTTATCTACATGTACATGAGATTTAAATTAGTGGTTAAATTCCATAGATAAGGTGTTTTGGTGCATGCTTGAGGTCTAAAGGTGAAGACATAGTCATCAAAACAATTGTTTGGTGAAGGATATGAACCTTTTGGGTTTTGTTATGAAAAATTTGATTAGTGAAAATAAATTTATGACCATCGATGATGTTGATATGTCATATTACACATGTGTGATGAATTTTGAAGCTTGAATAATCATTTTTTTACATTTTTATATTTTAGGTCATCTATGTGATTGATATTATGTACACAATATAAATGTTTTAATGAATTTATCGGTATTATATACTATGCTATTTTATAATATATATGCTATTATATAATTGCCATAGATGAGATTATTAGGTGCAAGTCAAACATCATATAATATGTGAGGGAATGATATGATGAGTAAAATTAGAAGGATAAATACGGCACCCAAAGAAAAGAGTGTTATCATAAACATGCCCTAGAGAAGCTAAGGTGGATGTTAAGCCTAAATCACAAGTCGATTCACAAAAATTCATACACCCTAATTATATTTAACATGATACCTAGTTGATTTTAGTGAATTAATACAATAAAGAATGTAAGGGATAGAAACATGTTATTATATTCATTATTTAAATTTCAAAATTAATTACCTCAAAAATAATAATATTTTTATACTGTGAATCGATACGCAAGACAAGAATGAACTTAGAAATATGAAGGAATGAGTGAACTTAGATTGTTATAGATTATTTTAGAAAGTTATGGGAGGATGCGTATACTAGAGTAAAATGATTCAAAGTTGAGGATGCTTCATAATGGAGACTTTAAATAGGAACTATCCTAGGAAGGACAATACAACGTATCCTGTATCTGTATTATATGGTATTCATACTTTTATACGATCTTGGACTTACTCAAATATTGGTTCTATAATATTTTCACATTTTTAGTTACTTAGAGCTATCTATAATTTTCAAAAACTAATTTATGATCATGTTGCAAAGCTCTCTCAATAATTTGATCATGATCTCAAACCCTAGTTATGGATGATAAGTCCTTCAAAACAAACCTTATTTGGGTTATGGGCACCCCCATGTACCACTACTTCAAAAATACCTCAAATAACACATTCTACTCGCCAATCATGTGATATCTTTTGGCTCCCAAAATAGGACCCTTGGGAGAATGAGAAGCTAACCTAAGTGGGTTGGATTTGAGAGAATCATGAACAATAAAAAGTTCTTTTCTTTGATGAGTCTTGGATTTTTCAACAAATCACCTAAATGAATTAAATAAAGGAGGTGATCATGAGGTACCTTCATAAAGGGGATGGATTTACTCTACTACTTTTGGCTCTTCCTAGACCAAGGTGAGAAAACCTAGTTGGGGGATCTGAATAAAGGAAAAATCTAAAGTATTGGTTGTTGTTATAGTTAGTGTAAATCAATTTGAAGAACGTGCGGCCATAGATACAATACTTTTCTCAAAAGAGTTGTCACTTGATTTATTGTAAGCACTTGACAAGCAAACACAGATCTAAATGAAAATAACAAACAACTTCAGATATTATGTTTTCATAAATTTTTTTGGATAAGACTTCTTTAAATTAACTTAAATCAAATACTTGGCATGATTTTTGGAAAAATTTATTGGTAATGAAAAAATGTTAAGCTTATTTTTTTATAAGAGGTAAAAAGGGTTGAGGGGACCCTACCCCAAACATAGTCACAACTCCATGAGAGAAGATAAATACATTACAAAACCATAAAAAAATGATAATATAACAGTTCATAATAAATGGGCTCCCTCGGAGCAATAGTAGTGAAACAACAACAAAAAAACACATAGGAACTAACAACAACGTAGAAACTAATACCCAAAAAGATACAAATAAAGTAAATAAAACAAAACACCCCTCCCCAAATCATTTACTGTGTTTTTGAAGCCCGTCCAACACCCTTTCCCATTCCTTAGCCAAAGAATCTATGTTACTAGTCAAAGACACCAAGTCAAGACCTTCGAGAGTCACTTTTCTTTTCCTTACCTAACTATCCACAAAACTATAGGCATTAACGAGCTGGCCTAGAGTCTTAAGATTCTACAGAGTAGATTTCACTATGACTACACTCCACTCCATGTAGCTGTGAATAATAGCACGAAAATCTTCCAAATCATTGGTTATGAAACCATAGTTTTATTTTAAAACATCTATCTTTCTGCCATGCCGATTGTTGACTGCTTCCTCAACCTGTGCTTTCATCTTATGCCAATCATTGAATAAAATCGCATCGAGCTCTTGGTGAGCCTCATATCTCCCTCAAGTTCCTTAATATCTTCCGCCATTTTAGGTAGATGGTTCTCCCCTTTCACAGGTCCAACATACCCCATAGCCTTAAATTTTTGTTCCAATTACATATTTATAGGAGCTGGAGAATCCTGTTTACTAGACTCCCCTTTGGTGTTCAAAGGAACACTAGGAACCTACTTGGATTTAATCTCCCTAAGATTTTAGGTCGCCACAATCTAAACCTCGTCTTTATCCTCTTCCAAGTCACCTTCCCGAAAATCGAATCTTCACTCAAGCCTTCTTCCTCTAATTCCGAGTTGACCATCTACATAAGCTTCCAAATTTGTAGTTAGAGAGACAAACTTTTCAATACCCAAATCATCTCTTTTGACAAGAGTGAGAATAAATCCTCGATGGAGTCGACAAAGACCCTTCTCGGTTTTGAACTAAGAGATTGAAGCACTCAGGAGAAAAAAAAGGAAGTAGGGAAGATAAAATCCCGTCCACATCTTAAATGATTAAGGATAGGAAGGTGGTATGTGTACATTCATTTATGATGGCCCTCAAGAGTGAGAAATTGGATAAGGGTGAGAGTTACATCGTCAAAAGGTTTAGGTAGATAAAAACGAAGATAACCAGAAAAGTGGGAAGTGAGATTTTCATTACCTTTGAGAATTTTTTTAGCTCTTCGAGAGACTTCTTTTTGGGTTTATATACCTCCCTCCCAACTGCAGAAACACCATCCCTTTGGTGACCAAATCCAGAGTAATCTCAATGCTAATCCCCTTCATTACAACCAACATACCTTTTCGTAGTCTTCTAGCGTTACCGACAAAATCTTTACTAAGATTTTCAAAATGACCTTAAAATTTCTTTAGGAAGGGTAAAAAACCCTTGCTATCAAATAGAGCCATGGCTTCAGACATCACCCCTTTGAGAGCAACAGTTCAAATATAACCAGTCACCACCCATTTGGCCGCACAAAAACTACTCACAAAAATCCAGAATTCCAGGTAGCCAAATGATTACACACGGGCCTAAAATGTAATTTCTCCAGGACGAGAGGTAACAAAGGATTTCTAGACACACGAATGGATCCCCTCCCATATTTTCAAATTATTTATAAATAAATGCTCACTATTCCTATGGAAAATGACCATGATGACTTCAACACACCATGAATTGACATTATTTGGTGACGTGTCAATTAATGCCATTATGTAAGTGTGCTCACACCTTGGGATCAAAAGCTTCCACTTCATTGATAAGTGTCAACTCACCACGATTAATACCCATATTAGCAAAACAATCCACAAAAAAAGTATCCTCCCTAAAAACATGCTTCAAGGTAATAGTTTCAAATAAATTTGACATTTTCTTAATACTCTTTATAGAGTTTTGGATGGAAATAGAAATGGAACCTTTCCCAGTAATGTTGTTAATTATTTTCATAGAGTCTCCTTCCACCTCCAAATTGATGAAATTTTATTGAAGAGATATAAACATCCCGCAAAAAAACCCCGTTGCCTTGGATACATGGTTAGTTTGGGTACCAAGATTGTGATGGTACCCAAGAATAAATCTTCCTTCATAATCACGGGACACCCCACCACATGCCTAGCTCTATCGGGGTTTCTTTTGTACACGCCATCAAAGTTCAACTTAATACACTCCTTGATAGGTTTCACCCATCCTTTGAGTCTATGGTTGAGAGTAGGGCTACTAGTAGATGAGGATCCCAAACCCCACTTTAAGGAAAATATGGCTTCATTCTGAAAGATAGTCTTCTTTTGAGGGTTCAAATTAGAGAAATTAGCCTGAATTGTATTAACACAATGGGATCCAACTTTCTTGAAAGAATATTTCTTGCCTTTGAAAATTCTTCTATTTATCTCCTTCCAAATCTCCCAAGCTAAATGCATAATAGAAAAGGTCCACAAATATTTTAATCCTTGGCTCTTAAAAGGACTAGACCATTGAGACCACAACAATTTAATGGAATCTGGGAATACCCAATTGAATTCAAAAATATTAAGAATGGTCTTTCTAACCGAGACCGAGATAGGGAAAACTGAGAAAAAGGTGTGAGGAGTCTTCACACTCACTTTCACACAACACACACCTGTTAACCATATGAAAATTTCTCTTGTTTAGGTTGTTGACAATTAGAATCTTATCATGGATAACCAACCACCAAAACATATTAATATTGGGGATTAACTCTTTGACCCAAACACTTCCCCAATTGAATTTTTTAGTTTCCCCCACATCAAAAAGGAGTTGTAGGAACTTCGAACCGAGAAGATTCCATTGTCCTCCTTTGACCAGTAAATACTATCATATTCTAATCTCTCCTTATTAACAACAATGTATCTTAATTTTTTGTTAATAGAAGAAATATCAAAGCTATAAGAACCATCCAATTCTAAAAATTTCCATTGTCCCAGGGGTTCATCAAAGTTGAAATAATGTCTGACCTTGGTCCCATATTTGGAAACATAATCTCTATAGACCATGGGGTAAATGATCTTAAGAGGAAGGTCCCCTAACCATTTTTCCTCCCAAAATTAATCGTTCACCCATTACCAACCATCCATTTTCTACCCTCAGAGACAATGTGTTTTACCCAGTTTATCAATTTCTAGAAACAAGAAGAACCATTTGAATCCTAGATGCAGAAACACCATTCATTGGCAAGAAGATTTGGTCAATATTTTCCTCTGATAATAGAATTCTATACACTCTCTTCCTCAACCACCTCCAGCTCATTTTAGACAACATTGCTTTATTCATTGTGGTTCAATCTCTGATACCTAGACCTCCAATTTTTCAGGGGGCACAAACCTTTTCCCAAGCAATAAGAGGAATCCTATCTTTGGGTTCTAAGCCACTCTAGAGAATTTTTTTTTAATACTCTCCAACTTTCTAGTAATCAAGGAGGGTAACCTATAGACAGAAATCATATAAACAGGAAAATTCTGAATTGAGCATTTGAGGAGGACTGCCTAGCCAACTTGGGATAACAGAGAACCTTTGCAGCCTTCAAGTTTCTTAAAAAACATATCAATAAAAAAATTCCATTCAACATTATTAGGTTTTTCCACTTCAATAAGCCTACCAATATACCTAGTCAGGAAGGTTTTAGATACACAACCAAGAATTCCAACAATTTTATTGCATCTTCTTTCTGGGGTGTTGATAAAGAAAACTAAACATTTCTCATAATTGATCCATTAGCCTGATTCCTCCTCATAATCACCCATTATGTAATTAAATTACATAGCCTTTAGGATAGAAGCCTCACCCACCAACATAGTGATAAGGCCAAAATATGCCTCATCAATGTGTAATAAATGATCTTATTTTACTCTCTTTTTTATCAAGTTTGACTATATTTTGTGACTTTTGTTTGATCTAGTATAAGTTAGGATGTAATTGTCCATATTTTTGGATCTATTTCTAACATCTAAAAAATCTATAATTCCTAACAAAGTGTGTGGAAATTCAGTTTTTGTAATAAAACAAGTCACAATCAGTCAGAAGAACAAAGTATGAAGCAACCAACACATTTTGGGAGCATTGGCTTCAATACAGCTTAGCTCCAGAACCTCTAGACTTAGTTTCAGAACTCCACATAGCAAAGGAACTCTATCGCTTAGTTCTAGAACCTTCAGAATTAGTTCAAACTCGCACTTGGTTCTAGAACTCCTATGCTTATCTCTGAAACTTTCGTAGTTAGTTTAGAATAGTTCTCTTTGGTTGCAAAACTTCTCAAAAGTTCTCGAATCAATGGAATCTATTTATTTTGATGACATCTAGAGATAGAGAAATCAATAGGGCCTTACAATTAGGAGCAGACCAATAGATTACCGATTCTTTAGACCCCAAAAATACTTATGCAGGATTAGACAGTTGTGTGTCCAACAAGGTTCCTAACTTCCACATCTACTTTGAGCATTATTTTGTTTCATGGAAACCTATTGATAGATGGACAACTATTAAGCACTTGTGATTATAAATGCATCTTCAGATGATAAAATATATATAAGGACCTATAGATAGATTAAAAGAGATGGAGATATATATGACAAACATTAAGTAAAGTTTGTAAGAAAGAACATTTTTAGTAATAAGATAGCCATTTCATTTTGAGAGAATCATACTTTTTCAACTCCCGATTTAAGGCGGAGCAAGGGCCCACTCCTCCAGAAGCAAGATTCTTTGTTTTATTGGTATTTATATTTCTAAGCAAGTCATGTAAATTTGTTAAGTGTTAATTCTATAAATGATTTTGATTCTTCAGTTAAATTTTGTCACATATTTGTCCTGCAGGTGTTATAGGTTAGAATTTCATTTCCTTGCAAACATTTTCAACAACATTTTCAAATGTGTGTTTATTTCCAAAAATTTGTTTCATTTTGCAAGAGTGTGTTTACTTCCAGTAATTTGTTTCATTTTGCAAAAGTGTGTTTCATTTCCAGCAGCACATTTAATTCTGAAGATTTATTTATTCCAGCAATGAGTGTTTATTTTAGTAAGTTTCTTGTAGTATATTTTTAAAAGGGCTTTGGCTGGGAATCCTAATGAAATGCAAAACCCCGAGAAAATATTAAAAAAATAATAAATTTCTACAATATATTACTAAATCAATAAGATTCCTCTTATTGCATATAGCTCCAGACACATCCATGGTTTAAATATGACATCAATTAAGAGTTGATTAAATGAAGGGAATAATGACACCCATCATTTTTGGCACTGTTTCTGGGAAATCACTAGTTAGAATTGTCTAGTTAGTTGTCAGCAAGAGCAACAATCATACATCTAATAATTGAATAATCTTCCCTATGTTATCATAAAATTTATGAGTAGACCAAGAGACTCAAAGGGTATATTTATCCCAAAAATATCTCCACAAGAACTATCAGCAACCTCTGGTTCAAATAAGGAGGTTGAGCAAGAGTTAGAAGCACCATTGTCTCCTGTTAGATAAGAAACAAAACTTCCACCTTTGGAATTTTTGGATCAATCACCAGAAGGAAGTGGAAATTTTAGGAGAAGGATTATATCCCAGGACCCACTTAGAGAAAGTTTTGACTCTCAATTGAGTAGTCAACCTCCTACTCCTAACTTTTCACCTACACCAAAGCGGATCACATATTACATTGATTGGGAAAAAGATCTAGAAGATACTATAGATATGGCATGAGAAGCTGAAAGAGAACCTGATAGGACTTTTACCTATCCAATTTAGTTGGAGGATGATGATACACCTATGAAGAATATTTCACCTGCACACTTGCCTACATTTAGAGGGATGTCATATAAGGATCCTGACCAATTCTTATTTGAATTTAAAGTATTGTGTCAGACCTATGATTACAAAATAGAAAATCAAAAACTCAAGTTGTTTCCATCCACTCTGAAAGATGTAACAATGAGGTGGTTTATGGGATTAACATCCAATTCTATTACCACCTAGGCACAAATGGAAACTGCCTTCCTAGAAAAATACCAAGACTATTATTGAGGGAGAAACATGAAGGAAGATTTTTTAGGATCAAATAGGAAGAGGATGAAAATATGGAAGATTATTTAGATAGATTCCTCTTTGTAAGTAAAAGGTGTGGATTTTTACTTCAAGAAGAGATAATCAAAACCATTTTTCCTAAAGGCCAGAATGATGAGTCTAGGGAATCCCTTAACTTAATGGGAGGTGGAAACGTAAATCAAATAATAATGAATGATATTAAAGACCTTTGTAGAAGATGAAAACTACAAATTAAGACGTAAACAATCTTATGAATGAACTAGAAAAATTTAAAAAAGACATCCTCATTCAATTAAATTCCACAATGGATGGATTGCAAGCTAAATAAAATGCTAATACTAAACCATTAGCTATGTATTATCCTAGATGTAGAAAGAAGCATGCACTAAGAGATTGTCCTTTAGATAAAATAGAAATGTGTCTTATTTGTGAATCTAGGGAACATGAAGCTAATGTTTGTTCTCTTCTTCCATTCATAAAAATCACCTTAAACAAACCAAAGACTTCATCCACTATGGAAGAAGTAAACTTTTCCAAAGACAACCTAGCCAAGGGTAGTTCATACCAAGATCTATTCCTAATCCCTAGATGATGCCATGGGAAGCTCAGATAGTGCCAAAAATTGGGGACAACCACCTTGGACCCCTCAACCAACATGGAATCCCTAGGATTGGACATGAAAACTTGGTATGCTTAGGGACACCAACAACTATGGTATGGTCAGAGTAACCCTTATACTTGGTCACAACCTAGGTGGAACCCTAATAACTATGCTCAAGGGAAAACATATCCCAACTAGCATCAACATGCCATAATGGGTTCTCCAACACAAGGTTCACAAACTGAAAATGTGGTTCAAACACAAATGCTAGCACAACCAGTTACTAATCCCAAAAACAAAAACAACCCCTATCTATGGAACAGAGTAAGAAAAACCAGTTGATCTTAATGTCATGGACTATAAGGATATTCAAACAAGATTTGAAAAAATAATTAACAGTCCACCTGTTATAATTATGGAGATGATGAAGAAACTGAAACCCCTAGTTCAGTTGTTCCTAAGGAGAATGAAAAAGAAAAAGAGAAGGATCCTGATAGAAACTCTCTGAAACTCCATTTCCAGAAAGATTTAAAGAAGTTATCAAAACCAAGGAATCGAATTAGTGCAAGAATTAAGGAAACTAAATATTGAAATACCATTGTTGCAAGAAATCAAGGACATTCCTGAATTAAACAAATTAATCAAAATGTTATGTTTGAAAAGACCTGGAAGGAAGAAGCAATACTATAGGACTATTAAGGTATATGGGAAACTTGTTGATTTATGGCAGAAAACTCTTAGGTACCAAATATGGAGATCTTGGAAGCCTTGTTATTTCAATCTCTATATGAAGTAAAGATATACATAATATTTTGGTTGATTTGGGATCAGCGATACATGTGATGACAATAGAAACTTTGAAAACATTACCATTAATAAGTATATAACCTACTAGCACCATATTGTAAATGGAAAATCATTTAGTAGAAAAACTAGAATGATTCATTTAAGATATGGTAGTTATGGTGGAGTCATGTGAGTATCCAAAGTGGACTTCCTTATATTATAGCCAAAAGGTAAAACACTGGTTATCTCATTATGTTGGGAAAACCATGGTTAACTATAATTATTGCCTTAATTAATTGTAGATTAGGTGATATGACTACCAAAAATGGTAAAAATTCGAATAAAATTTCCTTGTATCCTTCTTCACAACCATTTATTGATAATCAAGAACAATTATGAGTTGATGATATTGATATTAATAAACAAAAGTTGTCTTCTTTGGCTATGATAACATTGCAAGATCACGTAAGAGAGGTGGAGAATATGATTAATCATCCATTAAATGATCACTAGTTGTCTAGGGAACAATCAGAATTAGTTCCGAAATAATCATACTTAGTTCCGTAACCATAAGACTTAGTTCGACACTTTCGAATTAGTTCTAGAATATGCATACTTATCTCGGAACCACAAAAATTCTAGGCCGATGTAAATAATTTCACTCCAGAGGAATGAGATTTCTCTTGGGGAGGGGAAGAAATAGCTACGAGAATCAGTAGCTTTAGTCTCAAAGATATTAGGGAATGGTGAGGAATTTTGGAAAGCAAAGTAGTGACGAGGAGTTTGACCAATAACAAGATAAGTATCATAACTCTGCTTACTGTCCTTTGTCAATATTCTTTCTCAAAGGAACTTTAAATATGTTTCTGCATATCATATGTTGTTACCACATTCATTTCCACTAAACACCCTAATGGAACCTTTTCAACAAATTAGTTCATCACACACTGGAACCAAACAAATTGAGATTCAACCAGGTAAAATTTTGAACATTAACAACTGGTTGGAAAATGATCAAGAAGCTAAATTGTTTGATGTTTTGAAAAATCATACTAGATATTTTTCTTGGGACTATACAGACATGAAAGGAATTCATCCAAGTATTTTTACCCATCACATTTATACTGAAAATGTCAAACTAGTTAGGCAACCTCAGAGAAGGATCAACCCAACCTTGAGGGACATAGTCAAGCAGGAAATTGAAAAGCTATTGCAAGTAGGATTTATCTACCCTATCTTAGATAGTCAGTGGGTGTCTCCTCTTGTGATTGTGCCCAAAAATAATGGAAAATGGAGAATTTGTGTTGATTATAGGGAATTTAACAAAGCTACACTTAGATATTATTTTCCCTTACCATTCATAGATCAAGTTTTAGACAACCTTTCAAGTAAACAATACTTTTCCTTCCTGGATGGTTTTAGTGGATATAATCAAATCAGGGTGGCTACTGAGGATCAGGAAAAAAATACCTTTACTTGTCCATGGGGTACCTTTTCCTACAGGGTATTTCCATTTGGACTATGTAATGCTCTAGCAACCTTCTAAAGGGTTGTACTAGTAATTTTTGTAGATCTAACCAATGATTGTGTAAAAGTATACATGGATGATTTCACTGTGCATGGAGAAAAATTTGATGATGCCTTGAAAAATATGAAAATAATATTAACAAGATGTGACCAACACCATTTTTCTCTTAGATTGTGTGAAATGCTTGATGATGGTTGATGAGGGGATTGTACTAGGACACCACATTTCAAAAAGAGGAATTCAAGTTGAACAAAAAAAATCAGGATTATTTAAGACTTACCTATTCCTCAAACCCTTGTAAATATCAAGTCATTCTTAGGTCATGTTGGATACTATAGCCATTTTATTAAATATTTTAGTAAAATTGTTGCCCCCATGTTTGGTTTACTTACCAAGGATTGTGAATTTCGTTGGGATGAAAAGTGTCGACATGATTTTGAAGAAATTAAAGAAAAAATAATCACTGCCTCAATATTGAGAGGAATTAATTAGGACAAACCTTTTCACATCCGAGAAAGATGCCTCAAATAACTCAATTAGTGCAGTTCTGGGATAGAAAGAGGAAGACAAGAAAATGTATGCTATTTACTACCTTAGTAAAAATATTACTTCCATCGAAAGAAATCACACCATCAAAGAAAAATAATTTCTTGTTTTGATTTATGCAATCACTATTTTCGGGCATGATATTACAAAGTTATAAAATATTTGTACATATAGATCACTCATCAATTAAATACTTAATGAACACACTAGTGGTTAGAGGTAGGATAATTAAGTGGTTATTACTTTTACAATAATTTGATATTACCATTGTGGATAATCCAGAAAATTTAGTGTGGTAGCTGATTTCTTGTCAAGATTAACCACTACAGGGGAGCAATATCTAGTTAAGGATAACTATCCAGATGATTAATTATTTTCTATTTCAGTTGATACACCATGGTTTGCTGATATGGAAAATTATCTTGCAACATGGAAGTTTCCCCATTCTTTTATAAAGAAACAAATAAAAATATTAATCAAAACCAATGTATAATTTAAATACTTGAATGGAATGTTATTTAAGTGTGGTCTGATTTGGTTCTATGCGGGTGTGTGAGAGAAGATGAAATATTTGACATACTGGGGCATGTCATGATGAAATAAGTGGAGGAAAACTGTTTAGTGGAAATAAAAAACACACAAAATACTTGGTACTAGCTATTATTGGCCATCTCTGTATAAAGATATGATAAAATACATCAAGCAGTGTGATCCTTTTCAAAGGATGAGACAACCAACTTTCACCAATGAAATGCCTCTCCAACCTCAAGCAGTGATTAAACCATTTGAAAGGTGGGGGTTGGATTTTGTTGTCCTTTTAGTCCTCCTTCACAAGGAAAGGAGAACATTCTTGTATGTATTGATTATGTGACAAAGTGGAAAGAGGTTAGACTTTAATAAATACTAATGAAGATGTAGTTCTGATTTTCTTTGGAAAAAAATTATGATGAAGTTTGGTGCACCAAGAAGCATAGTTTTAGACCAAGGTCCATAGTTCATGTCCAATATGATCCATGCCTTCACAATGTACTATCAGATCAATCATAGGAATTCATCTCCCTATCACCCATAATCAAATGGGCAAGCAGAGGTGACAAATAGAGAATTGGAAAACATCCTTACCAAAACAAAGTTGAAGCAGGTAGAAGAGATTGGGTAAAGAGGTTACCGAATATTTTGGGATTATAATACAACTTGGAAGACTACAATAGGGTTCTCACCATATGAGTTATTCTATGGGAAAAATCCCTTATTACCTATTGAATTTGAACTACAAACATTGAGAACAACAACTAAATTGGGTATTGAATTAGATGCAACACAAAAGGAAAGAATTCTACAACTCAATGAATTGGATGAGCTGAGATTGGAAGCACTTCAACAAATAGAGATAATCCAAGACCAAAGGAAGTAGTGGCATGATACACATATAAAGGAAAGTAAATTCAAGGTAGGTGATTGGGAATTACTGTTTAATTCCAAGTACCAAAGAATTCAAAGGAAAATTGAGAACAAGGTTGTTCGGACCTTATCAGATTGAGAAGATATTTGACAATGATTCTATTCATTACTTCCCATTGATGGTAGTAGAAGGACACTTATGGTCAATGGAAATAGGATGAAACTTTATAGGAATCCTCCTACCAAGGATGAGTTCTTAAAGCAGATTGAAATAGACAAGGAATTTGATCATATGGAAGAACCTAGTTCTTCCAAAATGATCAAGTAATTAGATGCATGGATCCAAAATAAAGGGAAGAGAATGAAAACTAGTAAATGGCGTTCTCTTCCCAAAATAACAATAAAAATAAAAATATAAAATATAAAAAAGGAGGGAATGAAAACCAGTAAATGGCATTCCCTTCCCAAAAAAATCTCTCAAAGACCAATTGAAAACAGAAATGGTGGTTGGTCTCCTCAATAAATGGCTAATTAAAAATAAAAGGAACTTCTTTGGAATTCCAATTGTATTTTTGAACCATTTTTCTTTTTTCAATTTATTTTAGGATTTGTGAGTCATTAAGGTGGATGAATTATATCATCAAGGACAAGAATTATGACTTATCTTATTAAAGGTTAAATTAAAAGTTTGCATGTGTGATTAGAATTGATTTAAGTAGTCGGTATGATGAGTCATTTATTGTACATTATGATTAAAAGCAAGTAATCATGAGGGTGATGTCGATTGAACAAGTAAAAGTGGTGGTATATTAATAATGAGCTATCATTTGGGTGGAATAAATGAAATTGAGAAGCAGTTGCTAGAAAAATTCAAGGAAGAAACAATAGAATTATATTTGAATTCTACAGCTAAATCTAGTAGTTTTGTAGCTAATTCTAAAAAATTAAGAATTTTAAGAAGGAAGAATTTGAATCATCCTCTTTTCCATGGGGATTAAAAAGAAGTCAGAGCTAGAGGATGATACACAACTTCTTGCAGATGGAGAAGTGGCAGCCATTTTTGGACAAGCAGGGTGGTTGGAGTTCTAAAGAAATTCTCAAAGTACAATGACAAATTGGTAAGGGAATTTTTTGTAAATTTATAAGAATCCAGAACTAAGGTTAAAAGCATTGTAATTCCCTTTACTATAAATACAATGAGCAATGTATCTGGGGTACCAATTGTACATGTCCCAAATCCTGTCAAGGGGACCCTAAAAGAACTAGTGGAAACCTTGATACAAGAGGGGGAATCTGAACCCCAATATATTTATAACACTAAGAAAATCATCAAGGGGGTCAGAAGAGCCAGCTTGCCCAAACCCTTTGACAAGATAGCATTTTGGGTAGTTAATTACCCAACTTATGATTGCCAATTTAGGACTGTGGGAAGAGAGTTCCTTAATATATCTTAGGTATGTGGATGAAAAACTAGAATATATAGTAAACCTTCTAGGGTTACTTTTTAAATCCATCCAGATAATGGCTCAGAGGTATTCTGGGATTTGAGACAATTAGACATCATAGATTAGTCCATTTGGACTGTCATCACCACTTTCTCTCAAAGAAAAATAGATAATAAGCATGTGAAAAGTTCCTTAAAAATTCAAACAAAGCCCTAATATTATCAGGAGGGGAATACCAACCCCTTTCTCCCCTAAAATTAATTTGGAGATTGATCCTCCTGTAGAGAAAAATAAGGAAGTAGGTGGAGTTAATGTGCCAAAGAGGAGGAGATCTGAAAGAATGATCAAAGCTGCAAAACCTATTATGCCTTCAAAAGAAACTCCTTCCTCTGCAACAATACCAAGAACTAATATATGTCTCTGACAGTGACAGTTCACCTAAGCTGGATCATGAAGTGAAAATCAAAAGAATCTCTAGGAGGAATACCACTTCAAGGCATTGTGAATCTCCTCAAAGAAGAAGATTTCATAAGAGGTATAGGGGAATTTCAGTGGATATTGAAGAATATGATGGTTTGGAGAAAGAAGTTATTGATATTCTGGGTAGCATGGCAATGTCTCCTCCTCGACCAAGTCAAACTGAGGTGGAGAAAGAAGATGAAATATTTGAAGAACATGATTTTCAGGAGATGAGTGAATCAACAACACTATCACATGAAGAAGAGGAATTGAAATCTTGGAAAAAAAGGGAAATCCCCTTTGGTGGAAGAGGAATTCTCATTTCCCAAGGAACTTTCAGAAAAAGAGGAGAAACAACAAGTTAGACAGGCTTTGTTTTTGTCTAGAGAAGAACTTATCATTAGGGAAAAGGATGAGGAATTAAACTTCCTCAAGAACAAATTGGAGCATAGGGAAATGCTCATTGAGAAACTAAAAACTCATCTCACAGATAGGACTGAAGAATTGACATTGGTCAAACAAAAATGGTAGAAAAAGAGAAAGAATGTCAATTGGCTAGTAAACAAAATGCTATGTCAAAGATATCTTCAATGAATCAGGTTGTACAAACTGAATTGACTTATTGGCCACTTAAGCAGTTGTGGGATGATACTGTAGAGAGCTTAATGAATTTAAAACATCAAATGAGGAACTAAGAAGCAAGATGGAAGAGGAGAAGAAGGAAAGGAAGGAATGGGAAGAAAAAATTTACAAAATGGAAGAAGACAAATTTAAATGTCTGGTAAAGATACAAATGGTTTGCATAATGAGTGAAAGATTACTCACATGCAGGAGACCTTCTCCTACATATAGTGTCTTTCTAGAAGAACAATTTATTTGCTAACAGCTATCAAGAATTACATGTGGCCTTCCACATGAAATAAAAGATGAATCTGATTTCATGATAGCATATTCCTCAACCAGTGTAGAGAAAAAAAATCTTCTATGTGAATTTTATCTCTGTAATTTTATGATGGAAACAAATATAGGATTTATGATCAATTTGTATGTAGGGGAAAGCCAATTGAATGCATTTGTTTATGTACTTCAAATTAGATTTCATGGAAAAAGAGGGATTCTAAACATTTATTAAAATCTAGTTCATCTGGAATCTGCATGAGAGCTCACTATGGAAAACCATCTTCCTTTGTTATACATTTCAGATCCCATGCCTTTGATAGTCGATTCAAGGCACATTATCTTGCCAGTTTACAGAAAAGTATTGATGCCTTCACCTCTTATGAGGAGAAAAAATTGAAGATATTTATGATGGATTATTGAAGAGATGGGATTTTCTCATAGTTGCATTGAGAAGAAGAGAAGTGATATCTCCCACGAACTTAATATGGAGTCTAGAAAGAGCTAAAGATTTGTGTACACTAATCCCTTAGGTTAATGAAAAATGCAGGGGCATATGGATGGGAATGAGAAAAGGCCTCCTCTCCTTCTCACCCCCATGTCTCCATGGAAAAACAGAGAGCCTCAAGATCCCACTCACTTTGAGGAGTGGCAGAGAAAGATAGAAGCAGGATCAAGGTATAGTACTTTTGAACTAAAGCACTGGGATATTCTAGTTTCAGCCATTTGACCGAGTAGTCAATTGGAATGCAGAATTCACAACCCAAGATTTGAAGAGTAAAGTTTGTAAGGGGACTTACAAACAAGTAAGTGTGGGGGAGATGATAAGGCCAAAATATGCCTCGTCAATGTGCAATAAATGATCTTATTTTACTCTCCTTTTTATCAAGTTTGACTGCATTTTGTGAATTTTGTTTGATCTAGTATAAGTTAGGATGTAATTGTCCATATTTTGTTGGATCTAGTTATAACGTCTAAAAACTTTGTAATTCCTAACAAAGTGTGTGGAAATTCAGTTTTTGTAATAAAACAGGTCACAATCAGTTAGAAGAACAAAGTATGAAGCAACCAACATGTTTTTGGGAGCATTGGCTTCAATATGGCTTAGCTCGAAACCTCTAGACTTAGTTCCAAAACTCCATCACGCAGAAATGGAACTCTATCACTTATTTCAAGAACCTTCAAACTTATTTCTAGAACTCGACACTTAGTTCTAGAACTGCTACACTTATCTCTAGAAATTTCACAGTTAGTTCCGAAATAGTTCCCTTTGGTTCCAAAACTTCTCCAAAGTTCTAAAATCAATGGAATCTATTTATTTTGACAACATATGGTGATAGAGAAATCAATAGGACCTTAAAATCAGGAGTAGATCAATAGATTTCCAATTCTTTAGACCCAAAAATACGTATGCAGGATCAAACAACTATGTGTCCAGAAAGGTTCCTAACTTCCACATCTACTTTGAGCATTATTTTGTTTCATGGAAACCTATTGATAGATGGAAAACTATTAAGAACTTGTGATTATAAATGCATCTTCAGATGATAAAATATATATAAGGACATGTAGATAGATTAGAAGAGATAGAGATATATATGATAGACATACAAAGAAAGTTTGTAAGACAGAACATTTTTAGTAATAAGATAGCCATTTCATTTTGAGAGAATCATACTTTGTCAACTCCTGATTCAAGGCAGAGCAAGGGCCCACTCCTCTAAGAAGTAGGATTCTTTGTTTTATTGGTATTTATATTTCTAAGCAAGTCGTGTAAATCTGTTAAGTGTTAATTTTGTAAATGCTTTTGATTCTTCAGTTAAATTTTGTCATGTATTTTTCCCTGCGTAGTGTTATAGGTTAGACTCTCATTTCCTTGCAAACATTTTCAACAAAATTTTCAAATGTGTGTTTATTTCCAGTAATTTTTTTCATTCTGCAAGAGTGTGTTTACTTCTAGTAATTTGTTTCATTTTGCAAAAGTGTGTTTCATTTCCAGCAACACGTTTAATTTTGAAGATTTATTTATTCTAGAAATGAGTGTTTATTTCAGAAAGTTTCTTGTAGTATAGTTTTAATAAGGCTTTGGCTAGGGAATCCTAAGGACACTGCAAAAACCCCCAGGAAAATATTAAAAATAATAAATACCTACAATCAATTACTAAATCACTAAGATTCCTCTTGTTGCATATAGCTTTAGACACATCCCTAGTTTGAATATGACATCAACTAAGAGTTGATTAAATGAAGGGAATAATGACACCCATCACATAGTTTCATCAACAAAATTTTGATGAGAAACACTATTACAGTTAATAGCAGGAGAAATATGTCCGATCCGTTCTTCCAAGGAAATCTTATTAAGGGCTCTATTGAGGGTCTCAGCCATTATAATAGAAAAAGAAAGGGAGAAATAGGATCACCTTGTCTTAATCCACACGTGTTGTTAAAAAGTCACAAGGGGTCCCATTAATCAAGATTGAGAACTTTGCTGTGGAAATACATGAAAGAATCATCATCTTGAAGTCTTCACCAAAACCAAACCTAGTTAGAACCTTCAGAAGGAAAGGCCAAGAGACTCTATCATAGGCTTTCTCCATATCAAGTTTAATAAACATGGCTTCCTTCTTATTCTTCTTAACTGAATGAAGGGTCTCTTGAATAGTGACTATACCATCCTGGATTTGTCTTCCCATAACAAAGCCTCCCTACTGTTCAGAGATGATCAAAGGCAAGACAAGCTGAATTCTTAAAGCAAGGATTTTGGAGCACATTTTATAAACATAGTTACATAGGCTTATAGGTCTAAAATTTTTGAAATCCATAGGATCATGATTCTTAGGGATCAAGGCAAGAAAAGTGTTGTTTAACTCTTGAAGCATCTTTTTATTCTTAAATAATTCTTGAATAGCATTGCAAGTATATTCCTTCACAATCTCCTAGAAAGTTTGAAAAAGAGAGCTAGAAACCCATATATATTAATCTTAGCTTTGAAGAATAAGCATATGTATGGTTTACAGGTATGATATACTTAGTAGGTATATGGATAAATTGTTTTTTTTTACATTTATATTAGAGGGTGGAAGGCAAATATTATTTTATGAACTTTGTATAATAGTGTTCTCATGGAAAGAATCCACTCTTTACTACAATCCTGAAGAGAACAATCATTTTATCACAGTCTATGAAATAACATTTGCATTCATTGATGCTCAATTTTCACAAATGAAATATACATTAATCACCATCCTAACCACAAATCGTGGAGTTATAAGCGTGATAAATAACTTGTTATATTTTTTTTATACACCCAAAAGACCTTTAAGGGATTACAAAATCTATTCAAAAGTGATATTGCCTTTAAGATTTTATAACTGAACCAAACCACTGCAAAATATACCCTATTCTACAATTCTCATAGTAACCATAAGAATACAACAACTAAGAAAGACCCTTGTGTACTTAAAAATTAAAACCAATGCAATCTATCAATAAAACTATATCACCTCATTCATTCATTCAAAACAAGAGAAAAGGGAAAATATAGTTTAATCAAAATAGTCAAAATCTTATTCATGTAATTTTTGGCAAGGGGACATACACAAATGCCTTAAAAACCTACCAATGGTTATATAATGCAACAACCTTGGATCTTCATTATAGAACTTCACACATACAATTTTTTTGCAAGAAACTACAAACTGGAACCTAGAAATTTAATAAAAATTATGCAACTACCCCTAATTTGCTTCCTCGAGAAAATGGTGGAATCTTACATTATATAGAATATGAGAAGGAGAAATAAATAAAAAAACATTATTTCTTTCAATAACCACTAACAAAGAGCATGTGATTCTCGCCAAATCATACATTCCTTCTATCTTGCATGCATAGAGAAAAAACAAACACCATACTTCATCAATTCATGTGGTTGACCAATACTACAACTATATCTTTAATGTAAAATATGTTTTCTACTTTTTCTCCCACTAAATATCGTCAATTTTTAAATTTGATGATGTCAAAGTTAAGGGATTTAAGTAGCCTTTCAAATGATATAAGTACTACAAGATTTGGAGCCTGGATTGAAATAAATGGCCCTTTGAAAATTTGTAAGAAAAGATGCACAAAATTGTGACATGTGGCATCCTTTGATTAGTTTGAGGATTATCTCTTACCAATGTGTATAATAATTTTTTATATCATGTGTCTACCTTTCATTGGCTTGGGGTTTGGGCTCTTTATTCCTTGCTTCTCCTTTCTGTTCCTTTTGGCTTTACAAATATTTTTGGTATTAAATAAATATAGACCAATAAGAGCAGCTCGGTGTTAGATTGTCTTTAGCTTGACTGACAATGTTGAAGAAAGAGCCAATAGGAAAGCTCCACACTTCGTCATAATTTACTCTCATTATAGCCCTTGACTTACCACGCCAAGTGTGAGCCAATAGAAAGGCTCCACACACTTTACATGTCAGTCCTTCCGATTTATTCCTCGACATCCGTGAACCATTGGCCAATGGGATCATTCCACGCCCCTACGCATAGTAAAAATTTTAAAATCCTCATCTGAAAACTACAAAGTGCAATCCAGTAAAAATCTATATTATTCTCAAGTCTATCAATCTTCCTTTCATCATGCATGCTTTTTATTGGTTTGACCTTCGCATCATAACCTTTTCCTTTTCACAGACTTAGAAACTTTTGGCTTAAAATGTTGCCACATATCCTTCCTTCTACCTCACTAAATTCTTAGACCCGAAGCCTTATAAAATGTAATCCACTTACGGGAATTGAAGTCCGTCAAAGCCCATCTACATGCACAATTCCTGAATCGCTGACACATGCGTTGTCTTTGACCATTAATCTTCACCACATGTCCTCTTTCTTTTCTTTGTTAACTCCTTTTTGTGTGATTTTTGTCTTTTTTTGTGGGTTAGGATAACCCATAGAATAACAAATTCTTAACTATGTAACTTTTTTCATCCCGTAGGTTTAATAAAACCCACTTAATTCTAACTGAAACTCCTTTATTTCATCGGTTATAAAAACCCACGGAACACTAAGTTATTTTACTCCATAATAAACTGAAATATTCCCCCAAAAAAATTCTAAATCCTTTCATTTATCTTGCCAATGCATAAAATTTATCACAAATTAAGGCTCTTTCTCGATTCAGATCGAACTTTAAAGGACATGGAGCAATATAATGCACACAAAATTAGCTACATTTATGGGAGTCTTATGAAAAATACCATCTCAATTTGAGGAACTAGATTGAGCTCCAATAATGGCTCCTACTCAAACATGGTCACCCCCTGTGGGTGCCACAAGAACAAAGCCGAGATGCCTAATCTATTAGGAAAGGAGTCATGGGTTAAAAACACGGGGCTTCCAAAATAGAGACATAATAGGCTAGGGAAAAAATAGAGAACACAAACCTAGTCACTATAGACCAGATCATAGAAGGGAAACAACAACATAAACACAAAGGAAATAACAAAATAAGAAACTAACACACTATACAATGATCGGACTTGATAATATGGATAAGACTGTGCCATGCAATCTTTGTAATTATTCAGAAATTTTTCATACCTTAGTTTTTACTTTTGCCTCATGCTACATCCTAGCTAAACCTTTTTGGGATTTTGAGAAATATCCAAGATGCATTCCTCAACATCTTTCGGTGCATAGATAGACTTTCTCATGACCATGTTAGTATTATCATAAATTGATTACGGGATGAAAATTCCTCTAAGAACACCATGTGTTTATAATTATATTATATCTTCCTCAAATATGGTTTCTTTTTCATCCCATGAGACAGATCACTTTGGATCTAGACTAATGAGTTGATCTCGTGAATTTATCTTGACAATTCATAAATCTTTATATGTGTGAATCATCATCAAATACTTTCCAGTGCTGATTATTATCAGGTATAGAGGGTTGAACCAATATTTCTACAAATTTGCAATAAGGGGATGAATCTTGGTTTTCATACTATGAACCCAAGAATTCCAATCTATCAGTTTCTATGGTTTGACTTCTTTCATGATATTCAATATTAAATGAATCAAAACATTCAATGAGATCACATACTATATTTTTGTTTTTTTCAATATCTTATTTTTTTCTACATATAATTTCCTTGCTTGTTTAATCACTAACTTAGAATCTCCCTTAACTATGAGGTTTTTATTCCATGCCCCCAAGAAATTCTTAATCCTAGCAATAGCGCTTCATACTCCACCACGTTATTGGTGCATTCAAAATTCAATTTAAAAGAAAAATTGAAAGACTCGATGTTAAGAGAGCTTAACACCACTCCTGCACCATTACCACTACTTGAGAAAGATTCATCAAATTTCATGGTCCATGGTACCTCGGGGTATTCAAATTGAGCACTTGCATGTAGACATTGATCCTAGTAATAAGCATTTTTAGGATCTTTAATGATATGTAGCATATTATATTCTCTATATAAATTGACTAATTTTCCTTGTAATACTATGAAAGCATATGACATATCCATTTGGACACTACCTCCCACACTAACTTCCCACTTTCTTGATAACAACATTCCCACTTTGCGGGGGTAGTAAAAATAATGATGTTCATAGTCAAGTACTTCCCTGGATGTGTTTTCAATTGTACAATAAATACTTTCACATAGCCCACCACATGTACTTCTCTAGAGTCCATAGCATAACATATACCAAAAGTAACATTTATCTTAATATTTAACTCATTCATGAATACAAGAGGTGTCATGTTACATAAATCTTAAAAATCAAACATACAATTGTGAAAGTTGCACCCATTTACAATAAGAGATGTGAAAAGGGGATCAACATCCAATTGTGTTTATACTAAATAAGTTCATAGATATACCTCAACGGGAGTTTCCATATCTTCTTGAGTTTCTTATATCTCTGCGATTTAGAAATGGTGGAGGATGATTTTTCATTAGCGGAGGTTCTCTACTTGTAACAAACCCATCTTCTTTAAATCCTAAATATGCAAAGGATCACTTTTTATGCTCATGGATCCTTAACAATTCAAAAATGGGAATTGTAATATTTATTTGATTTAAAAAATAAGCCATATCACAAACATTATACTTTGTAAGAGGAGTACTGGAAGGCACTCTTACAATTTTATCAGATGGAAAAAGGTTCTCATTATTAGGGTTTGGGGCATAATTTCTTGGTTCATGATGAACTATAGGAGTTCTACTCAACATATTTTTCGAGGAGCATCTTTGGGGATATTGGAAAGAATAGGAATCTTAGATTTAATTACATGAGATGGTCTTTTAATTTTTCTATTTCTAATATTATACTCCTTTTCTCGAGTAACTACAACAATGATCAATCATTTTCTATCCTCACTAGAAGCAACATCACCATCATACTTCTTCATCATCAGAGATCTTAAATACTTAAAAATAATTATTAGGAAATTCAAAATATTGAGCCATATCAGCCTCAACAATAATTTCAATGGAACAGACTTAATATTTTGAACATAAGTCTAAAAATAAATTACAATTCGGGCAAAGAGGAGGCCAAGTATAAGATACATCCTACTCACATTTAGGTTAGCATTCTAGCATTCATACATCACTAAAATCCACTTCATCATTTTCATCTTCAGTATGTGGAGCATCACAGGGGATGCACTTAGTAAAATTATGGTATAACATGTTTATTTGAAGGGTATTAAAGAATACCCTTAATTCTAGTTTTTACCTTTAATTATTCAATTGATAATACCACTCTCGTTATATTATTAGAATGAAAATACCCCTATTTTTTCTATGTATCTTACTTCTCCATTTTTCCATGACAAATTTATTTACCCCTTTTTATTTCTACCCTAATATATTAAATAAAAAATATATCATATTTCTCACTCAATTTTTTTAATATGCATTTTCTCTCGAAAGATAGTTTGAATTCATTCAAGACCTACTACCAATTACCTTATAAATAATAATATTTAATCATTTATCAATATTTATTTAAATAATTAAGATGGTGAAATAATATCACTTGTTTTGAAAAGAATACTCGATCCTAGTTTTCTACCATCTTATTATTTATTTATTCAAAAATAGTTTATGATATAAATTTATGACGGCACTCCTAAAATTGTAATTTTAAGGTATTTAGTTATAAAAATAGCGTTCAAAAGTGTTAGTCTTATATTTAAATCAAGCCTCCCTTTCCTTTGGCCGAGATCTCTAACCTACCCCGATTACTTGATTCAAAATATTAATAAATTAAACCCTTTCACACCCTCATATCTACTAGTATATTGATTTTACTTTTATTAATTTTAACTACCTCAATATGAACTCATGTAATTAGATATTGCCTAGCTAATGAACCCCCATGTGGATCACAAGGTGCATGGGGTAGAAAGCACTTGTCACACCAATCAATGGCATGTTCTTCTTTAGTAAAAACTACTCTTCCTACTAAAGAGTTAGGGACTTCTTTGTTATCTGTAAAATTTTGTTGCTTGCTACTGAACCCATATTTTCTTTTCCCTTATCTTCATCCCGGGTATCTCATTTAGTTTTATTTACAAATATATTATGTCTAGTGTTTTATGATGATTAAGAGGATTGTGAGATTACCCTTTCTCATCTTGAGCTAATTTATAATAAATTTCTTTAATAACCCTTGCCAATGTTTTAACAACTTCTTCTAGGTCAATTGCCTTGCTAGTATGAGGCTTTTCTAGGTTAAACAACTTCACACATTCTTTGTTTGGTTGCTTCCCAATAGCTTTAACATTATTTTCAATCTGCATAGCCATGGTAAAATCCTTTCTCAAAGTTCTAGGATTTTTGTCTCTTAAGTATTATGTTGTTTTCTTATCAAATGCATCTGAATACTTAATAAGACAAGATTCATCACTAGGTCTTATACTAATCGGAAATAGTTTCAAAGTTTTATTGAATATGCTATTAAATTCTTAGACACACTCATTGGGATTATTTTTGATGTTCTTAAACTCAGACAATAGAAATATTGGATCATTTCTATCACCATATGAAACTTTGAATGCATTTTTCATTTCTACCCAAGAGTCAATCAATCTATCAAGAAAGGCCCTAAACCAATCATGACAATCCTCTTCTAGAGTGTGTAAAAACAAATTACATATACATCCTCAAACTCAACTTCATAATCATCCATCAGATTCTGAAATAACTTTAAATGATGATCACCACTAATAGCATTATTTCCTTGAAACTTAGGAAACCTCATTCTTATCTCATTGGGGAAATCATTTAGATAACCTTCCATTTCATTAAAATCAATAGGTTTATAAATGTTAACTCTAAAAGGTTCTCTATGAGTGGGTCATCTATATTATTATTCATAAGAAATGAAGGTACGGTATAGTGTAGCCAATGGCGAACAATATTTTACTAGTTTAATGGATTTTAAAAAGTTTGATGAAAGGTTGAGAAAGGAATAAATTCTAGATCAAATTCTTGGTTCTCCTTAATAAATGAAATAATATGTTTATACTTACCAAATGCTTCAAAAATGTCAAATTTTCTAGAGCGATTCTCAACTAGTGGAATATAAAGCTTATTATCAAGATTGTAATCTGCTCTTTGAACTTTGATTAATTATAGGCTTCCAGACTTGCTTCTTTTTCCTAATAGATTCAAAATCAAGAAGAAACTTCCTTGTGGGATTAAATTTGAAAGAATATTGTAATCCTTCAAGTTTATAAAAATATCTATCAAATCAATAGTTATAATAATATTAAAACCAGTCTATCCCAAGTTTACTTTATGGAGTTGCCACTAGAATATCAAATTCTAGAAATAGATGGAACCTTCAAATTATCTCCTCAAAAACCAAACCAATTGGGTGTTGTTGATGGGATATTTAAATAATTTCCTTGGTAACTACGCCACTTTTTTGTTGGCTCCAAAAATAGCACCATTGGGTGGATGAGAAGCTAACCTGAGTGGGTTGGATTTGAGATAATGATGAAAAATGAAAATTTCTTATTGTTGATAACCAGGGATTTGTTCAACACTCAACTCAATTAATCAAATCAAGGATGTGATCAAGAGGCACCTTCACAAATGGGTTGGCTTTACCCTGCTACTTCTAGATCTTCCTGGACCAAGGTGAAAGGACCTAGTTGGGGGATCTAAATAAAGGCAAAATCTCAAGGCTTGGTTTCCTTTATAGTTGGTTTAAATCAATTTGAAGCAAGTGTTGGCATAGATAAATTACTTCTCTCAAAATATTATTCACTTGATTTATTGTAAGCACTTGAAAATAAAACACAGATCAAAAGGAAAATAATAAACAACTTTAGGTATTACATTTGCATAACATTGTTTAACTAAGGCTTCTTTAAATGGCAATAGATCACATACTTGAAGGATTTTCAGAAAAAATTTATTAGTAGTGGATAGATTTTAAGCTTAGCATTGTAGAATAAGCATATTTATGGTTTACGGTATATGATATGCTTAGTAGTTATATAGATAACTTGGTTATTTTTAATTGAGATTTGGAGGGGGATGGTAATTTTTATTTTATGACCTTGGTATAATAGTGTTCCAGTGGAGATAATCCATCCTTGACTACAATTCTTGAAGAGAACAATCAATTTATTATAGTCTTTGAAATAATATTTGCATTCATTTCCACTCAATTTGCACAAATGCAATCTATAGTGCTCACCATCCTAACCATAAATCATGGAGTTAGAGCACTTGATATATTTTTGTGTACACCCAAAATACCCTTAAGGGATTAAAAATCTATTCAAAAGTGATGTTGCCTTAAGTATTTTATAACTGAATTGAACCACTTCAAATTATAGCCTATTCTAAAATGCTCATAGAAACTAGAAGAATAAAACAAATAATAAATACCCTTGAGTAATTAACAAAGTAAAAACAATGCAAAATAACAACAAATCTATATCACCTCATTCATCCATTCATTCAAAAAAAGGGAAAAGAGAAAGTATAGCTTAATCAAAATAGTCAAAATCTTATTCATGTAATTTTTGGCAAGGGGACATAAACAAATGCCTTCAAAACCTGCTAATGGTTGTACAACACAACCAACTTAACTCTTCATTATAGAACTCAATAGTTATAGATGTTTTTCAAGAAACTAGAAACTAGAACCAAACAAATTTAATCACAAATTCTACAACTACCCCCAATCCACCTCCTCGGGAAAATGATAGATTGTTACATTATATAAAATATGAGAAAGAGAAAGAAAGGGGAAAATATGATTTCCTTCAACAATCATCAACAATGACCATTAAAATCATGAAAAGGAGCATGGGATGCATTCCAAATCATTTGTTCCTTCTATCTTGTGTGCACAGAGAAAAAACATACATCATACCCCATTAATTTTGGTCGTTGACCAATACTACAAATGTATATTTAAAGTAAAATATTTTTTTCTACTTTTTCTCACATGAAGTTTCATCAATTTATAAATCTGATTATGCCAAAGTGAAGGGCTTGAAGATACCATTCCAACGATATAAATCTTGCAAGATTTGGAGCTATGGACTGAAAACTATGGCCCTTTAAAACTTTGCATGTCAAGATGCACAAAATTGTGACACATGACATCCTTGGATTAGTTTGAGGATTGCCTCCAGCCAACATGTACACTAATTTTTACTTTTCTATGTGTCTACCTTTATTTGGCTTGGGATTCGAGCTATTGCTTCCTTGTTTTTTCTTTATTTTCCTTTTGGCTTTACAAATATTTCTTGTATTAAGAAATACTGAGACCAATAAGATAATGCCACACTTCATCTTCATGTTAGAATATATTTAGCTCAATTGACAAGCGGTGTAGTAAGAAATAATAGAAAGTCACCGGGATTCATCGTAATTTATCCTCCTTATAGCCCCCGAATGACCATTTTGAAGTGTTAGCCAATAGAAAGGCTCCACGTAATTTTAAAGTCAGTCCTTTTGATTTCTGCCTTTGACATCTATGAGCCATTGGCCAATGCGATAATTCCATGCCCTTATGTGTTTTAAAATACTTAAAAGCCTCATCTAACAACTACAAAGTTTGAGCCATTAGGAAAACTCCACGATCCTCTAGTCTGTCAATCTTCCTTGCATTGTGTGTGATTTTGATTGGTTTGGCCTTTGTGTCACAACCTTTCCTTTTCCCACACTTAAAAAATTGTTGGCTTAAAATTTTGCCACGTATCCCGCATTTGACCTTGCTGACTTCCCGGACCCGAAGCCTTATGAAATAAAATCCAATCTAGGAATTGAAGTATGTTTTGAGCCCATATTCTTGAACAAAGTGTCGGAATGTTGACACGTTCCCTATCTTTGACCATTGATCTCCACCACATGTTCTCTTTATTTTCTCTATTCTACAACACGTTGGCTCCTTTTTGTGTGGCTTTTTATGTCTCTTTATTTTGAAATTTGGGATAACATCTATAATAATAAGTTCCAACACTATGTGGATTTTCTTTGCTTCCCACAGGCTCAATAAAACTTTCCTAACTCTAAGCTGAAACTCTTTTTTCATGGGTTAGGAAAACCCACGAGAACACTAATTTCTTGTACTCTACAAACAAATTGAACTAGTCCCCCAACATTTTTCTGAATCCTTTCATTTATCTTTCCAAGGCATGAAATTTATCACAAATTGAGGCTCTTTCATATTCATATTGAACTTTGAAGCACATGGTGTAATATAAATCACACATAATTAGTTACATTTACCGGGGGCTTATGAAAAATACCCGCTCAATCCAAGGAAGTAGATTGAGCTCCAAAATATATAATTTAATAAAACTGGATTTGAAAACAACATTTGAAAACGCTTGATTTGATTTTGATCTTTCTAAGATATTTGGGAAAGGTATTTTTGAGTTCTTGTAGATCAAAAATATTGGTTTCTTAACCCGATAAGAAGATTGAGACAAGTATAGATCTCTACCCTAATGATTTTAGATTTGATATTATTATTGAAAGAAGCATAATGACTAAGTGGGGAGGGGGATGAATCATTCATAAAACAATTTCAAACTCATTTACCATTTCTTGCATTCATCATTCAGTTCAACCATTCACATTCATAACCATATGAGCTTATTTAGTGCGTATTAAACATTCATAAGAGCACGAAACAAAGAGGAATACATATGAAAACTATATGTAAGTGGGAAAAAATTGATTGAAATAAAACCCACTGAAAACCTCTTCTTATATTACACAAAACAAATGAATTGCATGAATATTACACATCATGCAAGATTTATTTAATGAGACACCAACCCCACAAGGAGCATTAAACCCTAGTTTAGTAAGATACAAACCCTACAAGGATGCTACAACCCCCTAAGGTGATAAATAACCAAAGAAAATTCCTAGAAATGGATGATCACCGATAATATGAGGCTCACATACCATTGAAAAATTATCTAAATATTATTTATATAACAACTCCCTTTATCCTCTAACTCATAGTGCAAGGACATCAACCAAGCCAATCTATAAAATTGCTCATTCAGGCTTTAAGGCCTCAAGAAGCATTTTGAGGGAAATAAGCACAAACACCTCAAAATCCACTTCCAACCTCAACCAACACTTGTAACACTTCAAATAAAATTTTAATAACATGATCAAGCACTAAGAATCATATATTGTGTGGAGAAAAATAGACTGGACACACATGTTCCATGACACCTTCTTGAGAAGCCAACAAGGGATAATTAGGCCATTAGGGTTTCAACATGAAACATCCTCATCATATCATTCAATTAGCTCAAAATAAATAATTTCAGGTGTCTACATGCTATTCATGACCAAAAACATCAGCTCCATCATGTAAAATTATCAAACTCAACTCAAGGCTCAAGACTAGCATTTTAGGCCTTAAGACCAAAATCGGTAGGGAAACATTAAGGACTTGTAACTCAAAAAAATATTCAAGAACCCTAATTGTAAATTTTCATTCCTGTGTATAAAATCTCCTAAATATTCTAAAATAATTTACTTTTCATCTTGAAGCTTTCATCTCATCCCTGAAACTTTAAATCTTCTCAAAAACAGGGTTTTTCTCTTTCTTGTTGAAACATATGGAACACCAAACCAATAAAAAAATGAGCACAGATGAATTATATACAAACTCAAACCATCTTATTATATTTCCAATATATTTTGGAGACAAAAAAAAAAAAATCTCCCAATTTTCTCTAGAAGGATGTTTTCACTAGGGTTTAAGAGAACTTTATCTTGTTAACATTTGTTCCTAAAGACCCGTCGACCAAATTAACTCATTCTTTTTACAAACTGATCTTAACTAAATGTAATAACATCCCCCAAATCCTCAAGGTATCATGCATAGTTTTTGAGAGCATGTGAGCATCTGAAGTTCCCAATTCAAGTTGGATTTTACTTCTTCAAAACTTGGTTTTACCAAAAACATCATTACTTGAAAAATATCATCAAAAAGACTCGAAACTTGACTTGAAGTGCCATTCTTACCTCCTCTAACTGACTAAAGTTTCATTATTAATCAAATATGTATTAAACCCTCCATCCATTGAGACTTTCCTAAGTTATCATGTTTTGTCTCCACCTTCTTGCTTCCCAAGGACCATGAAACATCATCAAATAATTGAGAACTAGCCTGAAAATTCTCATACACATGATATGTAACATCAAAATATATTTTCCATGATATGCCAAGAATGATCAGCTCCAAAACTTGTCCCTCTATCTCATACCACTTTTTTAAGGTCTAGGAATAGGCCTAAAATGATCTGACTCAACCATGACAACCTATGAAATGGCCATAGAGACCATATGCGAGACACTTGGAAACCTCTTAAAAATCATATGTATCATTCTTTACCTCATGAAGACCTTTAGGACTCATATGAAGACTGTACATGCTTGCACCATGCTTCAAGACACCATATCAACTCACCAAATAAAGACACTACCAATTAACCTTCAAACTTGACCATGGTTTACACCTCATGGAGACCCATATTACACCATGACACCCTTTGCCATAAATTACCTTTAACTTCAAAGATAACCTAAGACATAATGGCAAAAATCTCCACCTTCAAAAACATTGGTGGAAACCAACAAGACCAAACACCTATAAGACCTATTTTTCATGTTCCTAATCCTACTCCCCCATTTGACATCTATGAAAAAGGACCAATGACAACTAGACATGGAAAATTCAACTCACAATAAAAAAATGCACAAAACAACTTGTTTGACTTGACTCGCCTTGAATATACCCTATATTCTTTGTCTTTGAAAGGAGAATCTAAGATCCATGAACCTAATAAGAGCATGCAAATAGCTCCCCCTACACTGATATTATCCATTTTTTACTTCTAAGTCTACTATTTATCATCTTCTAGATATGTTCTATGCAAGAAACCACTAAATTTTCCTCCAATACTATCATAACCATTTTTAGGACCAAAATTCCTAAAGCATACTTTCATTCCATTTTAGTCAAACTTCTCAAGGTAATATAGGCATACAATCCATATAAATCACCATATAATTATTCCCCCTGACCTTATAATAACACACACTAACTTTCAATGCCAAATTTAAGATCTCATACATTGAGCAATCATCAATGAGGCATGACACAAAAATCATCACATTCTGAAGTACTTCAAGTATTCTCTATCCTGTTTCATCAAATTGTATCTTTTATAACAAAGGACTTGTTCCCCCGCATCAATACGTACTATTTCATCCAATTTATCTTCCATATTATACCTTTGGACACCTAAAACACTTATTTAAGGTCAATATTACCTATCACTGCTCCATGAAATCCACATACACATGTAGCACATCATTGTGGTATACCATACAAAGCAAAAAGTACCTGTTATGATGCATGTGTTCAATCAAACTTTCCTCTTAACACTTATAGCTCCATTTCTCAAGAATAATAAGCACTCAATTTCCTTCTCAACTAATACAAACACAGCCAACATCTTAAAAACACCATACTCGGGTAAAATCGGGACAACCTTCTTCTTACTACACAACTATCTTCTTAATGACAAACTCGAGACATGCCTTAGTTCATGATGAACTTACACAACTTATATAAATCTTCATCAAGGTTCAAATCACTATTCTAGGCCATTATAGCCTTATAGAATATCTTTATATCCCCTTATCCTATCTCGAGAATGCACTACGGTCTCTAGGAAGTCATGCAACACCTAGAAATCGTGAATATCCACTAAGAAAATCATCTTTTCATTCAAAAAATGATAGAACTTGAACAAATCCACAAAAGTTCAAGATGCTAAAACATACTTGATATCCCTTAGAGCATCATTCAAGAACTTAGACACACGACATGGACCCATTCAAATTACACACATGTCTAGAAAGGTTAATTTTACTCTTCCTCTAATGGTTTTTGTCACATTCCTTCTTCTCAAATGTTTGTAACACAATGTAAGCACATGATGCCAATCGCTACCTTTTGAAAGATCACAAAATACTTCTTCAACCGGATAACCTATAGACGTCATCTAGAAACACATCAAATGCATCTCTTTAGACCTTCAAATCTTCATTTATACATATCATCTTAAGGATGTACATTCACAAAGTGGAGTTTGGATTTACTTACATTAATGCATTTTATCTTCCAAGACCAAGTTGTCACATAGCCTCCACCCAAGCCCACATTCCTCCATAAATTCCTTACCCACCACTCCATCATAAAAACACCACTTCATCTCCCCTCCCCCTTCTTTAAATTCTTCTATTAATAAATTTTATTTGATTCTACGACTAAATTATTATATCTAATATTTTTATTATTTACTTTTTTGTTTGAAATTTATTGTTAGTATAATGTTTGAAATTTTGAAGTTAAATGCGATCACGAGCTCGAGACACTAGAAACATAAGATGAAATATGATATGTCAACATGATAAGGGAATTCTATTTACAAGATTGATTAAATTCCAACGACAACCCCGATCATTTCTGACGACTACCCAATAATGTAGCCAAACACCAAAATCGTCACAAGTGTCTAGTGAAACATTTACACTTTTTAAATAATGTTCAATGACAAGAAATTTCAATTAATTGATTAGTTAAGTTGCACACATATTCCCAAAATGAAATTGTTACCAACTTGACAGATTTAGAATGGGCATGTTGACCATGTCCGACAGAGCAAGGAACTACATCAAGGAAAAACATAAAGGTGTTGTGGAACTTAGCTAACAATACGAATTGTTGGAAAAGCTACAAAAGTGTAGAAAACTATGTGGAATGATGCATAGAGGTTTGTGTAATGTCATGAGGTTTATGAATTTCCACAATATGTCACAAAGGTAAGGAAGGTCATGTAGTGAAGGAAAGCCACAAGGAAGAGCCACAAACAAGTGAGTAGTCGGTGTAAATTGCTTCAAGATTGTATCTTTGTTACAAGTTGAAGTCCCGTTTTGTAAGAGAAATGAGGATGCTTATGAAATTTTGAGCTTCTACATGTGCATGGCTCAATGCCGCACAATGATAAGGATTTGATGTGTTGATGTTGAGTTTTGGAGGTCATATGTAGTTGTAAAGTGTTGTAATGTATTGTGCGGTACATCTAAATTTTGTGGGTACATTAAGGAGTTACATGTTGTGGATTTCAAAGATATGTTGTGTGACATTAAAAGGTTGTGTGGTACTCAAAAATGTAATTCACTAGTACATAAAGATACCATAAAACGTTTTATGTGACAGAAAACACCGAAAATTTGAGGTGGTTAAATTCCTAAGGAAGAGCACAAGCATATACGATGACAATATCTTATGATGATAAAATTTAAAACTATAACAAAACATTATTATAGAACAATAAAATCTATCACTAAAGAAGAAATTTCTAACCAAAAATAGATATATACATGTATATATATGTGGAATCACCAAAATATAATCATCTAAGTTTTGTTGAATGTTGATTTTATTTCCTAAAATGTAGATGTGGAAAGTGCTTTACATTTAACAATGTATGTCAACTAACCACATAAATTATAATTTAGATCCACATAAATATAATTAAAAATTCAAACTAAATTACATAAAAGAATATTCTTAAATTGTAAATATTTTATAAGATGAGGTTTATGAAGAATATATGATTTGCCACAATTTCATAGAAAGTAGTGAGAAATAGAAAAAAACATCACATGCCTAACCTTGGAAGAAGGTAAGACCCATAAAATACAACATGATCCTAGTAACCTAGCTAAAACTATACATGTAAATAGAACCATATTGTTTACTAGAATTGTAGGGTATGTTTCTAACACCAATGGGAAATTGTACATTTAAGTTGATGAGAATTTTTATTGCTGGAGAGCTCAAAATGTCTTGCTCATTTCTTGAGAATTATGTGCAGATATTTGGCGCATTGATCCCCTTCTTAGATGATACATAAGAAAAATTCCACAAAATCGGTGGTGTTTTAAGGGGCATGTTTTATCCTTCTATATTTTTTGTTGACAAGTTTTCTTTGAATATAACACATGAATCATAATACAATTTGGAAAGTAATCCAATGTACTTTATGTGCCCAACCCTTATCACTTTCAGGAATCTAATCAATGCAAAAATTAAATGTAGATGCTTTTCATTAAAAGGTTGAATGCTTCTCTAAATGTTTTTAAATCTTGAATGCTTTTGTAAATGTTTTAAAAGATTTAATGCTTCTCTAAATGTTTAATATTTCTTTTGGAGTGAGGATTATCTTGTAAAAATGATTTATTTCGTATCTCCATGATTATGTAGTGCCCCTTTCCTAATCTATTATAAACGTCGATGAATTGTTAAAATCATTTAAAAATGTGAATTGACAAACGAGATGTTGACAGAAAGCAAGGCATTTTTTTTTATGCTCAAGGAATGTTATGGAGAGCAAAACATCCCTTCGAGTTGGCACTTCCCTCAAATAATAATTCAACCACTTTATTTTGAATCTAGAGGTGTTAACCACGTGAATCCCAAGTTAGCATTGCAAATTTAGCAGTAACTTGATAGTTACTAAAAAAATAGTTTTATACTCTTATAATTTAATTAAACAAAACGTTACGTGGAACTTTGCTAGTGGAGATCTAGCTTTGGCCGTCCTAAAATAAGTACATTATGGGTTAAATCAGTCCTGCACACAGGGATATACCTGCAAACCCAATATCTCCTCACTTTTCTATATTCAAATTGATTGATCTAGATCCATATATGTATCCGACATGGGTTCATTAGTCTCGATAGGAAATGAATCCATATTTCCAATGTTTGGTTGTTGTAGGCATCGTAAGGTCTAAATGTATTGGTTTGTTTCTTTTGAGTTCTGTGCTACGTGCACTCAAGCTTCTTTGGTATTTGTCTTTATATGTTGTTTATCTTTTATTCATAGTTATTGTTATTGGCTTAAAAGAATTTTTCTTATTTTCACAAATCAAAGTCTATTGAAAATAATATTTTATGCTTCCATGGCATATAGGATGTCGAGATCTTTCCAACGGTACCAAATTTGTTGAATTTCGAGTATTGGATCGAAAGTTATGCCCATTTGAATATTTGAATCGAATCCATACAAAAATGGAAAAAAAAACAATTTTGCAAAATGGATCTATGGGCCCAAAATTACAACTTGTGCCTTTTGCACAAAAATTAAAAAAGTGCAAAAGTTCCCCACATAGCCCCATAAGCCCACAACTTCACATTTTGCATTTGGCGAACAAACCTCCATGACAAACTACACTTTTGAGAAAGTTGCAAAAATACAAAGTTCCCCCATGGCTCGCCTCCCCACATGTAATTTAGGCCTGACACATGGCTTCTCTGGGTGTCGGTGGAGGTGTGGCTTACTTTTATACTTTTACGCTTTTCAAAATAAAATCTAAAATTCCAAAGTTCCTCCAACGACCCTCCTTCCTGTTTTGACCTGAAACATGGTCATGTGTCCCTTTGCGGGCTTGTTCTGTATTTTGTATTTTGACTAAGTCCCTTTGTTTGGTGAAGGCTTTATGTCTGACCCGAGACACGTGGAGCCTTCCCACTCATTTGGAGACTTTTTTGGACTGGAATCGTGCGCTAATAGGACACATGGAGAGTTGGCGCATGTTTGGGACTTGCTTTTGGATTCACCCCTTGAAAGAGTGTTGAAGAGACACGTGGATCCTTTCGTGGATTTTCTCAATTTCTTTGTGTTTTGGCTAAGTCCCTTTTGTCTGGTGGGGCCATATGTTTTACTGGATACGTTGAGGCTCAAAGCACACATTTGGGACCTGCCTCTGGATTTTCCTTTGAAGTTACACTGAGCTAACATGTGGAGGCTTCCACTCACTCATTTATACTTAGTGATTCAGCCTACTCCCCATTTGAATTCTATTAGACCCTAGACACATGGAGATCTAGTGCTCATTTGAGTCTCCGCTTTGGGTTGCACCTTTAAAGTTACGCCGATTTGACACGTTGTTCTTTCCGCTAGCCTTAGACCTGCATTCAATGGCCAATTTAAATTTTTAAGGTTCTGACCACATGGAGGGTTGACACTCATTTGGGGTCCCCGCTTTGGATTCTATCCTTGGAATTGTGCCGATGATGCATGTGGTGGCTTCGTCGGCTCTTTATACTTATCCGATTCAATAGATGGCTTTATCTTTTCAAACTCGACCATGAGGGTCTGCGCACATTTAGGGTCTTTGCTTTTGTGCACCATATCAAAAGTACGCCGAAGAGACATTTGGCACCTTTCGTTGTCCTATACTTAGCTGATTGGACCACGATTGAATACTGAATTTTTCCATTTTTATTTTGTGCGCTCTGATCTCCTTTGACGTCGTTGGCCTCCTTCGCCAACCCTACCCCTTCATTATTGGATTTGGAATGTGGGCTCGCATGACTGAACCAGCCTTTCCGATTTGCTTACAATGCGAGGTTGTGTTTGATCAATTTTGTCAGGAGGAAAAATTGGGATAACACTACCTCTACATCGTAAATAAGAGAATCGTAACCCACATTCATTCCATTGATAACGCCATCAGAAAATAATTTTGCAAGTGGGTTTTGGGCTAATCGGTCGTTGTGCATCGAGAGGTGTTGATGCAATTACGATAATTGGCCCCAAAGTTTCCCTTGTAACTTGAGCTCTTCTCATCATAATAAACTTCCATCAAACATGATGAATTATCTATATATGGGAGAGTAATTAGGAATCATCAAACTTCGTGATCAAACTTAAACCGATTTTTTCCGGACCGGTTTATAGTCACTTTTGATTTTTTGATCGGTTTCCTCAATCTTAGCTATAATCCCCTTTTTGAGTCTCGTTTGACTTCTAGCCATGCGTGTGACCTCATAATACCATTGCAATGCTATGTATAATTTTATTCGATATTTTATCTTGTATAAATAAATTTTGAAATGTATGGTGATTTTCTCCTCTACACTCTACTCTCCCTAGATACAACTATGATACTTGGTTGTTTTGAAAATGTAAATGAATTTGGAAATGTAAATTGGTTTGAAATGAAATGAAAATTGTCATGAAACAAAAATGGTTGTGACATTTTGAATGGAAAATAAAATGTCTCATAATTTTCTCTCTCATCTTTACTCTCTCTTTCTCTCTTGTACCCAAACGTAAAGTGCAAAATGAATGTGAAAGTGTGAATGCATCGAAACAAAATCTGTTTTCTTCCTCCTACCGCATCTCTCTCTCTCTCTCCCTCTCTCTTCTATTTAATTGAAAATGTTAGAAATGATGAATGTGTGGATTTATGCTTGAGTGTAGGAGATTTCCATACTCAGTCCTAGGACTAATGCAATGTTGGTTCTAGGTACTCGAACAAAGGGAATTTTCTCGGATCTACTATGTTGAAATTAATGAGTTGTCATTGTAAAGTTATATTCATCTTGCAATATATATTACCATAGAATAATGATATGGATTATTATTCGAAGAATTTTTCTTTATATATTTTGAAAGGGGAATACGAATGTGGCTATATTTTATATTATCAAATAGGATGTGAAATTATGCTTAATGTTGTACCTATGTTATAGAGATATTATACTAATGTTTTTCTAGGTTAATAATTTGTATATCTCCTTAACATCCATAATGCTAAGTAGAATCTCCTCTCATCAAAACTAACAAAATTAAAAGAACAAGTTAAAATTCCTATTGTCTTTCCTCCCTACATTTGAGTCTTTTTCTTGGGTATAAAAATTGATCATGTTAATAAAATACTCTGATCTCATTAATCATCTTCATGCTTTGCACCTAAGACGTCTTATTAAGGACCATTTCCTTGATATTTTATGATGTGGTGCATATATGTTGTGAAACCTATCATATTGGGACGAGTGAGGTGATCATGTCTAGGTGTTTTAGGTCTAACCATATCATGAATAAGTTAACCCCCTTATGTGTAATTTCCCTTGGTATCCTAGTGGGTGGCCAAATCCTTACAATATAGTTTATGGTTGTACCTATGATTGATCTCTTATGAGATCTAAATTATGTGAGTGGAGACTATGTTTCAAATTACTTGGGTATTTACCCAACAATTGAAATAGGTCCTTAGGAGGATTTTGTAATGCATAAGATTATTTGGGATATCTCTCTTGCAATATACACTTATTACTTGTGTGTCTTACAAAAATGAAATGAGTTGTCGTGTCTGAGGTCGTACTCCTTGTAGCCTTAAATCCCTAAGTGTAAATTATGTGTTATTTGAATTACAATTGTTCTAAAACAATGCCCATAATATTCCAAATTAACCATGTAAGAGTAATGCGAAAAAAGAGTAAATAAGATATTGTTTAGGAATAAATGTATGCTTGTACTCTTCATAATTGATTTAGGCATTCTCTTGTTGTCAAGAAAAATAAAATAAATAAATATGAATTGTTCTTGGAGAAATCAAGCATTTGAGCGAACACAAACTCTTATATAACAAAAAAAAGAAATTTATGAAGTGTAAATGTTAAATCTACTTAAACTAATTATTGAATTATAACAAACTGTAATAGGAAAAATAAGGTACTATGATGGAAATATTTTTATGGGAAGAAGTATCTTGAATCTAAATCACCCTTAAATCCTAATAATTCATTCCTTGATCTCACGATAGTTACCCTTGTCTAGAAAAAGTAAAATTTAAACATCGAATATATGTAAGTGTTATATGAATTACATTTGTTCCAAAATGATGTTAAAGATAGGACCAAAGTAACTGCGTAAATTTAGTTAGTAGAAGGGTAAATAAGATTAAACCAAGAAATGATCACTACAAAAAAATGGTATGCCATTGAACAATGTCAAAACCAACTAAAATTTCAAATGTGATCATAAAATGAATGTAATAAAGTAGAGCTCCATGACTAATACAACAACCTAATAAATCAAAAAACCAAATATGATGCATGATCACATGCTTTGTTTGCATAAATGTGGATTAAACAATGATGCTAATGAAATAATAAAATGTAGCCTTGAGAATGGGATACCTTCAACTGTAGCCAAGGTCTTGTGAGTTAAGGAGATTGCACTCTAGTTGGACTTGTAAAAGTTAGTAGAACCCTTGGCATAGATAAGAATATATTAAATCTAGGATCACTCAGGAAGTAGAATTTATGGTCGAAACATGTAATTAACCCGTTGCTATTGAGAGTGAATCCTTAAGATGGTGAAACAAAAGTAGTTTTGAAAGGTGAAGTTTGTCACTTAAATTCAAGGAAAAATCTCTATAATAGGAACACATGTGTAATGTACCCTTCCATCAGCAATATGATTGTGAAAATATGAATTCCTACTTGGAGTAATGGATTGTGAATCAAGAAGAATACAACTTAATTAGTTAACCTACATAACTGGTTGTAATAACTTGAAGAATAAAAGCATTTATTGTTAGTATTAAACAATGTTACGAAATGAACTCGGGATAGGTTTTCTATGGATCTAGTAACCTTCTTTTTTCTTCCTATGAATTTTCCTCCTTATAACAAGAGTATTTTTCCAAACCTAGTAAACACGACTCTTTCAAACAAATCCTTAAGTCAAATATTAGAAGATGCATGTGTGTATATATGTTCCTAATCACAATCATGCTATATAAAGTTATTTCCACAAGAGAAACAAGCGAATTCTAAAGGAACCACTATAGGTGAAATGTTAAACCAAAAACATGCAACCTAGTTGTAAAGGAACGAAGGGTCCCATGTTATGTGTTCTTAGACAATTATAGTCAACTAATAAAAATAGGATTGTAATAAATATTTCACCATGAACAATGATGTGTTGTGGGAAGTGCCTGTGAGTAAGTGTATATTGTCATGGGTCATTGTTGTACTTTGTCATTTTTGGAAATGTGGCTTTGATGTGCATCATGTGTTTCATGTTATATATGTGGGTCCATGGTTACGCAAACGTCTCATGTGTTATACATTATCCTAAGTGATCCTATGTGATGTTATGTATCAAGCAATGTAAGCCAAAAATAAAAAATAAAAAAATTAATCATATTATTATGTGTGTTGTAATTGTGTGTGTAAAATGTAGGCACAACAAATTATTTCCTAAATGTGTTAATGCACCTACATATTTGTAAACTTCATGAATTTAAATTAGGACTTTGTGGGTGTACATATCAATATGTAAAAAAACAAGAAAATTTGATAAAAAAATCATAAACTTTGTAAGATCCCCTTCCCAAAAAAATCACAAACCCACCCAAAAGGAGACCACCACTCAACTTTATTATATAAATTTGATTAAATAATCAATTTTTACCAAATTAAGAAACTAGAAATCATAAAAATGATGCGGACAACACAAGAAGCATGAAAAGAACAAATAACATGCAGCAATAATAACATTATCTAAGATTACGAACCATAAGCAACTGAAATACATTAAGAAGGTTATCATCCTTTACACATAAAATTAAATTAAATTAAAAATCTACAACCATTCTCCCGAAAATTACCCACCATGCCTAAAAGAAATAATCTGTTGATATAGTGGATCAACATCTTTAATACATGTAATTGTACATTTACATGCTGGAAAATATCATTTCCACTAACTAATTGTACATTGAATTAAACGGTCATAGTTGTCCATCAAACATATTTTAAATGGCAGTGAGGGGTTTAAATTTGACGGCCATTTATGGATGTCAAATATTTTTGTGGTGATGGTAACTTTTAAATACTATCTTTCAAACATATTAAACACTGTTATTTATACCAACTATTCTATATCTATGTATTTTTAAGATGTATTTATATATAATATTGTAATTTACATATAAATTTATATAAACAATAAAAGTTAAATTTGAAATATGTAAGTTGTATGTGATAGTTATTTCAAATATTTACAAGCATTTTATTGTTAAAATCATTAAAAAAATGTCTAAATAATCAAATTTAATCCGTGACAGCAATGGTTTAAATTTACTTTTCTATTAATAAAAGGAAGTTTTATTTATTGTAATAGTTTTTAATATATTAATATGTAAACTAATGTAAATTTCAATATATTAATTGAGGGCT
Organism: Taxus wallichiana var. yunnanensis; assembly: GCA_018340775.1. Classification (NCBI taxonomy): domain Eukaryota; kingdom Viridiplantae; phylum Streptophyta; class Pinopsida; order Cupressales; family Taxaceae; genus Taxus; species Taxus wallichiana. Next base: position 323,212,716 of record CM031241.1, on the reverse strand, counting down.
TCAATCTTTTGAACAAAAAGTATTAAATGAAAAAATGAAAAAGTTACAAATATTTAACAACTTAAAAAAATGAAGCAACGTAAATATCATTCAATTCAAACTCTACATACACCTAGAAATGAACATACACATGCCAATCTTCTCTATATCATTAAACAAAACTAGCAATCACACCAAAAGGGTGCAATGGAAACGCCGATAGTCGTAAAAGAAAAAAATTGTGTCATGTGCGAGAGGAGGATATGAAAGCCAAGGAGAGATGGAAATACACCATGTAGTGTACTTGAGTGAATATATAGAAGGAAGCACAGTGGAGTAGTATTTTGAAAAGGAGGGAACAACAACTATTCAATCCGAAGAGAGAAGCAAGTATTGAATCAAAATATGGTTAGTTTAGTCTCCTTCTTTCCTATGGTCATGTTCTTGGTTATGATTTGTAGTGGGAATGTTGGCCAGTGAGATGGGGGAGTAGTTGAATTTGGAGATCTCATTGCATAGGAACACTGACTCAAGGGCCTGGACATCCACAACTCCAAGGACAACATTGATTGTTTTGTTGATTTTTTATCTCTTAAAGAAGAAGGTAAGGTAGATGACGAGGATGAGTTGGAGGGCATGATGAGTAAGGGAAAAACATGAGAGACTCAAACATGATGAAGCTTCCTATCTATAGGTGTTGGTGAAGGAGACTCATCGAAGCCTTTGAGGTCATTGAGAATATGGACAACACAATCAATGGCTCAAGGCTTGCCCCCTTAGACAAGGGTCATTTCGGTCCCTCAATGGCCTATGTAGAGCTTAGGTTCGGAATCAGATAAGAATTTTGAAACTATGTTGCCTCCTCTACGAGGCTTGTGCATTGTGTAAAGGCATATGCTTATCTGCAAGAATGGTGGTGAGGCCATTCACAACGTCTCATGGATTTGTGTAAGGTCCTACAATTGTCTTATGAGATAATGTCTCTCTTTAATGTTTTTTTGTTATGGGTTAATGTGTTTGAAACTGAACACGATTCCATCTAACCCTTTTTAGACATGCACAGACATCACTACAATTGCACTAAAATGGGAGTTCGTAACAAGGAAAAACAAACCATCAAGGCCCAATAGAAGGTAGATTTTGTGGATTTTATTGTCAATGCCGGTGGTGGCGAGGCTGTGGTGCAATGTTTTTGTTTCACACAAAGCACAAGGTCATGGAGGTGCAACTAAAACAATACCATCCAAAGAACAATAGAAACAAAAAAAAATTAATGGAAAAGAATACCAAAGCAAGAATGTTTATTTTATTTTCTTGAAAGATCTTGGGGGTGCATGTCAACATCAACAATAGTACAATATAATTAGGTCCATTCATTGCAATATTTTGGGAAAATGATGATGTTTGAACTTATACAACACGACATTAGAGTTATTTTAGAAATTTATCAATGAAGTGGGTAATGAGATATCCACTATGAGTTAAATTTGACGGTCGTCTACACATTTTTATTATTCTAACCATAAAGTATTTGTAAACATTTGAAATAATTGTTTTATATGACATGTAAAATTTATATATTATTATCATTTTTATATATATTTATATATAAAATATATTACTATGTGCACATGTATATAAATAAACATATAATAATATTATATTTCTTTTTTTTATTATTATTGGTAAATAGTTTTTTGAAAGGGACTATACCCTTGTATACAAAGAGGGCCTAGAAGCCAGAATAGGAATGAAAATCATTACAAGAAGGATCAAGATCCAGATAAGACATAAGAACCCAAGGTAACCAAAGAGTAGCTACCCCAAAACATCAAACCAGTTCGAACACTACAGAAGAGCAGCCAAAAACAACAAAAAAATAGCAAAAAACATGAAGGAAGGCAAAGCAAGAGCAGCACAGATCCACAATTACTTCTTGGCGGCTTTGGCGATTCTGGATTTAATAGTTTGCCAAGAGGTGAACATAGCCAATGTCGTCATATGAGTAGGGTCAGAAATATCCAGCTGTTGAATGGTCTATTTGCTTTCCTTTTCCGTGCCCCAAAGAGATGCTGGTATTCCACTGAGATTAGAGATGTTGCAGACATGTTGCTCAATAAATTCTTTGATTGCACTAATTATAGCCATGTTATGGTCATGGTGAGTCTTGTCTTTCCTAGACGGTTTTCTAAGGAGTTCGAGTTTTTATAGATATCCTCAACCTGTTTATTTTCAAGATCAACCTCCTCCTCCTTCTTCCTCTTACCTTTTTGCTTAGCCAAGTTTTTAACTTCTTCTTTCAACAACAACATGTCTTTTTCTAAGGCTTCCAGCCTTTTTGTGAAGCTCTTGGTGTGTGCCTCCTATGAACCAGTACTGCTAATATGAAGGAGATTATGAGCAACCTCCAAGTCCTGAGGAACGTTCCCGAAATAGGGGTATCCAGGTTAAGTTTTTAGAAGACCTAGTTATAGGTTTGGTTGAAGTGGAGGCGAAGGGGGTGGGAGAAGAGGTGGAGGGATGACAGTGGGAGCCGAGAAGGAAGGAAAAGGGGTAGCAACAACAGTGATGGGGATAGAAGGAGAAGGGATGGGGGTAGTGGCAGTGGAGAGGGGAAAGATGGAACAGAGATGGGGGAAGTTGGAATGCTGGGAAACTTAAGGAGACAAAGTTTATGCAATAAGAATATGAGACCCACGATGCAGAGGGGCCGCACGACCATGCTTTTGGAACTCCAAAATGGAGCGCTCAAGATAATTAAGAAGATAATGAGGGAAACATGTCGTGAAACTTCTGCAGAAGTGATTGAGGAACACAAGATGTTTTAAGGGCACTGTGACGAATCTCCCCTCCAAAGAGATGTATCGAACCATCATACGGGTGACCTCGTCAAAAGGCGGAGGGATAGAACTGACCTGCAAACTTTCCGTGACGAAGACCAGTTTCTCATTACCCTCAACAAACTTCCTCTCCTCAATAGTCCTGTCAATCCTTTTATTAAAAATCGGTACCCATCCATCCCAAGGCCTGTTGCTTGGCTATTAACTCTTCATTGATCACAATTTTCTACCCGCCATATTCAACTTTGTGATCCTTCCAATCCTTCGTAAATTGCACGGAAATGCTTTGGTCGTGACCTTGTATCTTCTCAATAAAATTTGTGATGCCTCCCTGGTTGAGAAGATTCCAAAGCTCTTCATTATTCTTCCACTCTGGGTCCTCGCTGGGCTCGATCTGACAAGGGGCTCCTCCCATTTTCACCATGCTTAAGTGATTGAAAGTATAATCTTCAAAATCCCTATGAGGATTTCTATAATAGATGCAATTTCCAATCTGCCTTTCTCTGTTTTTTCTCACGCGATGGGAATGATGATTAGTGTAGCCATTGTTGTCATAACAGTTCCCACGAATTCCTACGTGAATGCTGTTATGTACCTAGGAAATCCCACATGCATGAACTTCAGCCCCCTTAGAAACCCACTCCAAATCATCATCATCCTTACTACGGACTTGAAAATCTGTAAAAACCTATTTAAAAGCTGTTATAGGCACAATATTTCCTACATGTGTGGCTTTAATCTTCATATAAATCCACTTTAAGTCATCATTATGCTTTCTATATCCTTGATTGCCCATCAAGATCTACTTGAGTGTTGTTTTAAACTTATCAGCACGTGTGAAAGTCTTATTCTTAAAGACCCACTCCAAATGCTCATTTATCTTATCCCAAATTTGCATGCTCATAAGTATCCACTTGTATGTTGTTTTGAATCTGCTCAGGAATGTGATCACTATTATCCCAAATAATGTGATTAACATTTATGCCATAGTTAGCCAATGCATCTGCCACCTTGTTACCCTCCCGGTAAGTATGCTTGATCCGAATATTATTGAAGGTTTGGCAAATACTTATGGATTCCAAGATGAAGTCCTTGATGTTCCAACTTGGAGGCGAACACTGATTAAGATGATTAATGATATTAAGTGAGTCTCCTTCCAAAATGATATTTTGGATATTATGAGTCTGAGAAATTCTAAGGCCCCATAAAGTGATAATGCTTTAGCAAAATGATTAGTTTGTATTCCCATTTTACCAACATAAATAACAACCAAAGCGCTCTATGATCCCGGATCACTCCTCCCCCAGCTGTAATCCCAGGGTAATCCTTAAAGGCCCCATCAAAGTTCAACTTATACTTGTTGAGATTAGGAGGATGCCAATGTATAAGAGATCTATCAATATTATTCAGAATTATTTCAGATATTATCAGCTCCAATCTACCATTGGGACAAGATATGCTCTTCATTTTTTAGATAACTCTTGTTCTTGGGGGGTTTAAATCTAGCAATATTCTCTTTAATAGCATTAGAAATTTTCCCAATACTGAGCTTATAATTATGTTTACTATTTATAAAGATGATATCATTTCTATCTTTCCATATCCTCCAAATAACATGAGGTATTACCAAATTCCAGAGCCTTCTCACAACATAATGTTTATAGGGTGGGCTCCATTGGGTCCAGAGCTGACTGATGTCCTTCGGAACCACCCAGGAAGCTTTAAAATTAGAGAGAGCAAAACTCCACATTTTGGTAGCATATTCACAATGGATAAACAAATGACTGATATCCTCAGAGTATTTTTACACAGATGACATCTATTAGGCATTATGAAACCTTTTCTTATCAGGTTGTCAGTGGTAAGAATTCTGCCCCTGAGAGCAAGCCAAAAGAAAAAGTTAATTTTAGGTGTTAGCTCAGTCATCCAAATTCTACTCCATTTAAACTCAGTTTGACTATTGTCAAAGAAAGTATTATAACCAATTTTAACAAAGTAGTCCCCATCAATAGAATTACTCCAGACCAATTCATCCTTAACGTCCAGCTAACTTAAGGGGATAAGGTCCAACTGATCTTGTAGGGAGGAAATAGTTTGGATCAGATCATCTCTATCCACAGAAATTTTTTCCATTTCTTTTTGTTACCATTTCTTTCAATATAATCCTTGATTCTAGTGCCATACTTGCTTTCAAGACTGTCTTTGACTACACCAAATCTATCCATAAGGTTGCAATTAAACCAGTTATCATCCAGAATTTTATATCACAACCATCTCCCACTTTCCATTTACTTCCTTGTTTGATGAAATTTCTGATCTTCACTAAATTATTCCAGAAAATAGAACCATAAGGAAGATGCTCATCTTGAAGAAAAGTAAAGACTGCTTGTTGATTAAGGTATTTAACCTTAATTAATTCTATCCATGGTTACTTCTCAGATAGCATTCTCCAGCCCATTTTCACAATAAGAGCCTCATTCATTTTCTTTATGTCTTTTATGCCTGGCCCCCAATAGATTTTGGAGTACAAACCTTATCCCAAGCAACTAAGTGATATTTAAACTTCTCCTCCATGCCCTACCATAAGAAGTTTTTCTGAATCCTCTCAATTCTTTCTCTGAAGGTAGAAGGGATCTTATATAAAGACATGATATAAATAGGCAGATTTTGAAGAGTGTTTTTTATGAGTAGGCACTTACTAGCACTAGATAGAATGGCTCCTTTCCATCCAAGCCTTTTTTTTTTAAAATCTCACCAACAAATCATTCCACACCTTGGTAGAAACTTTTTAGTGCCAAGAGGGAGTCCTAAGTATGTGGCTAGAAGTGAACTTATTTTACAGCCCAAAATTTTTGCAATTTTAAGTTGTCTTTCCTCAGGAGTGTTGAAGAAGAAAATGGAGCTTTTATCATAATTGATCTCTTGCCCAGAAGCATATTCGTAAAGTTTCAGAATAGCCTTGGTAGCCTTAGCTTCAAGGATGGATGCCATTAAAATAAGGATTGTATCATCCGCAAATTGCTGATGAGAAGCTGCTTGGCTGATGGAAGTGGGCTTTGAACCTTTCAAAAGACCATCAATAACTGCTTTACCAATTTTTCTACTAAGATTGTCTGCCATAAGAATGAAGAGTAGGGGGGATATGGGGTCCCCTTGTCTTAGCCCTCTGTTGCTTGTGAAAAATCCCACCAACTCACTATTAACCACCACTGAGAATTTGACCATAGAGATGCAAGCCTTAATAATTTTTCTGAATTTAGCAGGAAAACCAAATTTAATCAAAACTTTGTCTAGAAAAACCCAAGAGACCTTGTCAAAGGCTTTATTCATATAAAGCTTAAGGACCATATTCACTTTTTTATTATTTTCCATAAAGTGTATGGACTCATGTACTGATAATCACTCCATCTTGGATGATCATACCTTTAATGAATCCACTCTCTTTGCCTTGAGATAAATCATTCATAATAAATTGAAGCACAGTAGCAATGATTTTGGTAAAAATTCTATAGATAACATTCACAAGGTGATGGGTCTAAAGTATTTCAAGTCATGTTGTTTGCAAATCAGCAGCACCCCTGGATGTTGATCAGGCTTCTAATTTGATCATTCTAAGCATCCAGTGTGATTGCACAACATTGAATCCTCTTCCCAAGTGTGGGACTTGCAAAATGGAAGAGGAATCTCCAGATTAGAGGCTAGTTCCTCAACTCCTCTGATCAGCTATTTCACTTGCACAATTGCAGAGGTTTAAACTCCTAAATCTACTCTAAATTCCAAAGGGACAAGGATAGAAAATGCAAAAAGAAAGAACTAATGCTAATAGGTGATGCACCAAAGGAGTTGTAGACACCTGATGCTGCATGAAATACACAATCCACAAGGAAACACAGCACAAAACATGCACAAATGCTCAAAATGTAATGAAAGATCAAGAAATCAATGATAGATATATGAAAGGATTGAGGGATTTTAATCACAGAACATATATCAACATCTCAGATCCAATACAGTACATTACAGTGATCCAGAGGCAAGAAAAGGTGCTGCATTACATGGAAAGGTAAAATTTCTTCACAAATTCTACCAAGGAGGAAGAAAAAGGAAGTTGCAGAGCTGAAAAAGTGTCTCCCCTTGCAAAATGAACTCATTCTGGCTTTTACAGTGCAAACCACGACCCCAGGAGAGAGAAACGCAGGAAAACATGCAAGGGGTTCAACCATTGACCAAAATGCCATCAAAACAGCATGGGTGCCCTGACAGACCCATTCCTTGACATTTTTAACCATGCTGGGAGAGAATGCGAGCCATTCTTCATTAAAAACGGTGGTTAAAACGTCATTTTTGTCCATGAGCACGTGCTAGAGGCGTTTCTTGATTTTCTCTCTCCAAACTCCACCAAAATTCAAAATAACCCTAGAATCTTGTAGATAATTTCACCATATTTCCATTGATATAAAGAACGTGAAAAACCGAGCTCTGGATCGAAAGATATGGCGATTTGAAGTTTTAGGGCAAAACAGGGCCAAATCGGGTCGGTGGGAAAAAATTCAAATTTTTGCACCTTTTTGGTCATTTGGAAAATTTTCCAAAATTTCCCCACGCTCTGCCACTCTAGGTGCCACATGGTGGCATCTCATTGGCCACGGGCCTTTTAGGGGAAATTTTTTCCAAAAAACTCCGCCGAGCCATAACTTCAAAAATACATGGAGTTAGGAGGAAAACTTTACCTTTCTGGAAAGCTGAGAAAGAGCTCTATCCAATGGTGCCATTTCTAGAAGGTTTTGAGTGCCTGAAAAGCAAAATTTTGTGACTGAGGCACAAGAGAGGGAAGAATGAGAGGAGTTAGCCACAAAATGAGCAGGGGGCACATTTTGGATAACAATTTTGGCGACTCAGAGGGGTCATCTACTGCTGGATGAAGTTACCAGTTGCCTTTTAGCAATCCATTGGGTATGGAGTCATAAGAAATAACCTGAAACCAACCTGATATCTTGAAAACTTCCCTCTGAGCCACTTGAAACCCATTGAACTTAGAGTTGTTCTCACCAAAATGCCACTTAAAATAGCTGTGCAAGAGCAAAACCAGCACCAAAACTATTTACAAAACTGAAAATCATACATGCTCCAAATGGAACATGCAGAGTGTGCACAAGCACTTATTTTACTGAAAGCAAACCTACCTACTCTATTCTAACTAGAAGCAAAGGTAAGCTAAACAAACCCTGCAACTGGTTGTGCAAAATAGCTTCCTTTCTTCAAAATTGGCAACCATGCAACTGATTTGGCATTGAACATGGCTGATTGGATGAATGGAAAATCAACAAGAAGCTGGTCTTCCACCCAAATCATCAAGGTATCAGGTGAAGGAAAATTCAATACCTCTTTTAGTTGTTCTGCATTTGGATTGGAGAGGTATGACAGCTGATCCTTGGTTCTTTGTAGCTCATCCTCATGCTTAGGAGAAAGCATGACTGGTTGTGACTTCTCCTTTGGTTCCAATGAAGCCAGATACTGATTGGGCAAGGTATGGTCCTTTGAGTATACCCATTGCCCTGATTTTCAACTCCAAGAATGGAGTTCTCTTGTAAACCCTTTTGAATGGATGGTGCAGAAGCAAAGGTAGAACCTTTTTGCCCTTTCTCTTCCTCCAATGAAGGACATGAAAGATTAAAATCTTCCAATCTTGGTTCCAAAGAGCTGCTATAAGATGCAGGCTGCTGCAAATGGGTGCTCTCCTTCATGACAGTAGGCTCAGGTGTTTGGAACATGGATGATGAAAGAGAGAATGGTAGGAACTCAACCGGTTCTTCTTCATCAAAACAGTCCTCCAAATCTGACAGATAAACTACCTCATTGTTGTCCTACTGCAAATGCTCAACTTCCTCCATGGTATCCTCTTGATCTGTAACTTGATCATCATGGTTTATTTCATCCTCCAACATTGAGTTTGAGAGATCAAACTCTTCTTTAGCACTAGAACTCGAGAGAGATGAAGTAGAAAGAAGAATTGAAGGTTCTCTTGTAGCCTGCTTTGCGCTCAAAGCCCTTGGATCTACAATTTTCTCCTCCACAACTACAGTGTGCTCCTCTTCTTTTGGATTTGGAACAGCTTCTCCCTCTTCTACTACTTGAAGACAATCTTGTTCTTGATAGAACTCTTCCTCTAGCACAAAGTTCGTTGTCAAACTCTTTGATCTGCTACTCTAGAGGACAAGTTGGGACTATAGGATCTTCTTCAGAGATTTCTTCCTCCATGGCTGATTGTGCAACTTGAATAGAATCAACATTCATTTCAAATAGAATGCTAACATGGACACTAATTTTTGAGCAAAATGATTGCTGATCTGCTTCTTCTTTTTGCTCTTCTCCTGCTGCAGCAAATTCAGTCCTAACCACCACTTGTTTTCCAGCTCCAACCTCTTCTAAAGGCTTAATCATCAAGGGGATCCTTGTCATCCCAAATTTAAGAGCCCAACTCTTGAGACTTTGAATTTCTTCATCCTTGTTTGGCTTTTCTTTTTGCTATTGTTTTCCTTGACTAGAATTTGATTTTTATCCTCCAACCACCACGGAATTTGATGGTCTGTAGACCGTTTTTGGTATTTTAACCGTAAATTACAATTTAATAAAAAACAAACCTGTCAATTTAGCTGTAATTTTTTAATAAAACTGTATTTCAGCAAGTTTATATTATTTAAAAACTGTAAAATTTCATAATAGTCAAATATATATATATATATATATGAAATCGGATTGGATTTTATTCATTTTACAAATATTCTATAAATCATATTGATAATGATTTTTAATAATTCCCAATTTAAATTTAGAAACTAAAATAAGTTTTTGTGAATAATGAATTTATTAAACTCAGAGTTCACACGTTGTCTTTGCTTTTTCTAAAAACATATAAGTTTCTAATTTCAATGATATTGTGACTGTATTTATTTTCATTTTGTCATTACCAATTGCAATCTACAAGTTTCAATTTAACTTTTATGCAAGTTTCAATTCAAATTTTTATTGCTGTAGGAAAATTTAAGGAATCTTGTTACAGACATCCAAGAAGAAGCTTGAGATACAGACATCAATACAGGTACATGATTATTATTTTGAATAACATAGAATTATTACATATTACAATTTCATTTTTCTGGAAGCAAGGACTGTAAACTAGAGGAAAAATTGGGCCTTCAGTAGAGTAGACAAAGATATTTCAGTTGGGTTTTACAAAATATATAAAGATATTTATGTGACATATTCATCTCATCATCTACTCTTGAAGGCAACTTTTTTATCTCTGAACAAGAACATGAACCAATATTTCTAAATACCTGAGATCTTTTCCAGTATCATTTTTGCCACCACGGAAGAATTGGTTGATTAAGCCTTGCAGACATACATGTTTATCGACAAATCACAGATTTAGATTGCATATGTCCTTTCTTTTCAACAGCTTTGAAGTTGGACTGAAATCAAGGGTATTTCCTTCGAAACTTGTCGTGGTAAAAAATGGCTTGGGTTTTTAGATATATTTTTGAAAAATGCCCTCCTTGAAATCAATATTTTTTGTTATTCAAAAATATAAAATTACAATTCATCAGTTGTTGTTAATGGCAACAATGATAAGAGGTTTATCATTGGCATTGAGTGCTTCATAGTTGGGAATCAGGATAGATTATAGGCCTTGCTACCACGATTGTTTCTGCTCTCATAATTTACTATTCTTCTTCTTTACTAGCCTATTGTTATAGGATTATTCATCCAGTCAGAGTCGCCGCTCAATAATAAAATACCGAAAAATTAGAGAAGGAAAATCTTTAAGCTGGTAAACTTCCCTTCTCATTTTAACATCTGAATTTCTGTTTTACAATACCCACAAGAAAAATTGGATTTTTACTAAATTTAATTTATAAATATATTTATCATCCTAAAATTATTTAAAAATGATATATATCAATTAAGATTTTTTGACAATTTAAAATTTTACTAAAAACGTAAATTGAAAGGTAACTATATCACGAAACCGTCATGAAATTTCCTTTTGACAGGCAAGGGTGACCGTCAAATTCAGTCTGCTCCCAACATGGATTTGGGAATGCAAGAGGAGAAGTGGATTGTAACTCAAATGGCTCAGCAATTTTTTGTGGTGGTGGAGGAGGTAGAAACTCTTGTTTCTTTGGAGGAGAGGGTATTTCTGTTAGCTTTTGTGGAGGGGATGACTGTTTGGAAGGAAAGGGGAAGGAAGAATTGAGATGTGGTGGAAGACTAGGGAATGGAGAAATGGAATTAACTCCTGGGTAACATTGATTTGGATTTAGAATTTGAAATTCCAAATGAGATGATGTTACTTGAGTAATGGGAAGAGAAAAACTAGATGATGGTGTAGAACTTACCCATTGACAAGGTTGTTCAACACCAAGTGTATAGGCCTCTATTTCTGTTGTCCATTGTGCAAGTTGGGGCAGCATCTTCATCATGAAGTCCAGCTTCTCCTGAGGGCTGAAGTGTCTTGGAAAAGGGCCTCCCCATGGACAAGGAGTCCTGCAACCAATTCTGAAAGCTTTCATTTGTGCTTGAGCCCTGGATAGCACCATGTTTACCTCCATCTTTTGGATTTGTTCCAGCAGATCTGCATTTTCTTCTTGACTGCCCTCACAACCAGCATACCCTTGTGCTTGACATGCTTCATATCCAAACTGACTTTGGCACTTCTACTCATATGGGTAGACATGGTGATTTTGAATTTGATCAAAATTATGATTTGGAGGATTTGTAAAACATGTTGGAGGTGTGATATATTGCTGTTGTAAATGTGAATTCCATGATGGAAATGAAGTCATGATTGCACAACTTCATGGAATGGAAAAGAATGAAAATGATGGAAAGAAGAATGGATGGAAATGAATGGAAAACAGGTCTACAACTTAGAGAATGAGTTGTTTACCAGATGGAGTCGCCAGATGTGCTTTTGAAAGTGCCTCCAAAAGGATGAATCTTTAACAGGAACACACCAACCTGTCAAAGATAAAGTGAAAGACCTCTAAGGTCCCACCGGGCGTGCCAAAACTATTGTTGCAAATCAGCAGCACCCCTGGATGTTGATCAGGCTTCTAATTTGATCATTCTAAGCATCCAGTGTGATTGCACAACATTGAATCCTCTTCCCAAGTGTGGGACTTGCAAAAATGGAAGAGGAATCTCTAGATTAGAGGCTAGTTCCTCAACTCCTTTGATCAGCTATTTCACTTGCACAATTGCAGAGGTTTAAACTCCTAAATCTACTCTAAATTCCAAAGGGACAAGGATAGAAAATGCAAAAAGAAAGAACTAATGCTAATAGATGATGCACCAAAGGAGTTTTAGACACCTGATGCTACATGAAATACACAATCCACAAGGAAACACAACACAAAACATGCACAAATGATCAAAATGTAATGAAAGATCAAGAAAGTAATGATAGATATATGAAAGGATTGAGGGATTTTAATCACAGAACATATATCAACATCTCAAATCCAATACAGTACATTATAGTGATCTAGAGGCAAGAAAAGGTGTGCATTACATGGAAAAAGGAAGTTGCAGAGCTGAAAAAGTGTCTCCCTTGCAAAATGAACTCATTCTGGCTTTTACAGTGCAAACCATGACCCCAGGAGAGAGAAACGTGGGAAAACATGCAAGGGGTTCAACCATTGACCAAAATTCCATCAAAATAGCATGGGCGGCCTAAAGACCCATTGCTTGACATTTTTAACCATGCTGGGAGAGAATGTGAGCCATTCTTCATTAAAAACGGTGGTTGAAACATCATTTCTGTCCATGACCACGTGCCAGAGGTGTTTCTTGATTTTATCTCTCCAAAATCCACCAAAATGCAAAAATAACCCCGGAATCTTGTAGAGAATTTCACCAAATTTCCATTGATATAAAGAACGTGAAAAACCGAGCTCTGGATCAAAAGATATGGCGATTTGAAGTTTTAGGGCAAAACAGGGCCAAATCGGGTCGGTGGGAAAAATTCAAATTTTTGCACCTTTTTGGTCATTTGGAAAATTTTCCAAAATTTCCCCGTGCTCCGCCACTCTAGGTGCCACGTGGTGGCATCTCATTGACCACGGGCCTTTTAGGGGAAATTTTTTCCAAAAAACTCCGTTGAGCCATAACTTCAAAAATACATGGAGTTAGGAGGAAAACTTTACCTTTCTGGAAAGCTGAGAAAGAGCGCTATCCAATGGTGCCATTTCCAGAAGGTTTTGAGTGCCTAAAAAGCAAAGTTTTGTGACTGAGGTACAAGAGAGGGAAGAATGAGAGGAGTTAGCCACAAAATGAGTAGGGGGCACATTTAGGATAACAAGTCCTTAGCATCCATTTTTTTGGAGCAAGCACAATTTGGGTGTTATTCGGGTCTTTCAAAAGATCCTAGTTCTATAGAATTCATTCACCACCACTCGAGAAGATCATCCAACATATTTCCCAAAATTTCTAAAAAAAGTTAATCGAAAAACCATCTGGGCCGAGAGCCTTGTCGCCTTCTAAAGTGAACACGGCTTTTTGCGATTCTTCTAGTGTGACAACTTTAGTGATATCTTTAAATCTCTACTCCTCAATTTTTCCTTGGGGAATAGCCTCCAACATGAAAGAAATTACCTCATCAGCAATGATATTCCTCTCATTAAGAAGTTTTTTATAGAAATTGAGAGCTTCCTCTTTGATATTGTTGGGATATTTTATAACAGTGCCATTACTTTTAGCCACTTCCATAATCCTATTACAAGCTCTGTGCTTTAGAGTGGTCATATGAAAAAACTTTGTATTTCTATCTCCTTCTTTTAGCTAGATAGCCCTAGATTTTAGTCTCCATAAGGATTCTTCTCTGCTACAAATCGTATGCAGCTCTGAAAGAATATTCTTTTCCTCAGTTTGGTCTTCAAAAGATCTCCCCATTGTATTCATTTTGATTTACAGATCTTAGAGTTTTTGTTTTAAATTCTTTTTTTTTTTCAAACACATTACCAAAAACTCTTTTATTCCAAATTTTAACTTGTTTTTTAACATTTTTGAGCTTCTGAATCAATCTAAATTGAGCAGTGCCTTCACCATTCCAAACCCACCACTCTTTAATTTTGTCATAAATGTCATCATGCTCCATCCACATCTTTTCAAATTTGAATGAGCTTCTAATGGGCTTAGTCCAATTGAGAAGATTTAAGGCAATCGGATTGTGGTCCGATCCAATTCTGGGTAGGGAAGAGAGGTGGAAGTCCTGATTGAGAATCCAACTAGCAGAAATCAGGGCTCTATCTAGTCTAACTTGGATTAGATATTTTCCCAACCTTCTGTTGGTCCAGGTGTATTTATTCCCATGGAGATCCACATCCAAGAGATTAAGATCAGCAACAAAATCTGCAAATTCATCCATACCTGTGGAAAAGCTGGAGATTCCTCCATATTTTTCACCTGGGTTTAGAGGAGAATTAAAGTCACCCATGATAAGCCAGTTGGCTGTAATATGTTGGTTTCTAAAGATCTTAAGATCAGTCCATAGTTTACGTCTCCCACTAACCGTATTAGGGGCATAGATATTAGAAAGGATCCATTCACCATTGTTCTCAATAGCATGAAATTTAATAGCAAGATGATTAGTGCTAGCATTAAGAATCATACCAGTACAAAGTGTCTTTTATCCCAAAGAGTAGCCAGACCTCCAGAGGCTCCCTGAGAGTCCACCGCAGCCATGTCAGAGTTTTCCCATAAATTCTTTTTACTAATTTCAAGGATCTTAGCTTTCATCTTAGTTTCCTGCAAAATCAAAATACTAGGACTACTAGAATCCCGTAACTCCTTAATGATTCTTTGTTTGGAGTTTTCGTTTATCCCTCAGATGTTCCAAGAGATAATCTTCATTTAATAGGAGTGGGAGCTGGGATTTCCTAATGGCTCAATTGACATTAAGTGCCATCTACAATGTATTTATCTATTCTCTTGGATCTAAGAGTATTTTTTGAGGGCCTTCCTCTTTTAGAACTACTTCCAAAATCTACTATTCTTCTAGCAAAAGATCTAGTAGTTCTAGATGTTGAAGTTTCCCAATTGTCAATTTTCTTTTTCTTTTCACTATAGAGCGATTCTGGGATCATTTCAAATCCTTTCATTCTCTTTTTTTGAAATGACCTCTATGAATCCAGAAGTTAGCTCCTCATCTTCCTTAAATGGCGTTACTTCTCCCTCCTCTTTCTCTCTCTGATTACTGTCAATAAAGTGTAGATCTACTGATTTGTTGCTGAAGCAAGGGTTTCCCTTTGTGGTTGAGATTTTACTTTCGACCCTTGGAGTGTTTTTCTGCAATGCTTCTTCTGAACCCATGTTGTCCTTCTCCAACATTTCCTCAATGATGCACAGAGAATTATCTATCTCAATTTCCTTAGTGTAATTTTGCAGTTCCAAATTCTAAGCTAGATCCTTAGGAATGATATTTACCTTTCTTGTTCCTTCTTGTTCATCCACCTCCATAGTCACCTTTCTTTGGATTTTGCATTTCTAAGTCCTCTTTTTTCGATTGGTGCTCCATGCAAAGCGCCATGGGGTTTTTGGACACCAGACTAGGTGTTTCCTTATTGGAGTTCTAAACCCACTTTTTCCTTTTTTTTGTAGTTCAAATCAGTGGTTAGGGGCTTTTTTTTCTCTCCATCTTTCCTTGTCTAGCACCTTGCTTCCCTTTGTCTTATCTAAATCTCCCTCAAGTTGTTCTTTCTTTTTGTGTTTATCCTCCTCTGTAGAGATCTCCTTATTAGGGCATTTTTGGTGAAGTTTCCTATACGATGACATTTCTTACACCTTAAATGAAAGGTTTCATATTCGATTTTTTGGATCCACATTCCATACTTAGATTTCAAGATGATGTGCTCCAGTAACTCCTACTCCATTTCAGAAGAAATGCGAAATGAGCAAAAGCAAGTCTGGATCTGTTTCTCATGGGTCCATCTAGCCCGATCGAAGCACCTATGGATTTAGCAATGTTTAGCAAGATTTCATCATCCCAAAATTGCAACGGTAGCCTAGGAGTCTACACTAGATTGGAATGGTGTTTATATTTTCAATGTTCGGGTCAAACCCAGGATACCATTTTTTCAAAAAGAGGCCCATATTACCCAGCCACCACGGGCCTCCCAGAAGCACCAATTCCAAATCAGTCTGTTGATTAAATTTTGCCAAAAAAACCCCGTGGCATAATGGTAATACTCAAATTCCCCTTAGGTTTCCACTTTCTAAGAGCCCATTTTCTAATAAAATCAATATTAGGTCTGGAGCCTAGAAACTTACCAACAAGGGAAAGATTCACTTTGTCCAAAGCCCTATTTACGCAGCCATCTGGAACCATTAGACAGGTAGCACCTTCATTGTCCTTTTCCCACGTGAACTGCCCTCTTTCAGAGATTGTGGACCCACTTTTTGTTAGGGTTTTGAAGAATCTTATTCCAAGCCAAAGGTGTGGATCCCAGCGTGTCCACTTTTTCAGTTTGCATAGCTTTTCATCCGTCGATTTCAGTCGAAAGCGCCTCCTCTCGGCCTATATTTGGCCTAGATCGCAGACATTCTGCAGCCAATATAGTTGAAACCACACTGACTGTACCTCCGTCGCTATCTCCATCACTCGCTATATTATATTTCTTTATTAATGATATATAAATAACATTATTTTGTATTTTTAGAATACAATATTAAAATATTTCATTTAGTACGAGATAAATCTATTTTATTATAAATTATAATATTTTATTTTATTAAGCATAAATGTTTTTACAAATTTTAAAATTAAAAATAATTATACTATTAAGAATGACTTGTACTATTTTATTTCCATTTTAGGTATATAGTGTCACTCGGTTAAAACCATTAGCCGGCCTATCAAGGTGTTGTCATAAGGGCATTGTCTACTTGGCCTTACAAGACTCAAGAGAAGGCCTGGAATTTCAAATTTTTCTTCTGTCAAATCAAATATTTTTGACATTTTAGTTCTTTTATAGTGGGTCTCGTAAATTTTTTATTTTTTCTATATTTGTTTTTATCATGCCCTCTTATAAATTTGTATATTTCCATATATTTATATAAGATTATTTAGAAATTTCGAATCATTTGTAAATGTCATTCTTTATAACTACCAATTTTTGTACCGATAATATATAACTAAAATAACAAAAAAAGGCCCACACCTAGTCAATTTCCAAGCCTTTCAAGAACCAAAAAAATGAGAAATTTTGAAAAATATAGGAATAAAATGGTATTATACTACACGTGTAACTTACTCACATGTCCCACACCTATCCTACGGTGTTCATACTAAATAATATTTTCAATCGTGGTCCACTTTATTTTCTCCAAGTTATTCACATTATTCATGCAATTATAAAGGGGGTGAAAGGGGAAAATCCAAGAGGTTTGAAGTTCTAAACCCAACCACAATGCTTGATTTTTATATCGTTATGTAGCCCCCTTTTCAGTTATAAATCCCCAATTGCACGAAAATAGGTGATGCACTAACAATCATCGATAAATAAGCCCTTTCTGCAATTTTACATATGAGCGATAAGTAGATTTAATTTGGTAGGTCGAAAGTTGTAAGCTCCTTCTTTAAGAATACTGTGTAATATTTGGGTCTGAAAGAGATTCCTTGTAATCTTGTTGAGGCACAAAGTTTCTCCCAGCTCAAATAAAATTAATGAGGCCCTAAAGGAAAATCTAAAAACCCCACCACTCCACCGTTGTAGCTGCAACGCCTTAGACCAAGTTATCTCTTATGATGGCTTGATTTAACGCAGATGGCATGTTACTGTTCGATGCTGAAAGCCTCTTTAGATATGACAAATTTGGAAAAATTTTATTCTCAAAATAGGTGTTGTAAGGGAACGCAGGGAACACAAGACATTTTTGGTGTGGTCAAGATTGGGAGTATTATTAACACTGTAACCACATCTATTAAGTGATACAATTAAGATTCAAAGTTTCTTGCATTTATTGTCTAAACATGGTTAAATTAATCACACTTATTTGAAGAGGTTGGTGGCCCATCCTACATTATGCTTATTATTTTCGCTACAATATACATTCACGTTTCCTGCATCATGTATAACCAAGGTGCTAAAATTGTCACACGCACTTCCACAACTTTGGTTGATAGCCCACCTGGAACATCATCCCCTTCATAGAAAACCATGTTCCGTCTGTTTGTAGACAGAGATAGTAGCTACTTTCATGTGTAAAAGGTCAATGATGATCATGTAAAAATGATGATAGGCCGTGAAAAGTAAGTTGTGGAAATTTTTTCATTTAATTTTACTCACGTAATGATCTGTTAAAATATAGCATTGGCGTACATCATCGTATGTACCTCCGATTACATCTAGGCTTTCCATCCACTTTGTGTAGACACTAAAATTGGATCACACTCTTCTTGGCCCCTTGTTAAATAATCAACTTGAACACACTAACCTAGCCATGGCCCCTTACACCCCCACACTAATATTAATTTAATTAATTTAATTAAATTAATCCATGTCCTCGAAATATTTATTATTTAATTATCCTAATTAAGATAATTTCCACCCCACCACATCACATAGACACCTCACCTAGCCACCTCACCTTAAATATATTCTTAGTATGTTGCCTTAACTAACTAAGACCTAACTAAACCCTAAAAATCAATGCCTACATCCCCTCTAACCACATTCCTACATAAGAAAAGGTAACTCCCGGTATTTCGCGAGATGAATAGAGAGATTTGGCAGAAATCATTGCCATGATTTCCTATTTTTAGTAAACCTAGGGAATCTTGCTTTAACTAATGACGATCACCCCTAAACCGATGCCAGTCAACCCAGAACCGTCGTCAGCTACATCTTATTCCCTTTGGTAACTTTATTTCAAAGTTAGCACATTACGAGAAAAGGAAGGAGACCGAGAGCTATATGCAAGTAAAAAAGCATCCTTTTATGCATCTAGGCATCCAAAGCCATTACGGGATTAATCATAGAGACATTGCATTAACAAGAGCACTCGGGAAATCACCGCTACAGACAATACACGTATTCTCTAATCAACCACCTCCACCACTCAAAGAATCGATTCATAACACAGTAATTATGGCCCTAACTAGTATGGTTTATTCCAGTTAGTAATCTATATTACTCTGTTATTAATCTATTCTTTTGCATGTTTATTGCTTCATCACCCACTTTCCTGTGAACACAAAAATCCCTTCACCCATATAACCAAATCACCTATCCTCACCTATTGTATACTTCTAAGCATACCTAAGACCTATACAGACCTCCCCATTCACTTTCCCAAACTTTATTTAATCCCATATCACCCCTACCATTTAATCTATTTTGAGTTTCCTTTACCTCGACCATACCGACGCGGTTATCCACAACCGTCATCGGTTATACCTAAACCAACATCGGTCACATTTAGCCGATGTCGGTCTCTGTGTTTTACACCTTGACCAAGAACAAACCCAACAATCACCCTACCAGTTGACCTAAATAACCCAAAATAAGTTCTAACCTGGGCCCGTAACCTTGACAAATACCTCAGCTCTTAGATCTAACTATAGCCTAGCTTGTTGTGATTAGATTTGCTTATTGTACTTGAATGAGATACCTAAATCATATCAACTACAATAGGACTTTGTTTATTTCTCGCATTAACTTGTTTTAAATAGTGGATTGACAGTCGTCTAGGAAGTATCACACTTCCGGAACTAGCATATGCTAGGAAGTCCACTGTCATATATCATTTAACTATCTTTTTTGTTCTTGTTGTCTATTACGGGTAGTTCCTCCTAGCCAAAAGGAAGTGGCACATTTAGTTGTGGATCAAGAAGTCGAATGCACGCAAAACCATCAACCGACCAAGTATTTAATAGGTATTCCTCGTTGGCCCTTACCCTTATTTGTTTCGTCACTTGAAAAGGTAAAGAAAATGGTAAAAAAGCGGCACGCCGGTGGGACCCATCAGGGGTTCCTTATCATTTAGTCATTCCTAGGTGAGATTTGTGTGTTTGTTTCCCTTTGAAAAGCTTCCACATTAATTTTATTCTTTGGAATCATTCTCCTTCTTTCTATTGTCTAAAAACAATCATGTTTTTGGTGCTTTAAAAAGAACACATCTTCCTTTCTTTTGCATTGCATTAGTGAAAGAGCATCCCTCTTCCTATTCATCTCTTGCTACATCGAATATCACACTTCAATTTGGGTTTAAAACACTTGCATTGCATTCTGATTTGTTGCATTATTAGCTCACATTAAAATTGAGGGCAACCTATATGTTGGAAGTCATGCCCAGCTGATGGTTGACACAAAGAATCGTAGAAAGCACATTTTCTCTCTCTCGTGTGTCTTACCAAACTTGCACAAAATCAAAATATACACATCTTTCTTAAACAACATCTTACCCGAGAACATCTGTTAGTGATCACACGATCCGGTTGGCAGGTACTCCCCAACTCGTTGCCTCTATCGAGTCATCATCTCAGAGGATGGCCCGCCCCCACCATAACATACTTAAAACCTCTCCTTTTAGATATCCTTCTTCATAGGACACCTTCCCAACCAAAAATATGTTCTAAATACACACAGTCAGTCCTAAATAACATAAGCTAAACAAACATAAGAAAATCATTGTTAGGATCGTGCTTTTTCTTAGCATTCTTCTTGGTTTGTGTTTTGAGGTGTGAGACTATAACTCTCCATTTTTCTTCTTCCTTGCACACTCCACCATCGTAGTTGGAGTATTCTGACTTTGTCTCAGTGTGTTAGGGCCCCATATCCTCATTCTTAGGTTTCTGAGTTTGATTCTTCACTTGATTTAATTCACAAAACCAATTTTCTTCATTCCTTTCTAATTTCACAGTCACTAATGTCGGTCCAGTGACTGTCGCCGGTTCACATCTGATCATCTCGGTTAAACCCTAACCGGTGTCGGCTTCTAGCTTTCTAGTTACTTTACCTAGAATAGCTTTCACCATTGCTTATATTTTGTTTCTATCCCTCAAGGCATCATTATGTTTCTCCCTTGTTGATGATTTTGTCATACATAGTTTCACCAGTACAAATCCAACATTCCTACTTCATTCTTTGAGATTGGTTTTCTTCCACATGAGTGTTTGGTATCGGTTTTAAATACTATCATCGGTGTTTCCCTAGCCATCACCGGTCATCTCGACCATCATCGATTTTCCCATAACCATCATCGGTCAACTTGACTGTCATCGGTTTCCTGTGTTTGATTTTTCAAAATCTAGACATTGACCAGATTCACCTCCCAGACCCCATTATTCTTTATTTCTACTATTTTTGTGTCATCTACAGAATACAATCTTACCAGGTTAGCACTTGTTCACATGGTGTTGACTCATAGCTAGACTAACGCCCTCATATTCCACGCTAGTCATCAACCACTCCCACCTAGTCCCTCACCGCCTTCCGTCCTATCACCCATGGATCCAACCTTACCTACCACCATTTCTGTAGGTGACAAAGATTTTACACGACTCCTTTATCAGAATCTCGTGGCCTTATAGTTCTACCTTTCCCACTCTTCCACCCGAGACTCCTCTGGTCAGTTGATATATGGCATGCCTATATCAATCTCTCCTCCCCTTATTCATGTTGTTACATCAACCCCTAATAATGCGGCGTTACCCTCACCTACTTCACCCCTAGTAGTTTCGTATCTAGAACCCATACTCACCATGATTGCTGCATCTGTAGTTTCCCTCGCGCATGTTGTATCTGTTGTCCCTTCACAACCACCTAGACCATAGCAAAATTCACACCCATTGTCTCACAAATACCCATTGCAACACAACCACCCGTGGTGTTGGTGACCCCTACTCCATTCCATAATCTTGTCCTCTCCATCCCACAAACACTTTCCCCAATCACTACCAAAGTCACGACGACCATCCCACCTACATACACCTACTATCAACAACCCCCTATCTCGTCTATCACCCATTCTAGATATGTGCCTTCTATGTCGGTTCCTTATTCTCAACCTCCCTATCAGGTTCAATATCCACCTCCTTATGCCACAGGAGGTTTCCCCAATCACAACCTCCCAATGACCTCGTCAAGTTAATGATGGAAAAGATGCAGACACTAGAAGCATCGGTTTGTGGCTCACACAATTCCCTCACCTATGATGAAATTTTTAATGAGCCTATTCACCCATCCATTCCCATTTGACCATACCCCGTACATTAGGAAATTCCAAATTTTAACCACTTCAATAGAAAAGAATATCCACAACAACATTTGCGGTCCTTTAAACATGGGTGTTACTGATTACCCATGATGAAGCTTTACTTTTGAGGACTTTCCCAATGTCCCTAACGGTTGTTGCATTGACTGGTACATAGTGGACTACCAAGACACTCCATTTACTCATTCAATGAAATAGCCCAAGCTTTCCTAGATCACTTCTCCATCAACATTGTTAAGAGGGTTACCATGACTGATCTTTATTCCACACGATAGTATGACGATGAGTCTATCGCTGACTTCGTTGCTCACGATGCAGCCTCATTAACAGCTCACATTCTAATTACCTCAAACCGAGCTTATAGAACTATTTACTCGGGCATGTGCTAGACACATCTCACCAACCCTACAGGTGCAAAATTTTTGCACTTTCAATGAGGCATTCACCATGGCACGGAAATTGGAAATTCATGCTATCAAAGAAAAGAAGATTCAACTTCGTAACAAGAACATCACGTTCAAATCAAATGATACTTCTTCGTCTTCAAAACCCCAAAACAACTATTCAAAGCCCAAAGGGTCTGCTAATGTCATAGTTCTCAAAGCTAGTCCCCCTCATCAATCAAACCCAGCCAAACCCCCTTCTAATCTCTCTCCTATCCAAGCTTTCCAATTCAAACGAGAACAACGAAAGTACACTTCCTAGGAGAATCTTATTCTTCTATTTTGGAAAAGCTTGTTAAGGTTGGTGCCATTACCCTTCCACCTATAAAACCACATATTGGTTTTGACCCTGAGTGACCTATGTTTGTGGTATAAGGAGCACAAATTTTGCAACTATCATCGTGTCAAAGGTCACAAAGTGACAATAATTACATCACCTTCAAGAATATCGTCCAAGAAATGATAGACAATGGAGATCTAGTCTTGGATAGCCCAAATGCACCCACTAACCAAAACTTGCACATCTTCAAGAAGCCATTCCCTAATCATGCCCCATCTTCCAACCAAGGGGTGATACCTCAAACAATGATAGCAATGTCCACGAGGTCCACACTATTTTCAATGATATACCAATTGCTTCCCAATTGCCTCATGTTCCTTCCATAGATGAAATATTAGCCTACGCTCCCCTAGCTACACTAGAATTAATTTCATCTACTCCTCTACCCACAGAGGAACCCCCTTCATGTTCCCCTTCACTAGTGGATGAGCCTATAATCATCACACCACCTTTGACACCTCAAAATTCTGAGAAGTTTTTAGTCGGCACCTCTCCTAATCATAGAAGATGCGGGTTCACCACTTACACTAAGGCAAGGAGATCCCACTTGGCTGGCTGCCTGTCCTCTCCTCTACCCATGGAGGATACTATAGAAGTACCACCTTGGAGATGACCATTCACCATTATACCTTTAAGATCCCATTGATCTCTTTATCATCTCTCTGTTGTATATATCTCCCTCCTTGGGTAAATATAGACAAACAAAGAATATGGAAATCAAAGAAACTCAAAACTTGACATTTATTTACGCCACCCGTTCTCATGCTTGAGTTGAAGGTGCATATCGGAGAAAGGTCGATCGAGCCAAGAAAACATTTACTTCTACGGCACAAAGTTCAAGGCGCATATCGAAGGTGTCGACATGGAAAAATTCACACCCTGGCGTAGGTTGGAGGCACATATTAGAAGGTGTCGACATGTAAAAAGTTACGCCTTAGTGCAGGTTGGAGGTGCATATCAGAAGGTGTCAACATGGAAAAAGTCACACCCAGCACAGGTTGGAGGTGCATATCGAGAAGGTTTCGACACGGAAAAATTCATGCCCTAGCGCAGGTTGAAGGTGCATATCAGAAGGTGTCGATCAAAATTTGCGCCCTGGCACAGGTTGAAGGCGCAGATCAGAAGGTGTCAACACAAAAAAAGTCACGCCCTGGCACAAGTTAGAGGTGCATATCAGAGGGTTTTGACACCACATTTTCAGCACCTATGGTTTACTTAAGAGTATGTTGACATGAGGATGGGTGTGCCAAGGCGCACCTTTCAAAAGCGCAACATTTTGAGCATTGACACCTTGAACTTGACAGAAAGCAAACCCTGACACCAGATATTCAAATGGCCATAACTTTTCACAGGGAGCTCAGATTCATACAAGGTTGGAATTTTCAGAAATCTTACGAGGTCCTCTGTCTAACTATGACTATATATATTTAATTGGGTGAGAATAATCTCTTCAAAAATGCAAAATACAATTTGCTAGTTTTTGGGTTTGTTAGGGTTCTCAACTACCACCATAATGAGATGAATTAAATACAATCCGGAGGTGGTTGGGGTAGATTTGGAATTCCTCTCTCTTCCCTCTCTCATTATTCCTATAAATTTTAAGGAGGGGCTTCTTTATAAAGGTTGGACATTCTTTTTTTCCCCTCCCTTCTTCTCTTTGGCAGGTGAATTTGTGAAGTTTAAACCTCCCATCTAAAACTATAATGTAACTTTTCCTCTTGGCATTTTGTAGTGTAGAGGAAATCTGTCTGCATGGATGATTCTCAACCCTCTCTGTGTTCATTTGCATCCTCCTAATATTTCACTATAAATTTGGTTATCTGTACACGATCTTGCATTGCATTTTAATGGTTTGTGTTTACTGGCAAGTGGGGTGTTCTTCATACCTCGATGCATCACCTTTGTTAGTTTAGGTTTATTTTTATGCATTTTCTTACCCTATCTCCTTGGAAAGTTAGATTAGGTTTTTGAGTAAACCCTCTACATTTTTATGTGTGCATCTAAATAGAGGATAGGAATTGGCCTTCATTTAGGAGAGCTTTCCGATTCGCAAGGTCCCACACTTGGGAAAAGCTCCATGTTATGCAATCACACCGAGAGTCTTAACCCATTGAGTTCTTTGACATTTAGGGGTCTTTGTGATTCGCCATCAAAAACTCTTACCCATAGAGTCCGAGGCTAGCCATTTCCTTGTATCTCAATCACATTTTATGTGGATTTCTACTCATTCCTCGTCGACTCTGCTTATAATAGTACCATTCTCACACTTGGCTGATCACCTTGGCTATATCGATAGAGCCTTACTTTGGGGACGTCTTCTACTTCCTATTTCAACACAAATGCAATTGTCACTCACTGACACCTCCACTATCTATCCAAAAGTGTTTCGATTGACCAAACCAAACACAACCACAACTATTGCAATACCTTCCATGACACCACTCATGGCCCAAATCACACCTCTTCCCATAACCCAACATGCATCTACACCCAAACCCACACCTATATCATCTCCCTTGCCTAAACCTATCACTACCTTAGGGGTCATACCAACAACTAGCCTTACTCACCCACCCATCAAATTAGATTTAGCTACATCTTTGAAAACTAAGACCAAACTTAACCTGACCCTAAAAATAATATCTAATCTCCTAGATCTCATACCCCAACCTCTCCAACCACACCCTTATCACCTTCACCCCTGACCCTAGCCGAGAATCCCCATCCACCGGTAAACCAAGAATGCAACAACCCATTTCCCCTTCACATACCTCTAATATACCCAATGACCACTCCCATCTAGTCCCTCACCCGTAACCTTCTTACCACCCATAACTCCAATACCGTCAATAACTTCTTCACTACCCATGAAACTTCCTTCTCTTTTATTCATGCCTCCTACCTAACCTACATCACCTACCTCCACAGCACCTCAGTTACCCCCATGGGTAACCCGCCCTCTTCGACCATATGCTTTTCCCTCCACATCTCGTGTGCCCGTATCACCTTTACCCAAAAAGATACAACCTAAAGTTAAAAATCCGCTATCCTCTAATAAGGTAGTTAAACCAACCACACCTTCTATTGCCAATTCATCTACCATGCCCCTACCCAAGAAGATGTGACCAACACCTAAGACCACACCACACACAAAACTAGTAGCCTAACCTACTCCCCCTCTTGTAAGGAATCTTCCTCTACATAATCAGCCACACACCATACCAAACCCACATTCACTTCCCATTGTGATCCATTACCAGGATTCTATGCCAAAATCCTAACCAACCTCCTCAAAACTTTTGTCATCACATTACCACCTCTTAGACCTTACGACCCACTCAAACCCAAACCGTAAGGGTTTGATGAAACCAAAATGTGTGCCTACCATCGTGTGCCAGGACATGATGTAGAGAACTGAAAGGATTTGAAAACCACTCTTGTCCAATTATGTCCTCCTGAAGAAAAATTTAATGATGAGGACCTCATTTCACCATCACCAATTTCCATGGATCTTCCCTCATTCACATAAGAGAGTTAGCCAAACCACCACCCAAATGCCAATGTACCCTACTCATCTCACAAGGCTTGTATCCACGGTAGAGTTTTGTCCCTCTTACCGCCATACCTTCCATGAACCACCCTCTTCATCCATCTCCCCGATTAACATGATCAACATTGCCACTCGTGCTCGAGAAAGACAAGGGCAAGGAGAAAGTAATGGCCATCAACCAACCCGGTACCAAACATACTATCTATACCCACACCCAAAGTCATCATTCGAGGTCCTGCATATCCCATTTTGATGGGGTCATACATAACGCAATGCTAAAATAACTACACCAATCCCCCTCAAAATGTCTTTATATGACCTCGTCCAGGACCTCGAGTCACATCGTCAAGCCCTCATGGAGGACCTTCAATCTATCAAAGTCTTACCAAATGACCCCACACCCGTAGCCTCAATCATTACCCTCACCATGTATCCTCTCTCACTAGGTCTTCGCCTTCCTCTACACATTCACTCACTCGCCAAGTGGCCGCCCTTATTTTTGTAGATGAATAGATTACTCCCTTTTAGTCCAATGACCCCAACCCCACTCTTTTCATTTATGTCTTTACAATAATATATGCATACGAGCATTAACATCATCTCCTCCCATGTGTATGACCAAATGCAAATACCTTCCCATTGCATGCATAGTAACCCCATTATGTTGTGTTCCTTCAATGATGCCATGACCTCTACACTAGGTACCATTGTTCTCCATGTCCACGTAGGTCCCCGCACCATCCCAGAAATTTTCTATGTCCTAGAAGGGGAGTTCCAGTATAACTTTCTACTTAGCTGACCTTGGATTCGTGCTATGGGTTTTGTCCCTTCGACATTACATTGATGCCTCAAATTTGAACACGAGGGCATAATTACACCATCCTCGTTGACCCCTCATCTTTCAAGACCTGTAACATGCTATATCAACCCAATGATGTGCTTATACTGGTCAAGGCATCCGCCACCAAAACCACTTCACCTCCACCCACAAGCCCATCCACCAAAATTTCCACTACTTCTGCTGCGTCTAACCTCGCTATCCCTATTGCAGTTATAGCCTCTACGCAGCATCCCCTGTCTCCCCTTCATCTAGCAAGCCATCTATACATGCTAACCACATGCCAACTCTGGTCCCTTAGAAGGTGTTTTTAAATTCCTCACTCTAAGGTAATATTGCCTATACAATATTTCTTCCTCACCCCACAAGAGTACGGGAATCTATGTCAACACCCCAGTTATGACATTCACATTGGTGATGTGTTCCCTTATGGCCCTCCCCACCTTTGTACCAATATAACGTATGGGAGACTTGATATGGCCACCTATAAACCCGAACCTCCATCCCAAACCCAGCCATTTTCATCCGCCTACACTCCCTCACTAACCACCATTTCGCTCACACTTTCCTCCACCGGTGCGTGTGGGAAGGATTTGGCTTCATTTTTTATGAACAAGGTCACCACACTGTTATCTCCTATACCTATCGTAAACACAATGACCGTAGTGGAATTGGTTTTGACACTCCATCTTCTAAGAAGGTTTGCATCAACCTTATTCAGGACGAGAAATATTCCCCCTCTCACTCACCCACATTACCATCCTCACCCATGGAGTCCATAGATCCTGAATCTATACCTCCTAACATTTTTTATCATAAACACCATTTCCCTAGGACCGCTGACCTATCAACGCGATGGCAAGGCTCCCTCTTCTCTCCCATTCTTGTATCCTAACATGATCGATGACGATACACCTTTAATTAATGTCATTCAATGTCAGGACGATGAGTCCATCCTCACCTACCTTAGTGCAGAAGACTCTTATATTCACCGGTCATTATCCCTCGAGATGCAAACCATGTTGAATGAATCGACCATCAAAATCAACATTAATACTCAGGATGACCCGCACATTCTAAAGATCAACCAATCCTTAGATGCTATTGAACAGGAAGCCTTCACCTCTTTCCTTCGGGACCATAGTAATGCATTTTCTTGGTCCTATGCTGATATGCTTGGTATCAATCCTAAAATCATGGTTCACAATATTGTAACCATTCCTAATGCCAAACCTATCAAAAAAAACTACAGAAAATGCATCCTCGCATTACTCTTCTAGTCAAAGAAGAGCTTCAACGCCTTCTCTCGGTTTCCTTCATTCTACCCATTGATTATCCCCAATGGATTTCTAACATCGTTCCTATCACAAAAGTGACAGGGGACTCCACATTTGCATGGATTTCTGTGACCTCAACCTTTCCTATCCCAGAGGTTATTTCCCCACCATGCATTGACCAACTAGTTGATCTCATTGTTGGGCATGAAATTTTATCACTCATGGATGGTTTCTCAGGCTACAATCAAATTTTACTAGCTCTCAAGGATCAACATAAGACTTCCTTCATCACCCCTTAGGGGAATTTTTTTCTATCGAGTCATGCCCTTTGGTCTTAAAAATGTTGGTGCTACATATCAGTGGGCCATGACTTACATCTTCCATGAAATCATGCATCACATATTAGAAGATTACGTAGATGATCTACTTGCCAAATCCAAGCATCGAACCGAACACCTACCCATTCTTAAAGTCATCTTTGACTGCCTCATTAAATATTGTGTTCATCTTCAACCGAAAAAATGTGCCTTTGTGGTACTTTAGGAAACTCCTAGGTTTCATCATTTATTTGCATGGCATAGAAGTCGATCCTGCTAAATTCAAGGCTATCCTTGAAATTCCACCACCCACTAATCTCCATCAACTTCGCAGCCTACAAGGAAAATTTGCAATCAATTCATCATTTTATCTCCCATCTTTCTAACCGCTATCAACCATTCCATCATCTTCTCAAGAAAGATGTTTCATTCAAATGGGATGATGACTGCCATAAAGCCTTCAAAGCCTTGAAACAATACCTACTTCAACCACCAGTGCTCATTCCTCCTAAGGATGACCAGCCCTTCTACCTATATATTTCCACCACTGACCATTCTCTAGGTGCCATGCTCGCTCATCGCGATGACCAACACCAAGAGCAAGCAGTTTATTACATAAGCCGTACCCTTCTTGACTACGAAACTAGATATACCACACCAAAAAACTTTTCCTAGCCTTAGTTTTTTCATTGCCACCAAACTCCGTCATTACCTACTCAACCACAAAACCTTCGTCATTACTAATACCGACCCATTACACTACATGTATGCCAAACCTTATCAAAATCAACATGTCGCATGCTGGATTATGCTTCTAGCTGACCTCGACCTCAAATTCATCCATCAAAAGTCCATCAAAGGCCAAACTATCACCGACCAATTGGCTGACACACCCATTTCCAGGGATCAACCCTCTAACTTCGACTTTCCAAATGAGTCTATTGCTACCCTTTCCCTGGATGAACCCGCTTACCAAATGACACTCTTCTTTGATGGCTCCAAGTGTCAGTGTGGGGTGGGGATGGTGTTATCCTCATTCCACTTGATGGTGAACCTATGTCTTTGTCTTTCAAACTCGATTTTGATTGTACAAAAAATATTGTTTAATACGAAACACCTGTATTGGGTCTCCAAGCTACTTATGCCTTAGATGTTAAGTAAATCAACATCTTTGGTGATTCTCAGTTGGTCATAAACTAATTCAACGGTATATACCAGTGTCGTAAAGACATACTTCAAAAGTATAAGCATCATGTGGACATACTTTTGACCACCTTTGACCGTTACGCCCTTCAAACCACCCCACGTTCTACCAATAAATTTGCAGATACCATAGCCTTCTTGGCTTCTCAAATACCTACTTTGCCGGTTGACTCTAAAATATTTGTCACCATAAAAATACTACAATCACCCTCTTATTTTCCTTGTGAATTTTACTCTATCGGAACTGTTTCTCCTTACCTAAGTGACCTTTGGTATAAGCAATACACAAATTATCTTTCCCTTTCCATTTTACACACCGATCTCACTCGTAATGGACAACGTGCCTTTCCTAAAAGTGTCTCCCGTTATGTCATCATGGGTGGTCTTCTTTACAAATGTAGTTTTGATAACATTCTCTTGTGATACCTTACCAGTTATGAAATTCCTTACACCATTAAGGAAGTCCGTGATGGAATTTGTGGAGGCCACTTTAGTGGTCTCGTTGTCGCAAAACACATTCTTCTCCTAGGCTATTATTATCCAACCCAGAACCATAACTATTACGATTATGTCAAATGTTGCATAAAATTCCAGCAACATGCTAATCACCATCACACCCCTAGTCATGCCTTACAGGTCGCACAAGACCTTTGGCCTTTCTCTCAACGCAATTTTGATCTTGTCGGTGAGATCAACCCCATTCTTCACAATGCCACCAATGGATCATAAGCGATACTAAATATTACACTAAATGGGTAGAGCCAATTCCCTCATTTCCACTAAATCTAAGAAAATATGTGAATTCATCAACCATCACATCATCTGTCGCTTTGGTGTCCCTTACCGCATTATCACAGATAATGGAAAATAATTCAAAACAAAATCCTAAGTAAACTACGTGATGGTTTTGGCATCCAACTCAGTTTCTCATCACCTTAGTACCCATAAACCAATGGTAAATCCGAATCAACCAATAAAACCTTGAAAAAAATTATTATGAAGGTGGTCAATGATATCTTGGGAAGGATTGGCATATGCACATTCCTTTCACCTTGTGGATTACGGCACTAGTATTCACACTTTAACTATTGCCACCCCATTTTCTTTGGTCTATGTACTATAGTTGTCTTACCTCTCTAATTCTAGATTCCATTCCTCTGTATCTCACTACAAGACATGCTCAATGATAATGAATTTTGCTAGGATCGTTTGGTGCAACTTGAATTATTAGATGAACTTCGTCTCAATGCCCTGGACCATCTCCAAATCTACCAAAAATGTATCAAACGTGCCTATGAAAACATGTTCATGAACGAACCTTTCAAGTCGGTGACCTCATCCTAAAGGAAAATCAACATGTAACCAAAGAGGAGAAAAGTAAACGGGAAATTTACTCCTAATTAGCTTGGACCCTATATCATCACACATTCCTATGGATCAGGTGCTTATCATTTGTCTTCACTCGAAGGTAAAACAAAACTTGAGCCCCTTAATGCCTTGCATCTTGACCATTTTATTGTTGATATCAAGTCCTATATCACTTTCTATCAAATTATCACTCGTCCCTTGAGCATTGTTCACCTTCCATTATTACCCATTTTGAGGATCATGACTAAACAAGAATCATGTGATTACCCGTCACCTTTTAGCCTTGTCTTTAATATGAGTACCACGACTCTTCTCATAGCATGATTCTCATGGATACTTTTTATCTTCTTCAAGATGGAATCCCATGGTTTTTCATCACTCGAAACCACCTCTTTCACATTTAACCTTTGTGTACTACGATCTTGTCTTCTAAATCAGAACCTAATCATCCTCTATAATCTTGTCCATGACTTAAACATCTAAAAACAAAAAGGGATACAACTCCTTGAGTCAAACTTCCAGAAAAATATGACTCCCTCAAAAGGGACATCTCTTCTCCATATTCTACCACTATCAATAGACTACTCCCTCAAAGGACAACTATATACGGTCATTACAAAAATATAATAAATATTCAAAAGCTTCCCGCATCGATCAGCTTCATGAAGACCTCAAGGAGATAATATATTCATCCCATATAGACTTCCCACATCGATCAGTCTATTAAAAAAAACAAATCAAGAAAAAGATGAAATTTTCGTCATGGACTTGCCTATTTTGGATTCTAGGTTTCTTGTTCCGAAATACATGTCATCGTACACTAAGTTATGCTAAACCTCTCATTCTCACCTCCTTGTCTTTTTGCCTAAATTCCTTTTACTCAAGGGACTTGCTGCAAACGTGACATTTTGTGATCATGTGACTTTTCTTCACCCTTAAACCAGTCCATTATGCAAGGCCTGTAGGGTCTTATGTTCATAAGCCCATCTAGGGTATGGTAGACTCATTAGGGTTCTTATCAATTAAGCAACTATTTTACCACCTCTTACCATTTGCCTTCCTCATTACCTATTGATTATCCTATACAGGACCAGATCCTTGGCACATGTATTTAAAAATCAATCAACCATACCTACAACCTAAACTCAATCATGCCTATGACCTACATCACCCATGCCTAACACCTATCAAACCATTCTACTATTTCACCCTAATCTTCCCTAGCTTATGGGAGAACTACA
Organism: Taxus wallichiana var. yunnanensis; assembly: GCA_018340775.1. Taxonomy (NCBI): domain Eukaryota; kingdom Viridiplantae; phylum Streptophyta; class Pinopsida; order Cupressales; family Taxaceae; genus Taxus; species Taxus wallichiana. Next base: position 323,180,045 of record CM031241.1, on the reverse strand, counting down.
TCGGCCTGAGGTCCCTTTTTTTCGGGACTATGTAGGAAGCACTCCGAGGGCATGGGGCCCTTGGAGGATAGCTCGGCCACTCTCTACCCTAACCAATTCCCTCTTCCCCTTTCCTATTCACATTTTACCCTAGTTAGTTTCCTTTTTTATATCAATAATTAGAAATTAAACCAAACAAACAACAATTGCTTAACATCTTTACCATTACTCATACATTCATTTCGTCTACCATTTCTTTACCATTATCATACATTTTCCTACAAAACATCTTAACATGATCCACATCATCATTAATTACACAAATTCATGAATTAGAAACTCACCCATGCCTAAACCAACCTAAACTCAACCATACCTAAGTCAACCTGACTCAATCCATGCCTATAACCTGACTCAATCCATGCCTATGACCTGACTCCATCCATGCCTATGACCTGACTCCATCATCCGAATGACTGACTCCACCATGCCTAAATGACCCTGACTCCATCATACTTAATTCACATAATTTCCATCACATACACAAATAATAATGGAAATTAAAACAAGTACACCATCCATAGTATAAATATCATCATCTATAAATCATGACGTCTATGTATACATACATATGTACACAAATACAAATGAATACAAAATATCAAAACCTTTATGTACATCCTCACCATCTTTGGCATGCAGGCCGATATATCATCAAAATATGTAGAAATCTCATATACAACCTCACCATCTTCGGCACGCAAGCCAGTATATGATCAAAATCAATCAACCCTCATATACATCCTCACTCTCTTTGGCACGTAGGCAGTGTATATCAAAAAAAAAAAATACATCAAAATGGAGGTCCACATGGCTATCAGGAATCATCCCGCTGGATATCCTCCATCTCTGTCTCCCTGGTCTCCTCCTCCTCCTTGGCTCCTGTACGACGGTCTGCTAACATCTCACCACCCATCATGGGTCGTGGCTGAGGTTATTGTTGGTACCTCTCTCTGGAGCTGTCCTCCGTGACACTGTTGGCCTCACCACGATTGTGTCTCGGGGCTCATTAGAACCCTATGTTCTCCACACGGTGTGGGTGCACGACCTGGTCCTCTCACTCGAGGCTTGTTTTGCCCTATACTCTCCATAGGATAGAAAATATATCCTGCACCATCAAAATATCTTGATAATACCTAGCCTCACCTAAGGCATCCCACAATCTGGCTATGGGTACTATCTGTGGTGGCCCCATTGGCCTTTGACCTGTTCCTTTGCTATGCCTATCTGAGGGACCCTTTCCTCTCCTTTTCTGTATATGGGTCTCAAGAGTCACAACTTGCACCTGTGTAGTGGCCAATTAGCCATGCAAAACTGTAACTCCTGCGCCTGTAGGGGTAGCCACCTGTATCCCATCACCATCACCACCATCTATGTAGGTGCCTCTCCCTGCTATATGGGCTTGTAAACTGGCCACTTGTGCCTATAAATTGGCCACTGTGCTCGGCACTTGTCAACCGCCCTACACCATCCCTAGTTGTGTAATCAAGGTAGGCCACCGCCCTGTAGGGTGTCCCTCTAAACAGTGATGGTGGCTAAATTGACCTCGCCTAAGCGGTATTGCTCGTAGGTGTGCATCCCACCACCACCGTATATATCATCTAGTCACCCCGGCATCATTGATCTGTCAATCTCTCACCCACTCCTCCTTCCTTGTAGGCACTATCGGATGGGGTAGAGGTAATGGCCTCTCCACTTCATCCCTCCTGTACTATGGGATGGGTGGATGTATATCTCTCGGCATCCTGAACTATCGTCTAACCGTATCTATGGGTATCATATCGTGCCTCCAAGACATCCCCCTCTATCCATATAAGTAGCTGCAATCCATCTAGCTCCATGGTCATTTTCCCATATGATGGATAACCCACATAGGGCCTCCAAATGATGTCCACACCAAGATAACCCTCCAATAAATGCTTGTAGTAGGCAACATCATGTGTCACCCTGCTCACTCGATGCTCTCTAATAATAGGCACCCATCGCTTGTAGCCCACTCAAACAAAACTGGCTCGAATGCATCATCCACAGGGTATACAAATAGACGCACACACACAATGTGCTCATACACCCAACAATGAAGTAGGAACATGCAACATAAGCTCAACCTTAGTAGCCGCCCATATGCCCATAACTCCCTGTATATATTGCACTAGGAATGTTGGCGCCCATGTAAAATAGGTCTTGTCCACCACCATATCATGTAGGACCCCCATCAATGATCATGGGAATCTCCCACCCTCTGCATTTGGCAGTGCAAAATAACAAACTGCCTCCATCAAGCAACACTACTAGCCTAGTCTCCTCTGGATGAGCCAAGTACATCTCTCCATAGCTCATGCTGGTGCTATGAAACCTCATCTCCGCCAACCCCTCACCAAATACTGTCAGCATCAACTCCTCAGATGCCTCTGAGGAGATCGAATATACATGCGCCCCCAAGATTGGTAGTAGGATCCTATACACATCCTCCAGGGTGACTATGATCTCACCCGTCGGTAGATGGAATGTGTTGGTCACCGAATCCCATCTGTCGATGAGGGTGACCATCAAACTAGGTTGTCGGACTACATGCCGGTAGCATCTGACCCCAATCAGGCCAACCTCTGCAACATGCCGCCAATCCTTGGCTGTCGCACCTCCTCGAACCATCACGAGTAGGGGCGGCACCCTATCTCACATCCATAGCTGATCTCTCACCTACATCCAATAAAACATCACATTAATACACCTTGATCATACCCACAATCATTCTTGACACCTCACCTACACCTATTACCCTCCCTCTTTTTCCCCTTGCAACTTACCTTCTTATCACATATTCTATCTACGCACCCCAACCCTAACCCATTATCGATCATACCATACATCTTTCAACCTCTTACCCATGCTCTATTCTTCATCACAACAATCTTTCTTTGCCCACTATCTATCTTCAACAACCACCCTAGGGATCTTTTGGCCTCTTTTTCTCCACATGATAACCGGTACCAGTTACTCCTAACCGACCACGGTCTCTCCCAAACCGGCATTGGTCACCTTATCTATGACCGAGTACCGGCTCAACACCACCGATGTCATCCACCCTTTGACCAATGCCGATCATCATCATCATGCAAAATTCCATGACACCCAAACCCCCTTTTTCCTAAAATAAATTCACTTCTTCTCACCCATTCCTACATAAATCTACCCTCAACTCCTCCCCACCCCTAGTACACCTAACCACACCTCTCCCCATTCCTATTTTACCCAATTTTCCTTCCCAAATTCAAATCCCCTTTCCCCCTCAAAAGCATGTATTCCTTCCCTAACCTATATACCCAATCTACCTCCCAAACCAATGCAAGAGATTGAATCTTACCTCATCACACTGTTGTCTCCGTGGTGGCACGTCGGGCCCTTTGCACCGGTGGTCCACCCAATTCCTCTCCTGCCTCTGCCATGTCTAATCACCAAATCAATTCCTCCGACCTCCACCCAATCACAATTGACCCCCTTGTGCTCTGAACCCACCCACCTACTCGGCTCCTCTAACCAACTGGATCCCTCCACCTCAGTAGGATATCGTCCCTCATCTTTTCCTCCTGAAAAAACATAACTCGTTTAGCGCTCTGTCATTTTCACAAAATCCAAAATGTAAAAATGAATCCATATTATACATATTTTTCTTTTTATATATCCACATAGACTTGACCGACATCGGTTATACCTAAACTGACATCATTCTTATTCCCTAAAGAACAAAGTGGTCGGTTATACACACACTGACATCGGTCATCTTCCCTCATAAACCGTGATCGCTTTACCAAGAATTTCACCGATTTTTTGTATGACGGCATCGGTTACCTATCATATTATTGCCCATACCCTTTCCCCATTGCTGACCCCACTTAACCAACCCAACCATTATTTGACCTTACCCACCCTTATTACAACCAACCTCCATGCCTACCTTACCTATACTTGTCCTTAATTACATTTTGGGACTTGTTATTTTACCCATACCTCATCCCTACCCATGTGCTGTGACCTAGCTACTTGGACCTAGAACATTGTTAGTGACCTGTGAACTCATGTGCTCGCTATACCTTGTGACATTGTTACCCGTGTTATTTGACCTAATGACCTTACCTTGCCTCTTGTCATGACCATTTATCCTGACCCAACCTTTGGTGTACCGGAACATACCTAAATGTTCCTGCACCTGACCTGCGATGTGCTTCCACACCATATCCTATACCTTGGATACCGGAATCACCTCAACCTTGTTTGGATAAACCTATCGACCTTAGACAATGTAGAGTTTGTATTCTCTTCAACCTGGTACCATGCTACAGTTTATACATGTGCGTGCATTTGAATGTTACTACCTTTGACCCTAGCCCATTACCTGGATTACCAATTGGACCTTTACCCCATTACCCCCGTTGTATGCCTTCCTCTTCATCACATTCACCTTTTATCAAACCACTCACCGATTAAATCTTTCTGCCACATCGGTTCCTAGTTTGAGGGGATCACCTTCACCCACACATGGGGCAACCACATATTTTTTTTTGTGAGCGTAAACACCAATACAAGCTATGCAACAAAAAGGGGCAAACATGTAGATGCCAAAATTAGGTCACACTCCTTTTGCCCCTCGTTAAATAATCAACTAGAACACACTCACCTAACCATGGCCCCTTGCACCCCACACTAATATTAATTTAATTAAATTAATCCATGTCCTCACAATATTTATTATTTAATTATCCTAATCAAGATAATTCCCACCCCACCACCTCACTTAGACACATCACCTAGACACCTCTCCTAGTCACCTCACCCTAAATCTATTCTTAGTATATCTTCATGACTAACTAAGACCTAACTAAACCCTAAAAATCAATGCCTACATCACCTCTAACCACATTCCAGCATAAGAAAAGGTAACTCCCACTCTTTTGTGGATGAATAGAGAGATATGGCAGAAATCATTGCCATGATTTTCTAATTTTAGTAAACCTAAGGAATCCCACCTTAAGCGATGGCGGTCACCCCTGAACCGACACGGTCAACCCGGAACCGCGTCGTCAGTTACCTCTTATTCCCTTTGGTAACCTTTTTTGAAGTTGGCACATTCTGAGAGCAAAGGAAGGATACCAGAGCTGCATGTAAGCAAAACAAACATCCTTTTATGCATCTAGACATCCAAAGCCATCACCAAGATCAATCATAGAGCCATTGCATTCACAGGAGCACTCGGGAAATCACCACTATAGGACCATACACGTATTCTCTTAACAACCACCTCCACCCTCACCATCATATCCGTAACAAAGTAAGTATGGCCCTAACCAAGTATGGTTTATTCAGTTAGAATTTTTATTACTCCTGTTATTAATCTATTCTTTGCATGCTTATTGCTTCATCATCCACTTGCTTGTGAACATAAAAACCCTTTCACCCTTATCACCAAATCACATATCCTCACTGTTGTATACTTCTGAGCGTACCTAAGACCTCTACAAACCTCCCCATTCACTCTCCTAAACCTTATTTGACCCCAAATCACCCCTTCCATTTAATCTATTTTGAGTTTCTTTTACCCCGACCATACCAACTCCGGCTATCCACAACCATCATCGGTTCTACCTAAACCGGCATTGATCATATTTAGCCGATGTCGGTCCTATGTTTTACACCTTGACCAAGAACAAACCCAACAATCACCCTACCAGTTGACCTAAGTAACCCAGAATCAAACCCTGACCAGCCCCAAACCTTAACAGACACCTCACCTCTCAGATCCAACTATAGCCTAGCTTGTTGTGATTGGATTTACTTATTGTACTTGAATGAGATACCTAAATTATATCAACTACAGTAGGAATTTTTTAATTTCTCGCATTAACTTGTTTTAAACAAGGTGGACTAACATCTCATCAGGGAAGTATCACACTTCCCGGATCAAGCATACGCTAGGTAGTCCATCGTATATAATTTTACTATCTTTTTGTGGCCTTGTTGTTTATTAAAGGTAGTTCCTCCTAGCCAAAAGGAAGCTCTCACATTCAGTTGTGGATTAAGAAGTTAGAAAACGCGTAACAACTATCAATTGATGAACATTTAACAGGTATTCCTCCTTGGCCGTTACCCTTATTTGTTTCGTTACTTTGAAAAGGTAAATAAAACAATGAGACTTTGTTGCCATTTAGTACAAAAATACTTCAACTAATAGAGGGAACACCTATCGGCATAAAAATCATGCCTTGTTCAAATCAATAACCCTTTTTATATATTAAAATCATTCACGTCCAAAACACTAGTATGAGTTGAGTATCTTAATGTTTTTACAATTCTTTATTTGGAGATATACAATATTTAGGATTATATTATGTGAGTTTTCTTTATTAGATGTATTAAATATCACTAAAGCGTGATTAGTAATAAAAAAATCACTAACAATTGTTTTTACTACCTTATGAAAATCATATTATAAAAATTTAAACAAGTTTTTGTTACCTTGGTTAACCTCAAAGTTCAATTCAAATTCTTTTTCTAATTATTGGTAAAATGTTTTGGTGTGACCTTACCCAAGTTTACAGCAAAAGGTTCAACAACCAAAATAAGCAAATAGAAACATTGTGGTTTTTTGATCTGTGGGGTCCACACCCCAACCATAAGAGAAAAATCAATAGAAAGTAAAGGCAAGGGCCAACTGCCTACAAAGATCCCAATAACAACATATCAACAACAAAACGACAACTATACAACAACACAAAAAACTACAACACCGAAAATAGGGAACCGATAACATTATCCAACAGACTTGCTAAAAAATTTGACAGCCACCCTAAACGCCTGATAGAGTTTCAATGCAATGGCGATGGTGGGGTCCCAATTAGAAGCTTTGAACTTCCTTGTGATCTTTCTGTTCTTCCAAGCCATGTCCGGGATGCCACTAGAGTCACAGATTTGTTGGATGTGTACCTGCATAAGGTCCATTATAGCATTGTGCATAGCTAAGATGTTGTATTTTTCCTCCAGAGCCTTAAAATTGGTTTCCAAGGTAGAAATTCATCTTTGAGGCCTGCATTGGGATCTCGAGGTTGTCTCTTTGATAGTAGATTTGAGCAGAAAATCCACATTTTCTTTGAGGGTTTTAACCACACTAGCTTGCATGTTAAATTTATTCTCTAAACTAGTGCCAACAATAATATCAAGGAAAGCAGAGGGGGGCTATCATCAACCACAATTTCTTCACCCTTCGAACAGATCCCACCACTTCCTTACCTTTGCTATCTGCTACGGAGAACCCGTTTAGGGGTGGTTTAGAGACAGGGTCTCTGTACATAGGATTTTTAGAACGGATACGAGTTTGCTTGGGGAGGAGAAATCACAGTAGGGCATGGGTCATTGCCAACAACACTAGACAAGTATTGACTAATGAGATATATGACACCTTGGTGGAGGGGGATAGTCCTCTTATGGCCTTGAACTTCTAGGATTGACTTTTCCATTGATTTTAGAATGTAATATGAGAGGCTTACCTTCACCTCACATCTAAAGTGGTTGAGAGCAGAACAAGATGGTACTATGGAATGGTGGAGAACCTCCCTTCTAGAGTGACATAGCGTACCATCATCCTTGTCACCTCATCATACGGTTGTGGGATAGAGGAAACCAGGATGCCCTCCTTTTTGATGTTGAGCATTTCTCCATCATCCAAGAACAAATTTTCTTCTACTTCCTTGTCCATTTTGTTCTGAAAAATTTATTCCCTTCCATGCTAAGACCGGTAATAAAAGAAATGAATTCCTCAGTAATTTGAAAGCTCTTATCTCCAAAGGAGACATTACAGTCTTTCCAATTCACCATGAACTATATGGAGATATACTGGTCATGCCCTTTTATGCATTGGATAAAATCGGTGAAGCCCTCCATATTGATGGTCTCCCAAAGCTCAACTTGTTCCTGCCATTGGGGATCAAATTTAGGTTCCACACGGAAAGGGGCACCACCCACTTAAAAACCCTTGAGAATTCACCGGATTAAACTAAAAATTGTGAGTGGTAAGCTTCCCAATAGCCCTTCGGCACTGTAAGTGCATGCGAAATAAGGATCAAATTTTCTTCTTTCCCCTTGAAATACTTAGTGTGACCAATTTTTGAGGGCCTAGAAGAGTAAATTCAGGCATGCCTAAAATGCCAATGCAATCTAGCCTTGGGATTGCACACGTGTTTGCACCATTGAGTGGGGTGTACTAATGGGTGAGCTTGCTTCATTTGAAATGATGTTTTGGACTTCGGTAGGAGTGTCATTGATATCATGCCACTCTATGTAATCATTGCTACTAACTCCCATATTAGCAAGAAAATCCGCATATTTGTTTCCCTCTCTATACACGTGCTTGAAAATAATATTTAGACCATTGCATAAGTTGTGAGCTTGATTCAATTCATTTTCTTACCAAATTATAGTGTTTAGATTTCTTCAATTTAGAAAAACTATATTAAATTGGGTTGAAAACTCAAATCTAGAGATCGTTTTTTGAAGAAATAGGAGGTATATATGCCTATCCATACAAAGTAATTATTTCATATATCTTAAATACATTTATTTAAAATCTCTTTAGATATCATTCTCGGGTTCTTATCTTGGTTTTTTTACTTATATATTAATAATTCTATTGTCTTTTCTACCAAATTTCTATTGATTTATTATAAGTGATATCGATCTAGTTACACCAATGTATAGGTTTGACTTTAAGAAAGTAACGTTTAGGGACAATGCATGCCTCTACTTATATCCACCTCCAAGTTTAAGATTCAACCGTTCAAGGGTTAACCCAAAGGTCCGCTACCAACATGGTCGTGCTTTGCCTACTTACGATTCCGTTGTCCAATAAATGCTCTAACATACAAACATACGCAAGAGGCATCCACCCTAATGCATCCAAATCATACACCCAATAACACTCATAGTTTTCATCACCTTTGCATTCACGACAAGAGTGTTTCCCTACCCATTAGGCATTGCCTATTTATATAGAAACAAAAATATTTAGAAAAAAAAATGGGTTCTAAACTCTACTTTATAGTCATGATATTATGATATTTCAAAATTGAAGGTAATTTTTTTTTGTAATAATCAAACCGTCAAATTCAAAATTCTGATTGTTATAAGACGATCAAAAACATAAAATTTAAACGAAAAAATCATAATTGTGAACTCGTGCTACATTACCCTTCACCCTTCACTACCATCATAGAACCCTACAAGCATAGCGCAATAATGTAGAGTTGCTTGGAATATAATTTTAAAGATTGTTAGTGACAGAAAATAAGTTAGCAAAATAATTTTAAATTTTTAAAAATCAGCCTTGTTCATATAGTTTAAAAAATCTGCTCGGACTTCAACAAAATTCGAGCCCGTGGATTAACTTCCCGTGATTTTACATTGTGTCCCACATCCACACAAAACAATGTGATTCTTAGTATATTAAGAAGGAAACTCCAGCCAACATGTGAACCTCCTCGGAGGCTTGAGCATTATAAGCTAGAAATAATATTTAGTATAGCCACTATAGAACGGCTTACAGCCCACTTGGTGCAGGGAAATTGGAGGACATGCATTATTGCTGACAAAAAGGACAGGCAAGGAATACTCTCATTTTACCTTGCTTGAACTTTGGTTTAAGCTTAACAAGTCAGGCTGTGGTGACTGAATTGTATCCACCAGCCTGGTTATTACCACTGACATTCATTGATGAGCCATTGAGTTTATGAGCTTGTATAAGAGAATTGCAGACTGCCACACCCTCGGCAACTGTGAGAAACAGCCAATTTGGTCCCAGAAATTCAGTGAACTTTGCCTTCATAAGCTTCTCCATTAGATCAGAACCAGGATTGCTCAATGCAAGCTGAGGATCACATACACTTAAAATTAGTATAATTTAAAATGTTATATTACAACTTAGATTTATAATTTTGGGGAAGCCAATGGGGAAAGAGTTTAGATGGTGAGAAGTTCAAATGGGTGGATTATATTCCTCTTTATTTGATTATAATCAATATAATTATCTTAAATATATTTATGTGAGAAATATAAATATGTATCAATTTAAAGACTCTTATCTTAGATTTTATACATACCACCTTTATTAATAATTCCATTGCACTTTTTAGTATTTAGACATAATAACATTGACCAAAAAAATTTGGAACAAACAATAAATTTTTACATAGTCACAATATTAGATTCTACCCCTTGTTTTCATTGTAAAGCTCCTATCTATATACATATTCTATGATAAGCGGTTTCCATACTCTATGGTTATTACCAAAAATATGTGAGGGTCGCGTGTATTTTCTTGGTATTTCTCAATAGTAGCATTGGTAAAAGAAAAACTATTGGAACAAAAAAGTGTCCCAAACTCTATTGTATGATGATAGAGATATAACCATTTTTATTGACTCCTCAAAGTTTAATAGAAAAAACATGTCAATCACAAAACAAAATGTCAAATTTAATGTAAGAAATATAAGTTTCCATAGTCACAAAATTAGATTCTACTCCATAAAAAGTTTATGTATTTGTAATATTATATTCCACTCCATAAAGTATTACATAGTCACAATATTATATTCCATCCCATAAAGCTTTACATAGTCACAATAATAGATTCCACGGTGTAAAACTTTATATAATCACAATATTAAATTTTATTCGTTACTTTCATAGTAGAACCCCTATCGCCCTAAAAATTCTATGATAAGTGGATCCTCTACTCTATAATTATCATTTACAAAAATACGAAGACATGGAACAATAGTCAAGTTTGAGCTCTACCAAACTGTCCTTCAAATCATGGCCTAACTCCTCATATAACCCCTCCAAAATATTATATATAATACAATTACATATATACATACATATATAACAAATAACTATTTATGAAACCTTAAAATAACTTAATCAGATTAATAATTTAGATGGGATATTTCAAATAAAATTATGTAATTTTTTGAAGAACTAAGGAGATGACCCCATAACGACCCACTTTAACTTTAAAGGTGCATAGATTTATATAGAGGCCTCATTAGTGCAAAAATATATATCACTGTGTAGTCCGAGCGTCCTATGTGCTATATTGTGGTTGGCTCTTAAAAAGTATCATTAGTAAAAAAGTAAAAACTATTGATATTTTTTCCATCAAGTTATGGTGAAATCCAACGTACATGTTTTGGTACATGCACAACTGTGAGGTCATCTCCCCTATCCCACATTTCAAATTACAACATTCATTATACCTTATAAATTGCATAGTGTAATCTAAACATTAACAGTTTAATAAAAACTAGGTGGTTTTATAATAAATATCTCTGAAAAGCATGTACTCCTTAATAAAAATCTAATTGCATTGATTATTTTTGTAAAGAGATGACGAGTGAAGAGTGGCACTGAATACCTGTGGGGTGCAGGTTTATATGTGCATGGTGCCACTTAGTGCCAACTCACTCACAATTAAGAGTTATAATGCATAATTACCTGCAGTCCTTTAAGTTCAACTGTTCTCTTAAGCTCTTCCAACATTTTGATTCCACTGGTGTCAATGTTGGTTACAGCTGCATAAATGAATGATGAAAAAAATTGAGTGCATATATGGCCGAATCCCGGGATAAAAGGATGGCTGTATATGGCCGAATTCCGGCGCATTTATTGCATTTTATTCCTCTACACAGTCAGTCATGTTCATGGAAAAGAAATGGTGTATTGAGTATAGAGACAAATCATGGCTGGTTTTCAGAACTTACGAGACATGTCCACAATAACATACTGCAAAGTGTCTTCCTTCAGCTTGGCCAGACGCTCGCCTTCGTCCTCTATCCATCTCATTATCCTGTGTTCCATGCAAAATTAATTCAGCTGTAGACAAACAAGCAACTTAATGCCAATTATTGACCAGAAATATGTGGAAGGGAATTAATGTTTTTGGACTTTTTCTTGTTAAGGTCAATGTTTCAAAGCCCAACATGGAGATAGGCATTATGTTTATGATTATTGGTGAAAGATGAACTCACAAAAACATGAATTACTGTGAAATTATATTCACCATTGCTGGTCTTATTAATAAATGTTTATTCTGAATGTGTGTTAAGTGGGTTTTTTGGTTTTATAGTCATCTGAAATACATTTAAATATATCAACTTTATGCTTTTAAATTTTTCTATCTTTTATTACTTTAAGTTGTATATGCTTGATAAAGGGTGATTTGGAATTGATTTTACAAGAAAAATGCTTCCCAAATTCTACAATATAATTAAGATCTTACTTTTTTCAGTTAATTTCTTAAAAGTAAAATAAAAAAATTTCCATGTATAAAAATGAACATCAAATTACAAATTAAAAATTATTCTATAAAAATTAAATAATTTTTAAAAATACCTCTCTCAACTGTAATAAAATGTTTCTCAACCTAATAATAATGAATAATTCATAAATAACATTTAAATCATAATTAGAAATGGGATAAAAATTCCACAAAAATCAAGTATCTAATTTTACAGAGGTAAAAATAAAATGTTACTAATCACTAATATAAAATGGGTCATAAATGGTATAAATTTCAAAGAAGTCTTTAAAAAGTGCATTATTTAGAATTATGATACTAGAACATTGGGTAAACTATAATTACTAAATACGGTAAAATCTTAAAGATTTTTGTTTTTTCCATGTCACTATATAAAATTGCTGTATTTTCAATGGTAAAATATTAAAATGTAGGATGTAGAAAATTAATGTTATTATTTATTATTATTTTATAAAGTAAATGTTTAAATTATGAACACCTCCAAGATTTTATAGTCAAGAGTTAAAATATTTTTATTTTTCAGTATTGTTTAGAAGGTTTTCAACAGTTTAAAAGAATAGTGAGACATTGTGTTTTTTTCTCATATTTAGTATTTTTTTTTATGACTGTCCTTTTTCCAGATTTAAAGATTATTATATATTTTGTAAGAAAGTTTCTACCTTGATTGAAAACTACAGATTCTTATGGAAGGGTGAAAATTACCGTTCTCTCAAATAACTTGAATTGACAAAATAGATTGGAGAATCAATGCGAAGAATGAGAATTCCTGGAACTCTTGCAGCATCTGAGTACTGCTCAGCGTTTCTGTAAATTGTGGTATTTTGAATGTTTCCCAAGAGTGCAGTATGCGGCCTTGAGACATGCAGTATCAATCTGAGCAAGGAAATGGAAACCTGCAATTGAGAGATTGAAAGTTTATCAGTAACTTCAACACACTTGCTAGACCATATATATGGGGATAGAAACCACCGTATACAATCCCCTTTAACTTAGTGGCCTACTTTTTAAGACCTTTCATTTTACTCACTTTGTAGACTACTTTTTAAGGCCTTTCATCACTTTGTGGCATACTTTCTAAAACTTTCATTAACATTACTTACATTGTGGAGGGGTCTAAAAGTTAGAACCAAAAAGTTCTTAGAATAAACTTTAAAGTAAAGTGGAATGAACAGATTGTTTTCATGATTGGAGAACAACCCTACAACGTTTATGCCAAAAAAAAATAATGAAGATTTTTAACCTAACATACCGCTATGATAAGACCAATTTGAATATCCCCAAACACCACTCCAACGTAAGCTCCCATGCAGACTAAGAAATCAATTTTGTCCACCTTCCAGAGGTGATAAGCTGCCAGGACATCAATTAATCCAAGCATGGCTGAAATTATGATGGAGGACAGGACTACAAGGGGAGTGTAATGAAAAAGAGGAGTCAAGAACAGAAGAGTTATCATTACTGCAGCGGCCATCACCAGGTTTGATACGGCTGTCTTACAGCCAGCATTGAAATTCACAGCCGACCTTGAGAAGGCACCTGCACCAAACTCATGATGCATCACAACGTCAGCCTCATTCAATTAAATACCATATTAAGCTACAATCACTACAATTCGGTACACCAACAAAATAAAAGCGCTCAAGTAATTACCTGTTGTGATGTAGCAAGAGGTACATGAACCTACAATGTTCATCATGCCTATGGCTATCATTTCTTTATTACCATCAATGTGGTAGTTCTTGAACAGTGAAAAAGTTCTACCTACTGCTACTCCTTCCTGTAAGGATATACTCCAAATCAGCGAGAGGGTACATGCTATGAATCCAATATACATACTTGTCACTAATTATCATTACTTACAGTGAGTGTTATAATGCCAATTATCACTCCTATCTTCAAAAGACTCTTCAAATATTTTGCCTCAAAGACGAAGTCATTGACTGTCAGCGGGTTTAAGCCACTTTTCAAGTGACCCACCTGTTAGAAACCAATGGCCAAAACATTAGTGGAAACAGTGCTGAGATTTGATGCCCGTCCGGGATGTTTCTGCATGTTTTACTCTATTTTACACTTTGTAAAATAGTCTATCCCTCCTTATTTGACGTGAAAGATTTTGGCAAAAGCATCATTATCACTATGAATACACTCAATACAAATATAAATATATTATTATATAAATATTTAAATAAGATATTTTTGGTGAAAGTATCCTAAAATGAAGTTAATGATAAACTCTGACTGTCAACTCTGAACTGTATAAATTCTTTGGTGAAAGAGTTTATACAGCTGGCAATTTGATATTTTACCATTTTAATATGTTATCTAAAGTAATGACCTGTACGCTCAGCCAATGCTGTTTAAATCAGGAGATAACATAGAAGGTTACCGTGGAAAAGAAAAATAAAACACCTGACTATAAATGGAAGAGCATAGAAGATAGTGTCAATTTTAAAACCAATTTAAGAACTAATAATAGAAACATAGTGCCAACCAAATATAATCATACCCATCTTCCTCCAACCTCACAAGATTGACAGTATGTTTTGGCTATGGGTAACCCAATTTATCAGAAATAAATTAATCAGAATTTTAGGGCCATTCCTGCATGGCCCAAGAATATAATCCATCAATGCTATACTGTAGCCAATGAGAATATTTTATGCTATCAAATGGACATAAAAAGTAGCATATTTGGGCTCATAGATCATGGGAATATATAATTAATTCTACCCTCTTCTCTGAATTTAATACGGCTAAAGAAGACTGGAATTTTTGATAATGGCATTGCAGTACGTACAATATCAACCCCATGTTTCTCGGCATGCGTAGCAAAAACCAGCAAGCTGCCGAGAATAACAGATGTTAGAGGAGCTGCTGCGGAAATCCAGAAGAGCTTAGGTGTTCTCTTGCTCTGGCAGATCACAAAAAAGATAAACACCATATCAGACTTCAGCCAATAATGCTGTTCTTGTCGTTATGACAGATAAAATATGGAAATAAAAGAAAAAAGGAATAAGGAAACTGTATTAAAATACTAACAATGTGACGAGTGATGAGCAGAAAGCACAGAAACGATATTCCAAGCACTATGCTCTCCCATCTCCACTGCATATAATTACAATCAGAACAAGACAACAGCAATAAGTTGGTAATGCACTTTGTCCCACAACAATTATTTTGACATTTTTCTTTTTGATTCCAAATGAACATACCTTGTGGGTCTGTCCCCATACTGAGCGCATGACAGACACTATATCTGTCTCTGCAGTGAAATGGTGGAGTCCAAGAATCCCTTTTAGTTGTTGAAGAGATACAACTGTAGCTGCACCAGCCATAAATCCTACAATAGTTGCATGTGACAAAAAGTCTATAATGAATCCCAACCTGCAGTAGAATCATAAAATCATGTGACACATACTATTAGTGAGAAAAACCAGTTGGGTTTCATTGAACAGATTATATGATGCCTAATTATATAAATCAATGTGACTTTCACATGGCAGTCCAATCAATCAGACCCATATGAGACTAAAAATAGAATTATAGAACCAGTGTTTAGACCACTTAATTATATACTAATAAAACACCCACATTCATGAATACTACTGTACAAACCTCCACAATTATGTACACCCACATGCATACAATCAGTTCACATGAGACAATACAATCATCTACAGAGATTGAGTGAGGATTCTGCAGTCAATGGGCTGCCCCAATTTCATGACCAAGATAACAATCAGTAGATACCTTGTTACCTCTTAAAAGGTAACAACTAGCAGATAACAAGATATTCCAACAGGTATTCATCATTACCTCGTGAGACTTTTGAAGGAAACAATTAATTTTCTATTATCTGATGATATTGATTTAGTTTTTATCTTGCTACTCCTTTAAAGATAGCAACCAGTAAGTATCAGGGTACTCTTGTTACCATGTTACCTCTTAAAAAGGTAACTAGTAGGTAACAAGATATTCCTAGTTATCTTGTTAGCCCTTTGAAGGTAACAAGGTAATCATCAATACCTTGTTAGTCTTTTGAAGAGAACGATTAATTTGTTGTTGCCTGCTGATATTGATTTAGTCAACAGTCAATCTAAAGATGTAAACATACATTTGTGATAAATAGACTCTTTTATTGCAAATTGGTGCTATTGCAATATTTTTCAACTATGCCAACCTGAAAATGCCCAAGCTTGCTTGAAAAATCCCAGCAAAGAAGGTTGCAGTGAAGGCCAAGTGCAAAAAAAGCTCTGGATTATGTATTGGGAAACCTCCTTGGCAAGTATTGAGCCTATAAGAAGTGATACAACAGCCACTGTTCCCACTGCAAGGTCCCTCGAGCTCCCAAGCATTGCATATATCAGAGGTGGAACAAAGCTAGAATCTGCATGAATATATCCATCAATTAGATATTATGAATTGAAAGACTTTTAATGACGTCCACTAGACCAAGCAGGCTAAGGGACCAAGAGCCTCAACAATAAAAAAGTTTCAGATTTTTTTGAATCTTGACATTATTATACCATGCTAATGTGTAAATTTTAAATCCCAATAGCTCACATGTTATCCTTTACAGAGCCATGCCTGAGAGGTGGCCACTTCAGTCATTTGGTGAAACAGTCAAAATGAATTAAACACAGTTTCAACTACTCATTTTACTACTACTTATTTGAATTCGTCTCAATAGTAAAACTAAAATTCCAATGTATTAGGCTAGGTACCTATCCATGGAGGTTCGAGAGTGAAAAAGTTTAGTACGGTTATCTGTCATAAACTATCCCTTCTCTTTATGACAGTCCTTTCACCAACTAATATAAATAAAGTACGTTCATGACAATGTTACATTCAAACTATTTCAATTTCACCACACAAATTATCTGAACGGCCAAACAGCTTTGGTAGGTACATCTAACAGATTATCAGGCTTAGAAACTTTCATGTATTTCAAACATAGCAGATAATGAAGACTACTCACAAAGTCCAACAATAGGAGGAAGATTGGCTAGCTTGGCATAGCTTATACCCTGCAAAAACACAGGAAATTATCACAGACAACCTATCAGTTTAATCCCTGGCTACAATCAACTCTACAAAAATTCTCAGTGCAATTAAAACACTATACCCAAAGCATTGACATTCTAATGAGAAATGGACACAGAGTTAGTTTCCTTGCCTGTGGTATGGCAAGACTGGCTATAGTTATACCAGCGATAAGATCAGACTTGAAAAGTTTAAGCGAATATCTAGGACCCCATTCGAAGATGGGAAACAGATACTGAACTCCCAGTAAACATTTTCTCTTTGCTGGCTGGTTCTTAAATTGCTTGAAGGGATCATCAGGAAAAAAGGTCTCCTTCACAGCCCCTTCAATGCAGTGCAGCATGCTCTCTGGAGGCTTAACATTAACTCTATGAACACATGCCATCTCTACATCATTTTCAACCATGTTTGAACACCCATTGACATTATTGAAATTCCCCTCAGTGGCCTTCATTTTTGCATTCACCCAATAATTTTTCTCCCTTTTTAGATATCTCTGAATCTCAATTTCTATGTCTCTGAATCTCAATTAGGCCTGATCAGACCTTGAATTGGGTCAATGCATGGCGAAGCAAAGATGCAGAACGTGTAGTCTTTATGGCTGATGAAACAATGGGAAGTGGGTTATTTGTAGTAAGAGGGCGGATGGAGCTTCCACGTTAGTAGACCTCCCATAGTGGAATGAGGGACCCCTTAGTTATCTTGGAAATACTTTTAAGCTCACACCTTCCATATGCATTATATTCCCTCAACTTCATGTTGATTTTCTTTCACTACACTGTTACAAGATTTCGTTCATCCAATACGAGCTAGTATTTATTTATATTGGTTAGAAGTTTCAAGAATAGCCAAAATCCATCTACCACACTTCAAAAATGGAAACTCTTTTTCTGCACTCAAATTCATTTCTGACCGTGCATCTGCCCTTTTCATTCCCACTTGGTCCCCACAAGATAACCTGATGCCAAACACCTTTCTAACCTCTAGAGTGGTGTGTTGCTTATCAAGGTTTTAATTTGACGGCCACCTATGCACCTCTAAACCCTGCAATGCCTACTTTAAGAAGCAGTTCCATTTTTGTGGCCTTAAGCTCACCTACTTTCTTATAAATGAGAGAGTTTAAATAAACTATATTTTCTTTTGAGAATGTTTATATGCTGCTTTTATTTGTGTAAATACAAACCATCCATTCAAAATGTTGAGTTTTAAGTTTTATAAAAAAATAAAAAATAAATTGTAAGTTTATTTTTTTGTTGTGTTTGTTTAATTTTTAGGTTATAATTAATCAAGGGATTGTGATGTATTGATAAATAAGGAAACTAACAAATGTATGTTTTTGAATTGTTTTTTTAATTAGTAAATGCAATAACACATTCAAATTATTCAATCTCCAATTGTAATCCCTAATAAATCTCACCTCTAAAATAATGAACTATCTCGCTAACTAATCACTTTTTTTTAATTATAATCATTTAATATATTTATTTAATATTAATAAACAATACATTCCAATAAAAACAACTTAATATATCAAATAACATCTAATAAGGTAAATATGTTCTTCCTTGAAAATATTTACATGCTGTTTTTATATGTAAATATAAACCACTTATTCAAAATGTTGAGTTAGTGGGTGGGTTACAAATATAATAACACATCCAAATTATTCAACCTCAAATAGTAATCCCTAATATATCTCACTTCTAAAATGATGACCTATCTACTAACCACCATTCTTTTTATTATAATCATTTAATATATTTATTTAATATTAATAAATAATACACTCAACAAACAACAACTCAATGTATTAAACAACATCAAATATGTACACAAAAATTATTATTATAAAGTTGCTCAATCTTCTTATTAACAACTTTATATTAATTCACACATAGGGGAGAAGGGCCAGTAGTGGTACACCCTAAGTTAAGGGGTCCACAAAATCAATTATTTATGATATGGGATTGTGATTTTTTCACTAATATGTAGTTTAGATTTGTGTTAACTTATATTTTTTGTTTGGAATGTTCAATTGGAGGGAAAACCATATTTTGAATTGATTTAAAATAATATATGTGAAAATGCTACAACCATGGTGGAAACCAATACTTGAATATAAGTGAAATTGCTTGAACATTGACTTTTTTGTACTTGTACATGGGTGAAAACTCTTACATGTCATGATGTGATTGGCTACTTGTACAAATTTTTGAACTTCAATAATCAAAATTTTGGTTTTTATTCCATCAAGTATTGGATATTTTAAATGCAAAATACTGTTCAAGTATTGGGACGTGTTCACATACTGGCCCTTCTCCCCTATTATAAGCGAGTTTTTGTGGTTATTTTTGAACACTCGACATCATAAATTTTGGTTGTCTTGGTTGTCATTACCATAGGTTCTCTCATCATTAATGAGATCTTGTTTATAAGTACAGTAAGCACGATTTGAAGGAAGGCGGGCGGGTGTGTCACATAGTCTAAATATCTATAAGAGTTCAAAATCAATGGGTATAATGTAAGAAAACTTACATGTATGAAATTTTGTAAATTAATTATGTAACACTTTAATACATAGACAAATTAGTTTATTATAGAAGTACATGAATCACAATATACGAGAAAAAAAGATAATCAAGTTAAGAGAAAAAGTAAATGAGAAAATCCATAGGAGTATATTTAAGTTGGCAATTGGGTAAGTGGACCAAGTTGGGGTGTCAAAAAGGGGTCTTAAGTGGACACATTTAAAAAAAAAAAAAAATTCAACTTGTACGGAAATAGTTATACTCAAAATTGGAAGATGTTGTAAAAATATGAATCGTAGTATTTTGAGTTTAGTTTCTAAGCTATTAAATTTTATTAAAAATGAATAAGTTTAAGTGGGTCAAATAACTAAAATACCAACAAATGCTCATATTTTTGTAAAAAAACATAATAGAGTGACTTTTGTGCCCCCACCATTTTTTGAGCACCATTTAGTATTTTTGAAAACCCTTTGGTAGAAAGATAGCTAGGAGGATTTAGTTTGGGTTTCTTTTTTTAAAGATCTTTTTAGCGAATATTTTTTTATTTTTGATTTTTCTAGTACATAAATTTTATGTTTTGAAAAATAGAGTTCGACCATGCACCCCTAACTACCTCAAAAATATCAAAATTATATATATATATTTTTAATAATATGTATAGAATTATGCCTAGTTTGGGCTAGTATAATTTTTTTACGATCACCCCAAAAAAAAAGATACACCATGAAAGATAGACATATTTACACTTCAAAAATAGCTATAAATAGACAGAAAATAAATAATATGGAAACCTTATATTAGTTAGAAAATTTGAAAAATTATACTTTTAGAAAGAAGAGACTCTACTCTACGTCGTGGTATAATTTTTTTAAAATGGATCGATTGTTTTATTTTGATTTATCATAAAGGAAGTGACATTTTTACATTTTCTTATAAAAACACGTTGTTTGTTGTGTTTGTGCAGGTCCATGCCTCAGGCTTGGGGATCCAAACCAGATCCCAAGCCTTGAGGAATGGCTTGGGAAAAGAGAAAATGTAAAACGCGTACGCATTCTATGTAGTATAAACATTATGTATGCTTTTGACATGCTTCTATTTACATAAATAAATGTTTAAGTGTAAGAAATAATAAAATATAAATAATAATAAATGAAAAACTTATAGATTAAATTTATTTATGTAAATATAAGAATTTATGGTCACTCTGCACCTTATGCAATTAGTCTCATAGCTCCATGAGTCATGGTTTAGG
Source organism: Taxus wallichiana var. yunnanensis (assembly GCA_018340775.1). NCBI lineage: Eukaryota > Viridiplantae > Streptophyta > Pinopsida > Cupressales > Taxaceae > Taxus > Taxus wallichiana. The sequence continues at coordinate 323,158,822 of CM031241.1, read as the reverse complement.
AGGTAGTTTTTAAAAGTATAATCTGGTCAATACATAGGTAATTTTTCAGATTTCAAAGCATTCAGCCTAAATATTTTAGTGTTTAACTTCTACAATTGAAACCCTAAACCATAGGCCATAAACCTAAACACTAAACTGTAAACCTTGACCCCTAAACACTAAATCCTAAACCTTTAACCATGATCCCTAGACCCTAAAACCTAAACCCTAAACTTAAAATGTTAAACATTCATCCCTTACCGTGAGCCCTAAACCCTAATCCATAATCCCTAAACCCTAAACCATGAACCATGAGCCCTAAATGCTAAACCCTAAACCCTAAGCCTTAAACCCTACACCCTTATCCCCTAGCCCTAAAATATAAACCCTAAACCCTAGACCATATACCCTAAGCCCTAAACCCTAAAACCTAAACCTCGAGCCCTAAACCTTAATCCCTAAACATTAAATCCTAAACCCTAAACCCTAAACCCTGAACCATAAACCCTAAAACCGAACCGTAAACCATAAACCCTTATCCCTAAACACTAAATCCTTAACCCGAAACCCTAAACCTTAAACCCTAAATCCTTAACCTTGATCCATAAACCCTAACCATAAACACTAAACCCTAAACCTAAACCTAAATCCTAAACCATAACCCTAAACCTTGAACCCTAAACCCTAAACCTTAAACCCTGAACCAAGAGCCCTAAACTCTCAACCCTAAACCCCAAACCATATTTCATCAGTATTTCCTAGTCTCGTGCCTAGAACCATCATTGAGTCTGCTTATAGAACTACCTTGTTTATGAGAGGTGGGACAAGTAACAAAATGGATATGACATCTACCTTGTGCCTTATAAAGCATATATTACACATCTCTTCCAAACCTATTTCTCCCCACATATACTTGTGTTCTTGAATGTAAATTTATTCACACTCTGAAACAAATTTCACATTTCTCATATTTCCATGTATGGTATTATGCAAGCCAGGATGACCCATTGGAAGCTGGAAAAATAACCATCACAACAAAATAAATAATCTTAAAGGAAACAAAAGAAACATAGAGAATATATCAATGCCAAGGTGTAGGATCATAATTGAATTTCTGTAGTATCCTCCTCTCGGAGAAATATAAAGTTCAAGTGTTCTCTTTGGAATGGATAGTAAATTTGAGAACTTGTTGAAGTGTTCAAAATAAGCATAGAAACAGGGGAATGGCTAAGAACATAAAGGGGTTATCAATCACCTAGTAAATCTTTCTTGTTTAGTTCTAAATGGGAGTCACCGGCCTACAACTTAGTGACCTTCCATTAATTGATAATTCCTTATATGATAAACCCATGGACGTTTTCAAAATCCCCTAAACAAAAATATAGGGGTAGTCATCAATCCTAGTGAAGGGTGTGATGTGATTTCCAAGCAACTTGAAACTCATATAGATTTAGAGGTAATAACATGAATTTACAAATATCTCTATCATTATAAATGGGAGCAAGTAAATGTGTGTCTCCTGTACATCTAAGGATTGAGGACTACTGGGGTCTTTGGAAGGATTGGGATCAGTTAGGAATATGACATTTCCCTCCTTCAAAATATCAACAGATGAAAAACATCAAATTTTGATGACTCTCTTTGAATGTTCTGCCTACAAATTTGATGAACCCTTAACTCTGTGACCTAAACCCTTAACCCTCAACCATGAGACCTAAACCCTAAACCCTAAAACCAAAATAATAAATCCTAAATCCTAAACCCTAAAACCTAAACCCTAAACCCATAACCCTAAACCCTTGACCCTAGACCCTAAACCCTGAGCCCTAAGCCTTAAACCCTAAATATTAAATTGAAATCCCCGAGCTCGACCCCTAACCCTTAAACTAGTACCTCTAAACCACGAACCTTAATCCATAAACCATGAACCACGAAGCCTACACCCTAATCCTTGAGCCCTAAACCCTAAACCTTAAACCCTGAGCCATAAACCCTAAATCTAGAGCCTTGATCTCTAACCCCTAAACCTTAAACCCATAACTAACCCCTAAACCTTAAACCTATAACTTTGAACCCCAAACCTTGAGTCGTAAACCTTAAACCATGCACCCTAACCCCTAAACCCTAAACCTTGATCCCCGAGCCCTAAACCCTAAACCCTAACCACTAAACCCTAAACTCTAAACCCCAAGCACTAAACCCTAAACCCTAAACCCTAAGCCCTAAACATTAAACGCTAAACCCTGAACTCTATGACCTAAACCCTTAACCCTAAAACCTAAACCTCAAGCCTTAAACCCTAAACCATGAACCCTTTACTGCTACGCCCTTAATCATATATCTTATATTGAATGTATATAGCCGACTTGTGGCTATCATAACTTCTTATCATTATGTATCTCTTTCATATATATGTTATATTTTCACTAAAGTGGGTCACCTTGGTGTTGGCCATAGCATAGGAATTGCATATATAGGGGTTAGTAGGTAGTAGTTGATCATCATTCAACATTTGAGTCTTATTGTCTGGTTTGGAGGTTGCCCCCTCGAAGTGGCTAAGCTATTATTTGTGCACATTGAGAGCATTTATCTGAAATATTGTGTTCATTGGTGTTATATTTATACTAATAATCAGATTTATACAAGTAATTACATTACAAGTGGTATCAGAGCTTGAACTCGGCCAACACTGCGTCAAACCCTAATTGTGAAGGTTCGTCCATATCTCAAAATCGGAAGGAATTTTTTTGCAAATTTTTCTGAGGTGTGGTGAAATAAGTCAAGTAAGCTTCCCTCCAAATTTTAAGAATTTTTGACTTGTTTTACAAAAGTTATAGTGGTTTTATGTTTTTTCATAATTCGGCTACCTAGGGTGCAATTTGTGGAATTTTTCAAAGTTATTTACATTGATACAAAAAGAAGATTAAAAATTAGTTTGAGTTCGTTCTTTGAGTTTTATAAAAAAATTCTGAATTCCTATTGAAATCCGAAACCCTAAATTTTGACCTTGATCCTTAAATCTTACCATTTTAGGGCATCATGGTTGGGCCTTCAACAAGAGGCAAAAATAATCCCATCACTCCAGGTAAAACCCATGATAAGGATGAGATAATAGTTGAGGAGTTAGAGTCAGAAGGGGTATCTACAGAGTCCTCAAGGTTAGGGTTTACTTCAACTGACCATAAGGTCAGCTATCTTGAGTTAAATTACAAAACCTAAAAGGTAGATGGCGAGTAAAGAAGATGTAGACAAGATTGGACAATGATTGGAGGATTTCATTAACCAATTTAGCTACAATATCATGGGTCATCATATCCTTCCTAATCAGCCAAAAATCAATCATACTCATATTAACCAGGGTGGATCTTTAGGTCAAAGTAATAGACAAACAAGCCAGGGTGGATCTGCAAACATGACCAATCCAAATACAAACACTCTGCAAGCCTGTAACATGATTCTAAAAGTGGAAATGCATAAGCTTGATGGAAAGGATCCACTCAATTGGATTAACTAGATGGAGAATTTATTTGATCTTTATCAGATTCCATCGGGACAAAAGGTTATCATGGCATCATTGTATCTTGAACCTGACTAATTCATTTGGTATCGATGGTTATGTGCTCAAAGGAAAAAGAGTGGCCTCAATGTTACATGGAAAATATTCACCGAAGAGTTGTAATTGCACTATAGTTATAGTGTGTCAGAGAATTATTTCAGCCAATTAGCAAAGCTCAGACAAACAAGAATAGTCAAAGATTACATCCATCAATTCCAAAACCTTTCCTTACGTGTGGAAAATATTCCTGAAGATAATTTGAATGACTTATTTCTTGGGGGTCTTAAAGAACAAATTGAGACTGAGGTGCGTATGTTTAATCCTCATAAGGTTTCAAACTCTATGATCATGGCACGTAGGGCAGAGGAAAAATTTCTTTCCAGTAGGAAACAAACTATCAATAATATAAGAGATCGTAGCACCCTTCCACCATCATTCCCTCGGCCAGTGAGACTGACACCTCAACAAATTGAAGAAAAGAGATCCAAAGGGTTATGTTTTAATTGTGACAACAAATTTGGGCCAAGACATAAGTGTGCTGAAAAGAAGTTGTTCTACATTGAGGGACCTACTAAAGAAGAAGAAAATGAAGAAGATGAAGAGGTAGAGCCAAAGGAGGAATTAGGAGATCCCCAGCCAACAATATCATGTCATGCAATTTCTGGCATTAGCACTCCCCAAACTCTCAAATTAGTTGGATTCTTAAAAATATAGAGGGTAACAGTGTTGATTGATTCACGAAGTACTCAAAATTTCATCAATCATAAGTTGGCGGTATGCTTGAACTGCTTTGTTTATCCAACTCCAGAATGTCAAGTCATGATCGCTGATTGGAAAACTGTTAGTTGTTCAGGAAAATGCCATAACGTTAATCTCTCCATGGGATATTACATGCTAACTAGCAATATGTATGCCATTGCCATGGGAGGAGAAGACATTGTGTTAGGAGTTCAGTGGCTTACCACCTTGGGAACCATTGAAATGAATTTCCAAGAGTTTTTCATGCAATTTCAGTCAGAATGTAGGACTTTTAAACTAAAAGGACTAAGATCAAAGTCCCCACAGATGGTAAGTTCTCATCAGATGCAAAAATTGCTTAGAAAGGGTGCATAAGGGTTTGTAGCACAACTATTTTCATTAGAAGCACATCATTCCAATACATTTATACCCGCAGATATGCAAGTAGTTATAGATGAGCACTCAGTGGTGTTTGGAGAAATACCCAAGGGTCTTGCCTCCAAAAAGAGACCATGACCATGCCATCCAGCTAGTACTAGGGAGTCAACCACCCAACATCAGACCTTATAGGTACCCCTATATGCAAAAGAGTGAGATTGAGAAGATAGTTCAAGAGATGTTAGAAGCAAGACTTATTCGTCATAGTCAAAGTGCTTACTCTTCTCCTGTAGTGATGGTATGGAAAAAATATGACAATTGGCGCATGTGTCCAGATTACAGGGAACTCAATAAGTACACAGTTAAAGATAAGTTTCCTATTCCTGTAATTGATGATTTGCTAGATGAGTTACATGGTGTTGTTTACTTTACAAAACTTGATCTTCATTCTGGATATCATCAGATTAGAATCAAGGATGAAGATATTCATAAAAAAAGCCTTAGGACACATGAAGGACACTATGAGTTCTTGGTAATGCCTTTTGGACTAACAAATGCACCCTCTAAATTTCAAAGCTTGATGAATTCCATCTTTAAGCCATTTATTCAAAAGTTTGTTTTAGTGTTCTTTGATGATATATTAATCTATAGTAAAACATGCGAGAAACACCTACATCATGTAAATAAGGTGTTGGAAACTCTTGAACAACATCAACTTTATGAAAATCCTTCTAAGTGTTCTTTTGGTGTCAAGGAGGTTGAATATCTAGGTCATATTGTCTCTTATGAAGGTGTTAAAGTGGATCCTAACAAGATAAAATCCATGCTTGAATGGAAGGTTCCCAAAACCCTAAAAAATTTCGAGGATTTTTGGGGCTTACAAGTTATTATTATAGATTTGTAAGGAATTATGGTAGCATCGTAGCACCACTCACAACTTTATTAAAGGACTCTTTCCATTGGAACGAGAAAGCTACTATGGCCTTTGAGAAGTTGAAGGAGGCCATGTGCACCACTCTAGTTCTAGCCACCCCAGATTTTTCAAAAACATTAATTGTTGAATGTGATGCTTCAGGGTATGGTATGGGGGCAGTACTCATACAAGAAGGGTGACCCATTGCCTTCGAGAGCTTCCAATTCAAAGGTAAGAATATCTCTAAACTAGTTTATGAGAAAGAAATGTTAGCAATACTTCATGTAGTGAAGCAATGGAGACCATATCTAATGGGACGACATTTCAAAGTAAAGACAGATCATGATAGTTTGAAATACTTCTTAGAGAAATGTTTATCATTAGAAGAACAACAAAAATGGGTCTCAAAAATTTTGGGGTATGATTTTGAGATAATATACAAGAAAGGAAAAGAGAATGTAGTTGCTGATGCTTTATCTCGGAAGGATGAATCTGCCCAGGCATTGTTGTGTGCCATATCTAATTACAGGAGGATTGGATAGAGGATGTAAGGTCTGAATGGAAAAATGACCCAGGTACACAAAATATCATTTAAAATCTCCAACAAGATCCAAGCATGTCAGAAAAATTTGTATGGAAAGGAGATGTTTTATGGTATAAAGATAGATTATATCTATGTAAGAATTCAACCCTTAAAAATAGGGTTCTATCTAAGCTCCATGCTTCTCCAGTAGGGGGTCATTCTGGCTTCTTACAGACTTATCATCGAATCAAGCATGATTTTTTCTTGGAAGGGATAAAAGGAGATGTCCAAATGTTTGTGGCGAGAATGCATGGTTTATCAGAAAAATAAGGGCGAAACAATTAACTCCCCAGATCTTTTACAACCTCTATCTATTCCTAGCCAGAGGTGGGAAGAGGTGTCTATGGACTTCATCACATGATTGCCTAAATCAGAAGGTAAAAATATAATCATGGTGGTGGTGGACAGACTCACCAAATATTCACATTTTTGTGCTTTATCACATCCATTTTTTGTGAGTATGGTAGCAACGACCTTTAGGGATACAATTCGGAAGCTACATGGGACACCAAAGATTATAGTGAGTGATCGAGACCCTATGTTTACTAGTAATTTACGGGTGACTTGTTCTCATGCTTGGGCACACAACTAGCTCGTAGTTTTTCTTATCATCCCCATTCGATGGGAAAACATAGGTGGTAAACAAGTGCTTGGAGGGATATCTTTGTTGTTTTACATCAGATAAGCAAGCGAGATGGGTCCAATGGTTACCGCATTGGCAGAATGGTGGTATAACACCTCCTTTCATACTTCATCTAAAATGTCTCCTTTCTTGGCATTATATGGGTACCATCCACCATCTATCACTTCATATTTGAGAGTCCAACCAAAGGTTCGGGCGGTTGGAGAACATGTTCAACACCAACAAGAGGTGCTTTCTAGTCTCGAGAGAGAATTTGGCCATGTCACAAAACCGCATGAAGCGTGCCAAGCAAACCAACATCGCAGATGAAAGACATTTTGAAGTCAGTGATTGGGTTTTTTTATTTTACAACCATATAAGAAAATGTCCTTAAAACAACAGAAAAAGGATAACAAGCTTTCACCTAAGTATTATGGTCCTTATCAAGTGTTACAGAAGATTGACAATGTAGCATACAAACTGTAACTTCCTCTGGCTACTCAAATTCATCTATTATTCCATGTATCTTGCCTAAAGAAGGTAATTGGACAGACAATATCAACCTAGACAGTGTTACTTGAGCTTGATGAAGAGGGCAGAATCATCCTAGAACCAGAATGCATCCTTCAGACATGCACTAAGTGATTGAGGACAAGGGTCATCACTGAGTATTTGATCAAGTGGAAAAATCTAGACAATGAAGATGCAACTTGGGAGGATGCAAATTTCCTACAACAGCATCCAGATCTTCTCAACATTGGGGACAATGTTGCTTCGAAGGGGAGGGGCATGCTATGCCCTTAATCATATATCTTATATTAGATGTATATAGCCGACTTGTGGCTATCATAACTTCTTATCATTATGTATCTCTTTCATATATGTTATATTTTCATTACTGGGTCGGCCTTGGTGTTGGCCATAAGATAGGAATAATATATATAGGGTTTAGTAGGTAGTAGTTGATCATCATTCAACATTTGATTCTTATTTCTGGTTTGGAGGTTGCCCCCAAGAAGTGGCTAAGCTATTATTTGTGCACATTGAGAGCATTTATATGAAATATTGTGTTCATTAGTGTTATATTTTTGCTAATAATCAGATTTATACAAGTAATTACTTTACATTTCCCTAAACCTTGAACCCGACATTTAAACCTTAAACCCTAACTCCTAAACCCTAAATCATAAACCCCGAATCCTCAACCATAAACCTTAAACCACGAGCACTAAACCTTAAACCCTATAACATAAACCCTAAGCCCTAAACCCTAAAATATAAGCCCTAAACCCTAAACCCTAAAACCTAAACCCTGACCCATACACCGTAAATTGTAAACCTTGAGCCCTAAACCGTAAACCCTAAGCCCTAAACCAAAGGCTCTAAGTCATAAGCCCTAAGTCCTTGAACCCTCAACCCTAAACCCTAAAAATAAACCCCGAACCCTAAACCATGGTCCCTCAACTCTCAACCCTAAACCCTAAACCCTCAACCCAGATCCCTAAACCCTAAACCTTGAACCTTGAGCCATAAACCATAAACCCTCAACCTTTACCCCTAAACCCTAAAACTTGGGCCTTGAACCCTAAGCCCTAAACCCTCAACCCTTAACCTTGAACCATAAACCCTAAACTCTAAACCCTAAACCATGAACCCTAAGCCCGAGCCCAAAACCCAAAACCCAAAACCCTAAAATATGGACTATGAGCCTTAAACACTTAACCTTAAACCCTAAAATTTAAACCTTGAGTCCTAAACCCTAATTCCTAAGCCCTAAACCCTAAACCCTAAATCATAAACCCTCACCCAAAGGAAAGTCCTAAAAAGATTATTCATCATGTTTCAACAGTGTGTAGGGAATAGTGTTTAAGGTGATCGATCGACCCATTTAGTTTTGATGAGAGACTACTTCCTTTAAAGGCCTTAAAAGGCATTTTTGGCCATTTTTAGTTAGTTGAACACCCTTGTAACAAGCTAAAATGAGCTAATCATGTCTTTGAGTTATCAAGGACCATTATTTGTGAATTATTAAGGCATCATTTGTCTCCATAAGAGACATATGATCAAAAACATATATGGGAATCATGAATTTGATTCCATGAAAGGATGCTTTTAGAGCCAGGAAAGGTGAGGGGATGATCTTTAAATGGAGCACCATGTTTCTAAGAATGAGCAATCATCTGAGTTCACTTGATGTAATTCACTTGGTACTATTCATAACAACTCATTCAACACCTAGTAGTGTTATCACACCTTAAGGAGGAGACACATTACAATCACCTCATTTTGGCCATAGGACATGAATCCCATTCAGGGAACAATCCTCTATCTACAAAGTGAGGATCTCTTTTTAGTAAGAAGTAGAAAAACATCATAGAGTTAATTCATGGTCACTAAAGTGAACTATGGACCAAATTTAAAAATTAGTACCAATTCAAGTAGTGGTAGGGCCAAAATCCATTTTAGAAGGTCAAAAAACCTATAAAAATGACTATATGCTTTCCCAAAACAAAGACCGACTACAATATATATGCCCTGAAAGTTTTAGGTCATTTGCTGAAATCTTGAAAATGAGTAAGTATTGACCAAATTAGATTTTGAAAAACTATCTTCTAGATTATAACTGTTGGAGCTACGAGACCGCTTCCATAAGGTTCAGAGTGACCCTAAGCATAAGATTTCTTTTATTAATTCTTATATTTTATTATTACTTAAACATTTATTTTTGTAAGTATAAACCACCAAAACACATATGCATGGTCCATACTACACAAAACGCGTATGCGTTGCATTGTAATGTGTACGCGTTTTGACTTCTTTGAAATGCGTACGTGTTATAATGCGTACGCGTTATAGGTTCAGTGATTACCAAGCCAAACAAATTAAAATGTGAGAACGTTTCATTTTTTTGGGTTTTTGTCCATTTTTGGCCCCCAAACTTCGTACACTTACCCAACTTTAATATAGAAGTATTTATTAATTTTTTTACAATCTTAATTTTATCACGAGAAGGTAGCACCTTATGTCTAGTTTGTTACAAATCTCTATTTTTTGTTAACATTGGATGATCCCATAAGTATGGGACTTGCAAGGTGAGATCAACCAATCCATAAAAGGCTAGTTCCTCTACCTAGATCTAATGTTAACACTACTCCTAATGCAAGAAAACAACCTATCTAATACTAATCTACATATATCATGGAACCAGAGAGAGAGAGAGAGAGAGAGAGAGAGAGAGAGAGAGAGAGAGAGAGAGAGAGAGAGAGAGAGAGAGAGAGAGAGGATTAGAAGGATGCATGAAAATGAAATCATAGGCTAAAAGTGGTGATAGCACTAGAAGAAGGGTGAAGACACTATAATGAGGGAAAATGGAGAAGGAAGAGGTCGTTCATGAGTGAAACAAATCCAAACCAAAATTTTACATTCTAATGTCCATGAGACAAAAACAAATACACATGAAAAGGAGAAATACATGCACAAAATAAAACAACAAGAATGGAGAGACAAGGAAATGTAACAAAACATAAGTCAGGGTTGAGAAACACCACAAAACAAAGATTTAATTGCTTTCAAAATGTGCACAAACCATTACATGTGAAGAAGAAGGCACAATAACACATTGCAAGCTCAAATGGAGGTATGCAACTCACAGTTGCTCAGGAATAATTTGGCATAGTTCCTTTACATTTTAGAACATCCTTCCCTATAAATGAGAGATTTTACATTATATATTAGAATGGGAGAAAGAGAGGAGTGGAAAGAGAGAGAACTCAAATATTTTCCTTTAACCACTAACAAGATGCATTGAATGAATGAAAGTAGGAATGGGTGCCCTACTAAGGCCATTCCCCCATGGTATTTTTCTTATAGGAAAAGGAATGAGCACCATACCTCATCATTTTTGGTGGTTGAGAAATCTGAAACATTTTTTAAGTGGCGATTGTATTCTAGTTTTTCACCCACCTAACCTCATCTTTTTTTAGAAATCCAATTTTTCAGGTGTAGTACATGATGAGAACTTTCCAAAAAGTCTAAATTTGTGAAAATCAAAGCTATAGGGTGGAAGTTATGGCGATTTGAAGTGTAGGGTGCCATAATTCAATAAATGTGAGTGGTTGAGCTATTAAATTGAGCCTCTGTTTGGTCCATGACCTTGTAAACCACCTTGAAACCCGACACACTAATTGCAAAATTTGGCCATTGAAAAACAACCGCATAGACTCTGAAATGGTCTTCGACGGAAGTTGGGACTTGGTTTGAACATGTCAACCCCTGAAATACAAAGCTCGGGACATTGGACCTGCATTGCAACCCCGAACTCTCAAAATACATAGGTCAAAAGTTGACCCATGTAATGCATGTTGAGAAACCTGAAATTCTTACGAAATCAGCCACCATGTTCCAACTTGTCGGGTTTGTTTTCGGGGTTCAAGTTATAGTTTGCTAGTAATTTGCAATTGAGAACCCGAAACCTAAAATGTATTGTTTTCTTTGTATTTCGGGGATCGGGATTCAATTTGCAATTTTCATGTAAATTGTAAATTAGAACCCGAAACCCGAAATGCACTTGGAAGGTCGGTCTCGGGATCAAGTTTCACGTTAGTTTTTGCATGCAAATTGCAGTTTGAAACTCGAAACCCGAAATGCACTAAATCCTTTGTATTCTAGGTTTCGGGGTTTGAGGATCAATTTCCATGTATACTACATTTTGATCCCTTAAACCCGAAATCCGAAATCCGAAATATAAGGGAAATTTTTGACACTTAGGCATTTTTCCATATCACCTAAAAAATAATTTTTGGGGCGGAGAACATGAAACATGGAACTTGTGGAGATGCACCAAGAGCCAAAAACTCGACACACTTAAAAAGTGATATTTTCAGCGCCAAATCAACAACAAATTTTACTCAAGTCCAAAAATGAAGATGTGGGTTGTAAAAATAGTCTAGGGGTTATTTTGGATTGCACCCAAGAAACAAAACTAAAATTTGAATGCAATAATTAGAATAATTTTAAGAATTTTTTCCAAATCCATATTTTATAAATTGATATTTGCAAAACATCAATACAATAAGAGCCTTTCATTTCTATATTTCGTGACATATTTAAGCATTACAACATATTAAACATTATCTATTGTATTTTAGTCATATTCTGAAATCTTAATTACAAATAATTCATTTATGATACTACGAGGAAAGTAACAAACTCCATTTAAATACCAAACTCATTATATTCTATTTTAAAAGTTAAAATATCGTATAGGATTTAGGGAGAAACCATATAAATTAGAGATATATAAAATCAATTATTTTTTATTTTTAAACAAAAAATCTACATGATTCCGGATATAAATATTAAAATTTCAATACACATCATAAATTGTTAATTATTATTTAGAAACACCCAACACACGAGGTGGATTGTGGATAAAGCAATGCACTCAAACTAATTTGGAAAAAAACAATGTATAAAACAAAGATGACATATAGCTCTCAATTTCAATTCTTGTGAACGTGTTTATGCAACTACTTCATAATTTATAAATATTTTTTCATAACTATCATATATATGAATTTGTGCAATTTTGGACTACTTCAACTCAATAATCCATGCATCCTAGTTTGAGATGCGTAATTTCATCATTCCAATATTATATATATATATTAGAATTTATATATACATATTTCATTAAACTTCTCCAACTTATCAATAGATTTAAACATTATCGTTTCCTATCAAAAGATGTAAAAATTATTGTTTTTAAGATTTAAAGGGTTCTTCTTTATTTGTAAAGTTTTATTATTCACAACCTTCTGTTAATTATTTAATATCTTTTGAACATATTTTTATGCTCTGATTTTTTATAACATCTTTATGTTAAATTGTTAATATATTCATACATTCTTAAAAAAATAAAACCTTATTATTTACATTAATAAAGATCAAGAACTAAATTTTTTTTTGACATGCCAATTGCAATACATGAAGTTTGAAGTTATAATATATTGTACACTCAAATGTATTTTATAAGGTTCAACTATATGCAACAAAGCACGGACTCTAAGATGTTTTGAGTGTTTGAGAAGTATATACGATAATTGGACATTATGCCATAATGATATTCCTAGTCGTGACCCCACTATGCCATGTTTATTAAATTCAATGCATCAAATCAAAATTATACACTTGAGATATAGCCAATAATGGATAAGAAGTGACCACGTACATTCCTATCTATAAATATAAATATATGTAATAAAAATTGAGATTTTATTGTATATTCCAATTTCAAGAGTAATGCTTGACAAATTAATTAAATTCATAGGTTTCCTAATATATTTGATTTCTATATTATCCTACCTTATTAAAATATTAATAAAAATTGAGTTATAAATTTTGTGATTTATCTCAATTAATTTTTTTTTAGTGAATTAATGTAAACACTATATGATGTAGTTTAACTAAACATGTTGTGTAATCGAAACATCCGAAATTATATTTTTCAATTGTTGTAATACATAATAAATGATTAATCAATTCTTATAAATAATAAATTGAGTCTATATTAAAAATTATCCCTATATGTAGAAGAAATTATGTCTCTCTATTTAAAAGTGACATTTAAATACTAAACATGTTGTGTAATACAAGTGTCTCAACCTAAATTATTTAAATTGTTCCAACATATAATAATTGCTCAATAACTTCATATAAATAATAAATAGAGTTTATATAAAACATTCCCCTTGTATATGATAAATTACGTCTCTCTAATTAAAATCAACATTTAAACTCGAGGTAAACATTATAGATGCTCATCTTGACTTCCTATGGATAACATATAAAAATGTGGGAGTAAAAGCAAGTATAATGTGTATGTAGGCTAGAAATGACATGAAAAATCCTTTAAATTATGAAAGGATATAAACAAGGGTTATATACATAACAAATTGCAATGGAAATATAAGGGAAATGTATTTTGAAAATAACATCTAGGACCATACATGTTTTAAAGTGACACTTGGAGAAATCAATAGCTATATAAAGAAAGGTCACAATAGGTGGTCAACCAAAGCTATTTAAGGATGTATAGGGTGTAGGAGTTTACTATATTTGTAGGGTGACACTTGGAAATATCAAGGGATATAAGTAAAAGGTTTACACTAGGTAATCAACAAAAGCTATATAATTTAAGGGATTTAAAAGGGTTTCCATTGGGAAAATAATAACTTGTAATAGTAAATATTAAGTATGTAATGATATATATTACATGTAGTGGTATAATAGAAATTGATGCCTCTAGGTAATTAGAGATCCAAGATTCAAATATCACTTCATGATAGGGTGACCCACTACTTGATAGATTGTTGATTAATAGAGTTTCACACTAAATCAATTCAATCCATGAGAATGTCATATAATGATAATGAGGTATAAAATCTTTAATTACCATCCTTAATACGGTTCCATGACCGGTGTGTCCTAGTGATCCCATGTACTCTTAACAAAAAAAAAGAATGTAAATATAGAAATATATTATAATATCTTATCTTATAAATGATTCAAAGATTAATCATCAACCAATGTACATGAGAAATATATTTTTTGTTACGTATGCTTAAGGAAACCTATCACTATTGTTCGTGGATCTAAACAAACATTTTATTATAATTCATAAAAATCATGTAATAGAAATAGAGATCATTGTCTAATTGAATCCCTTTATCGTTGATTCATTATACGTTAATAATATTCTCGGCTTGTTATCAATTATATGCTCAAGAAAATTTTGTGTGCGTGCGCGCCCGCACATGTGTGTGACACTTATTTTCAATGAATAATGTTTTGTTTATATCACTCATTGAAATATTAATCTCATTGAATACACATACTAATAATTTCTTTCAGGATCATGGTGGGAAAGTTATATCTCTTCATGAAATATTCTTTCTAGGATTCCCTTCCTAATATTATCTTCCTATCATGTTCATATTATCTTTAATTATCTCGTATATGCTCTCATCAACCAATGACATTGTCCAAAAATGAGATATTACTTAGTGTAAGTATGCATGTATAAGGTTCTCTTTTAACATTTTTTAGAAGCTATCACCCATTGAATATTCCACCATAGGAAGAGGATATGGAATTAGATTTGTGAGGAACTTACATCAAAGAATATTATTCAAATCCTAATGGACCACCTTGAATATAGTAAAACTATGGGCTAAACTGGAAAGATCTACCATAATCTTTGGATTCCCTAGGTTGAGTCACGTTGGTATTATACTTATCAATATTTTGTTCACCCTTTAAACTATTTAGTAAAATGTTACAATCGAAAAGGTTATATTAATAAACTAAATAGTCATCAACATCTATGTACCCCTAAACCTAACCTTATATTGTGTACAAGTTGGGAGATAATCGAGAAAACATTATATTTTTAGTTTTTTTATCCTATATAAAAAATTAGATTTAGGAGATAAGGACGTGATGTAGGTAGAGATTTTAATTTTAGGAATTTAATGAGGAAGTGAGAATTATACCATGCAAAACACGACCTACAAATCGTGTTGGACCAACATTTTTTTCATTTAGTTAGCCACACAAGAGAATCGATTGTTGGAGAAATACCCTATCCTTATGAGATATAGAACCCAACCTAGGATCCATGAGAAAATATTGTGGAGAATCCAACTTCATAAGAGAGCCTACACCACCCTTGAATATAATTAGAGTTAACAAATATAGATTTGTGCAACATTACGAGGATACTAATCCAAAGGAATCCACACAAAGACCTCGCCTTAATTTTTTTTTGAAGGCGATAAAATATTTTCCAAGTTATGGAGTACTATGAATGTGCAATACTCTTAACCAAGTTACACAAAACTATAAATTTTTACAATATTAACTAGTCCATACAACACGCGGAGTAACATGTAAGCTTTCCCAAGCAACAAAATACTATGAATGTCATGCAATTCTTTCTAAAGTAATGTAATATGATGTAAGGCATGATATTCAATCTAAAGCCACATAAAACTAGGGATTTTATAAAAATATAGTTTGATGTTGCTATACACTATAGAAGCTTCCAAACGCTGGCAATTCTACAAAATGTGAATTCTCAGAGAGCTACTCACATGATATTTAATGATGATATCTATTTATAACATTAACACTTGTCTACATCAGCATTGTTACAATATTATATGTGGTAATTGATCTGTATATTTTAGAAAAGAAATAATAAAATAGATCAATTGAGCTAAATCCAATGGAATGGAACTTCTAGGAAAACTTGAGGAACATTGTTTCCATGCTCTTTGCATAGGTGTTTTCATTGATTTAAAACATCATTAATGACTTAGTGGATGATGATTTAGGGTTATATGATGCTAAGAGTGATGATGACATGGAGATTCAGGTATGTTCTTGGTTGTACATGTTGATTTAGTGAGCATGACTTGTTCTAACAAGCCTATTCAAGTGACCTAGCTAGCCTAGGTGATGTTGAATAGTTATTGGAATTATTGGTTGCTTGAGGAGAATTTTTTATTTTTGGAAAGTTTTTTTAACTCACATGAGTTGTAGGGTGCAGATACAAGTTGGTGACCATGATTCAGGTACTCATTTAGAGCAGGTTTGAATGTTAGGAGGTATGAGATTGAGGTATGGAGCTATATGAACTCATGGATGTATATATGTAGGTGTACCATGATGTATCGGATATTTGCGGAAAATTTTAATGGATTTCATGATGAGTTATGGTGTTCTTTAGATTGACCCTAGCTTCTATATTGTAAAACCCTAAGGGGTAGCTATAAAAGTATTAGTGGATGGAAATATTGAGAGGTAATCATGAGATTTTTATGATTTGAGATGTAAGTAGGATGTATATTTGTGATGTGGGAAACCTTTCAGGTTTTGATGATGTGAATTTTGCAAGATATGAGGTTTTTGGTGAAACTGGGTCAAGAATAAGTGCATTTTCAGCTTGAATTGGAACTTTCGACGCTCACCTGAATTATGTGATTTGAATGGGACATTTTTTCCTTCAGGTATGTTTCTAAATTTAATCTTTAAGGTTTGAAAAAATAATGATGCCATTTCATCTTCACATTTTTATGAACGAATATTAAGAAGTTAAACAATCATTTATGAGTTTAAAATCATAGCTTAAAAGTGGTTTGAGTGATTTGTTTTCTAAGTGGCCATAATTGATTCCTAGTGTATGGATGATGATCGTAACATGTAAAGGAATCCTTAATATTTCTAAAATGGTATTTTAGAGGTCATGGTGATGAGTGGGCCCACTCAAATAGGTCATCTTTCGAATAAGTTTGTTTTGGGAAAAGGTTGTCCAAAGGAGTTGTAAAATAAATTGACATTGTGTGATTTATTTGATTTTTTATTCAATTAAAAAAATTAAGGTCATGGTGATGGAGTTACATGGTCAAGTATACTTCATTTAGGTTGACTAGTCAAAGGGCAGTTTTGAGGTACTAAAAATGATCTTCAATAAAATGGCATAACATGAGCTCCAGGTGGAGTTATGAGGTGATTCAAATTGTGTTGGAAAGAGTATTAAAATAAATTTCCATTGGTATAAGGTTTTATTCATGATGATGAATTTTTTATTGTTTTCGGGTCAATTTATGGATAATAATATTTTTGACTATCAAGGACATTATTGTTTTTGCTAAAGAATTGAGTTAGTTAGAGCATGAGATGGATTGGGTGATGATTTATATCACATGGAATGTGAATAGGTATGAATTTTGAATCTTATTAATCTGTTTTTATGTATTAAAAGTTTCGGGAAGGGTGTTAACCATTTCTTTTTGAAATAGATTTTTGGGCAACATTATTTGATGAAGGAAAACTTGATGTAATTTGAGTCAGTGGTATTTTCATGGATTATAAATTTCTTAGAAGTGTTATACAAGTTATTAAATTTCCATTTAGTGGTAAAAATCCATAATTGAGTTTATTTTAAGAGTCCTTGAGGTCTAAAGTTAGAATCGAGTCTGAAGGGTCTTTGGAAACATGTATTTTGAGAAGTATAAGAAGAAGTGGTCCCATTTAATGAAATACTACGATTGGTTGATGAAAATTGTGACCATTTATGAGGCTTAAATTTTATTTTAAACATGTTTGATTATTTTAAAATCATGACCAAAAATATTTTTTGTGTTAGGAGAATTTTGGTATTTTAATGCATGGATCTTGGTGATTTTTGATGCACGGAAGAAGGGTTTTTATTATGCTGACACATATGGGTCAATTGTAGCTGTTATGAAAATTATATGGGGTGTTTTTATGATTTAAGTTTTTCAAAAAATGAGGGAAATTTTTTTGGTTTGAATTTGAAATGTGAATGATATTATGAAAACATTGTTTTTGATGATTTTTAAGCCTAAATGATTCGGTGTGTGCAAGAAGTGTGACATAAGTGAGAGAGTTTTATAGGTATGTGATAATTAATTGATATCATATCAAGTGTATGACTGGTTTAGTATTGATGGCATGCATGTAGGCAAGATTTTAAAGCCTTCATAAGTGAAGAAAGAGCTAGTTTGTAAGAGATTGAAGACCTAGGGTTTGAGCAAGGGTTTGGAAGAGTTTGGAGCTGAATCTTTGGATCACTATCAGATGTGGTATCAAAATTTTTTTAGTGGTCATAATTTATCAAAATCTTGTGTGATGTGTTATATTCATGTAATTCTCTTATTGTGTGTAATATCAATAAGGGTTTAGGGGTTGGTGCTCCTATGGGGTTAATGCCTCACTAAAGAAATATATTTTGATGTGTAATATACACATGAGTCTTTGTTGTGTGTAATATCAACACATTTTTTAGTGGGATTTTTCCCCCTTGAGGGTTTCCCACTTACATATTGTGTTATTGTGTTTCTTATCTTTTCACGGTTTATTAGTTGAATGTTGTATGTTGTTGTGCACACACTAATGTATGGATAATTGATTAATAGTTTATGTGAGTGATCTGAAATTGAAATTGAAATTGTAAGAACTAATTAACTCCCCCTCATAGTCCATTGTGTTTCCAATAATTGGTATCATTTTGTGTCCTTTTGGAGAAGTTTGATAGCTTGAAAGGAGATCCTTGAAGCAAAAAATGGTGAGAAGCATAGTTATTGGAAAGGCACCAATGTTTGATGGTGTGAATTATGATTTTTGGAGCTTGAGGATGAATACATTTATCATGGCTCAAGGGTTTGATGTTTGGGATGTTGTGGAGCATGGTTATACTCCTCCTGCCACTACTCTAACTACTGATGAAGAAAATAAGGCATGTACTAATGACTCAAAGGATTTTAGTGCCATCATAAATGGCCTAGGTGAATTTGAGTTGGGAAAAGTGATGCATTGCAAGTCAACAAAAGAAGCATGGGAGAAAATTCAAGTTCTGTATGAAGGTGACTCAAAGGTAAAAATTGCTAAGCTTCAAACCTTTAGAAATCAGTTTGAAAGTCTTAAGATGAATGATAATGAGTCTATTGTTTGATATATTATTAGAGTTGATAAGGTTTTCAATAGCATGAAATGGTTAGGAGATGATGTGAAATAAGAAGTTGTTGTTCAAAAGGTTTTTAGGTCACTAACTCCTAGATTTGACTCTAAAGTATCTACTATTGAAGAGGAAAAGGACCTAACTACTTTGAAGTTGGATGAGTTGCATGGTACCTTAACTGCTTATGAAATGAGGATAGGTGATTCTAAATCAGCCAAGAAAGAGGTTTCATTCAAATATGAAATGAAGACTAAATTTTAAAAAGTGAAGGATGATGATGCTACTCTTGAAATTGAAGA
Organism: Taxus wallichiana var. yunnanensis; assembly: GCA_018340775.1. NCBI lineage: Eukaryota > Viridiplantae > Streptophyta > Pinopsida > Cupressales > Taxaceae > Taxus > Taxus wallichiana. Next base: position 323,139,210 of record CM031241.1, on the reverse strand, counting down.
TGAAGAGCTCTTTTGCTATGATGACTAGAAGATTAAAGCTTGGATCTGGTAAGTACAAAGGTAAGATTCCTTATAAATGTTTCAAATGTGGTAAGATATGAAATTTTGCTATTAATTGTCCTCATAAACACAAGAAGGAAGATCATGATGAACATGAGTATGATAGTGATCATGAAAACAAGTACAAGTATGATAAGAGAAAGAAAAAATTTAAGAAGTTTGACTATAAGAAGAAGGATAATTTTTTTATACAAATGAAGATGATGAATTATATGATGCTAGTAGTGGTGTGTTTCAGTTTATGAGGATATAGGAAATGAGGTTTTGTTCATGACTAATGATGAAAAAGGTCTTCTAGTGATGGCTCCTCTTTGTTAGGAGATTTTATATCAAGTTATTGCAGTTATTCTAGTGAAGATGATGAGGATGTCAAAGATGATTTTATGGGAATTAAAAGATAGCTAAAACATGCTGAGGAAGAGAACAAAAATATGAGACCTAAGGTAAGAGAGTATGAAATTAATATACACAAGCTAGAAGAATAGTACATGTTTGAATCAAGCAAGAAAAGTGAGGCAATCATAGTTTTGTTAGAGAAGGTAAAGTATCTTGTCTCAAGTTTGAAGGATAAAGAGAGTGTGTGCACAAAATTTGAAGAATATATAGAGTTCCTAAGGATTGAGTTGCTACAGGTTAGCAAGAAAACTATGTCTTTTCAAAAGTTTTAAGAAAACACTAAGGCTCTTGATTATCTCTTGAGAAATCAGAAAGTGCAGCAGTGATATCTAGCTAGTTTGGGCTTCAAATCTGAGGTCAAGAAAAAATAAACGAAGTAAGAGGACCGCGTTTCATGTAAGTAAATTAGTGAACCAAGCACCAAGGAAGAAAATAAGAAGACTCTCATCAAGGAAAATGTGAAAGGAAGGCCAATTAGGCAACCTAATGCCTCAAGGTATGAAAGAACTTTCAATGGATATTTTTATTCATGTAATGCATTTGGTCATAGGGCATAAAAGAGTGTATAAAGTATTCTAGAGATACTCATCCATGGAGAGACAATATGAGTGAATTTTCTAAGAGTGTAGTGTGCTACAAATGCAATGAGAAAGGTCATGTTGCTATATTTTTCTTGAATGATCCACCTAGACATGTTGATGGTTTCATGAGGAATAATACAATAGTGTGTTGCAAATGTAAGAGTTGGTCATGTTGCAAGAAACTTTTATCAAGGTCTCTTAAGTCAAAACATGAGTTTTCAAGATCTTAAAGTGAAAAGAGGTAACTATTAAAGGCCTAAAATGCATGATAGCAGTACAAGAAGGACATGAGAACAAGGAAGAGATCTTGAAGTTTCATCAAGATCAGTTGTTGATAGAAGACAAGTCATAAATCAGAGTTTTGATAAAAAACAAGAAGGAGATGGAATGCTATAGGTATCTAAGAGGGCTTGGTACCTCTTGATGGCCTTATTTTAGGTCTTCATGGTGTTCATATCTCTCCACTATGCTTTTAGAGGTATATTAGTGTAAATAAAGCATCGCTGTGAGAGGGATTTGTCCGAGTAAAATGTGCCTCCTCCATAAGGTCAAGGTATACCATTTCCTATTCTTATTTGTTCATGTGATGTTTAGCTTAGTCTTAATCCTTGTGTCTCATATGGGGTATGACTGTATTTTAAAGTTATTGTTTGCATTGTCATGGTGGTTTTTCATTCGAAGTTGGATCGGTTGGTGCAAGAGTAAATTTGAGGTCACATAAGTTGTTGATTATGTCATGACATGTATGAAAGGTCCTCTCTCATTTCGAGCTAGTTGTTAGTTATGAATGTGTCTATGGACTGTGATGCTTCATGGCATCTAGTCCAAGTCATGTTATGTATTAGAGTTTATCATGAATTATAAGGAAAATTTTCAAGTGTTACTATCAGTCTATTATGTATGAGAATATATGGATGTGTCTCAGTAGCATATTGAAGGCCTTCAAAGGTCCTAGAGGATTCATTCTCTTAAGGAAGTGTGTGTTTGACATCACAAGTAGTTTGGGCATGCCCATTGATTTGTGAGTCATTGTGTCTTGTGATATAAGTCTATAAGGGTGAAAATGGTTTAGAAAATTGTTTTTGAAGATGCTCTTTTGTCATCAAGAATGAGAAATTGATCAATCAATATGAAAGTGAAGTTATGTGCAGAGTTCTTAAGGGTTTATGAGGAAAAACCAAGGAGAACCCTAGTAAGTTGATGATATATTTTTGAATTCTAATCATGAAAAATTGTTATTAGGGAATTAAAAGGTACACATACAATGTTAATGTTCTAGGATGAGATCATGAGAGAAAAAAAATCCATTTTAGTGGTCTCTCTGTGTTGACGAGTTTTTCACAAGTGCTTTGAAAGTGGCATGTAAAGAATGTTGGATATGGAGGACCAAATGATTGATTCAAATGCTAAAAATTTGTGCAAATATTCTATACATGGTAGTATCTAGGATTTAAGATAATATAGGTAATAAAGTTTCTTAAATACTTGGGAATCTATGACACGATTAGTTGATTGTGTTTTCACTAAAAGGACCTAACTTGAGATGAGTATAGTGAAATTTGGGAAAATTATCTTCAAGGACATGGTTCAATATTTATGATGAATATAATTTGAAAAAATGGTATCTCTATCAGGTAAAAACTTTATCTTTAATGTTTGTATATTAAGATTTATGTGTGTTTTTGAGGTACCCATGTCTAGTAGATATGTGATGTTGAACTGATAATGTGAAGAATAATTTTATGAGATTATGAGATAAGTATAATAATATAGTATCCTTGAATGAGGTATAAGATGATGTCAATAGGAAAAATGTGTGGTATTTTAATTTTGTGTGCTCTTGAGCATTATGTACTACGTTTGAACCAAGTACACAGGATCGTAGGTCACCTTCTATCATTTATGAGTAGATCTTGTTCCTGAAAATGAGCTAAATGGTTTTGATATTTCCTCCTAGATGTGTGAGAAGTGGTTTTCCTAAATTATCTTAGAAAAAGGATGATTCATAATGGAAATGTATAAGGAGATTCATGATGATTTTTGATACAAGACAAGGATAAGTGCATCTACATGTGTGAAAGAAGCTTCTATGGTTCTCAAGAATGTTTTGAGCCACATTGACTATCTACTAGACCATGATTTTGCATTTATGAAAACATCATTATGATTTATAAGAAAATTTGAAGTTAAACTCAGAGTTGATAAGATTGAGGGAGTTCCCTTGTTGCTCCCGATGCAAAATGAGCTCCTATAGGTAAGAGAAGTTGTTTTGATCATTTTTTGATGGGTTTGAAGATCAAGTATGGTGTGTGTGATCTTGAAATATGATATATAACTCTTGATGTATCCTAATATGTCCACATGAGTATTTACGCATGTTTATTGCTCCTAGTTGGATCTTATGCAAATTGTCTACCTACATTATTACACTTTGTTGTGAATGGAAAAGTATGAGGATTTTTGCATGAATGTTGTGTGTATGAGTCCATTATAAGTTGAAAAATTGCTCTGTGAATTGGTCTTGTAATAATTGCAAAAATGATTCATTTTAGTAAATAGTTATTAGATCCTTGAGAATATTTCTTGATATGAGTGACTTTGAGTCGAAAATCATGTGCTACAAGTTGGTCCGTATGGTTACTCCTATAGAAGGATGAAGTGTATACGTTCTTACTAAAGTTAGGGGAGCTTGAATGAGTATTATAGAAGGTGAGATGGATGGTTTCAAGGAAAAAAAGGTATGTTTTGGGTGTTTACTTCATCAATCAGTTGGTTTTGGTCCTTGATTGCACTATTTTATTCATTATGACTGTCAAGAACTAAAGATGAGATTTAGGAGCTGGGCTTAGGTGTTTGAATTACTCCCAATCCAATAATACAAGGTAAGAAGCCTATTTTTGTTCTTGTTTACTAGATATGGTTGTGTTAAGTGTAGGGGAGTTGTAAATAGCATGTTCAAGGCGTGGATGATGTTCTAGGACATGTCAAAGTTAGATACAAAGCTATTGAATATCCACTTTAGGGATCTCAATCTCTATGTGAGATGGAAAGCAAGGAAGTGGATTGACAAACTAGATTTATGACTAGAAAAGATTATGTATGCTCAAGAATGAAGGAATGATGAATTTTTACTATCATTTATGACATTATTGGCATGATCTCAAGATCTATTATGTAGATAGTGGTCTCTTACAGTGGATTCATGAAAGCTAAAATAGAGCTTGAGGCAAAAATGACTTGTCTTTGCATGCCTAGAAGGTGGATAATGGTATTTTGGCTCAAATAAAGGTAATATGATGCTTTCTTCATATTTTATTGATATATTCAGATGGTGTACATGCTATTCCTAGGGGGAGCATGGTGTTTATCATGCTTGCTAAGATTCAAAATCAGGTTTTGATTGCAAATTTCAATATTTTGAGATTATTTGAGACCTTCGGTTGATGTTTATTACAAAGAGGTGTTACTATTAAGTTGATAAATGTGAATATCATGTAGGTACATGTAGCCTTTTCATTAATTTAAAAAGGGGGAGAAGATTAGGTGGATCTCCATCAATGACAAAGGGGGAGATTATTGGCATGCTACTGCATAGGTGTTGTCATTAATGCAAAACCTCATTACTGAAAAAGTGGATGATGGTGTAGGGTCATATTATTCTTAGAGTGACGATGACAAGGATATTTAGGTATGTTCTTGGTTGCACGAGTTGATGTAGTGAGGATGACTTGTTATAGGAAGCCTATTCAGGTTACCTAGTGAGCCTAGTTGATGTTGCATGGTGATTAGATATTATTGGTTTCTTGAGGAGTATGTTTTCTTGTTTGGAGAGTTCTTGGGAACTCACATGAGTTTTAGGGTGAAGAACTGGGTTGGTGATCATGATTTAGGTGCTTATTTGGAGCAGGTATGAATGTTAAGAGGTATGAGATTGAGGTATGGAGCTATATGAGATCATGGATTCATGTAGGAAGGTGTATGTATCAGGTATGTTTGGACCATTTTGAGTGCTTTCATGATGTGCTATTTCAGTTGACCCTAGCTTCTATAGTGCAAAAACCTAAGGGGTAGCTATGCAAGTCTTAGTGGCTGGAAATATTGAGAGGTAATCATGAAATTATGATGATTTTAGATATTAGTTGGATGTATCCTTGTGTTATGGGAAACATTTCAGGTTTTCATGATGTGAATATTTCAAGATATGAGGTTTTTGGTGAAACTAGGTCAAGAACGTGTACATTTTCAGCTCGAATTGGAAGTTTTTATGCTCACATTGAATTGCATGCTTTGCATGTTTATAAATTGAGTCTAAAAGGTTTCAAAAAATTAATAAGGTCATTTAATTTCCACATTTTTATGAATGAATCTTAAGAAGGTAAACAACCATTTATGAGTTTGAAACCCTAGCTTGAAAGTGGTTTGAGAGATTTTATTCCTAAGTGGAAATAATTACTTACTAGTGCCTATATGATGATTGGAATATGTAGACGACTCCTTCATATTTCTAGAAAGGTATGGTAGAGGTCATGGCTATGAGTGCACGCCACTCAAATAGGTCAGGTTCTGAAGAAGTTTGTTTTACGACAAGATTGTCAAAGGCGTTGCAAAGTAAATTGCCATTGTGCGATATTATATGTGATTTTTTTATTAAATTAAAAAGAAGTTTAAGGTCATGGTAATGTAGTTACATGGTCAAGTATGCTTCATTTGGGTTAATGGGTAAAACGACATTTTGAGGCACTAAAAAGCGTCTTTAGTAAAATGGGCATAACTAGAGCTACAAGTAGAGGTATGATGTGAATAAAGTTCCGTTCGAAAGAGGATTCAAGGAAATTTCAAGTGATATAAGGTTTTATTTATGATGATGACTTTTGTTATTTTTTCTAGATCAATTTATGGATAATAATATTATTTATTTTCAAGGACAAAACTATTTTTGCTAAAGAATTGAGTTGTTTGGAGCATGATATGGATTGGTTAATGCTTTATATAACATGGAATGTGAATAGAGATGATGTTTTCATCCATTGAATCCATTTTTAGGTCTTGAAAGTGTCACAAAGGGTGTTAGTGAGTTGATCTTTCAAAACATATTTTAAGGAAACATGATTTGGTGAAGGAAAACATTGATGTAGTTTGAACCATTGGTTGTTCCACGACTTATAAATTTATAAGAAGTGTGATAAATTTTATTTAATTTACATTGAGTGGTCACATGTCATATATGAGTTTTAAATTGCATATCAGGTTTAAAAATTTTATAGCCTAGCCTAAGGCTTTGGATTTTTTCCACTTGGCATTTGATATGGATTGTTATGCTGGTTCTAATGTTGTAATGTGTTGGAATAGGGTCATGTGATTCACCATGGAGTGGTGGGACCTATGGACCCACTTCATTGTATGGGGGTACACCCCAAGGAGTTACATATAACTAGTAGGTTATTGAACCACGAGTTATTATGTCACTTGGGTTAGAGGTATTTGGACTCTATGCACCTAGGGCCATAGGGTGACCGACCTCTTTTGGGGAGCAAAAAGGAAAATTTATCTTTATTTTATTACTTGAGGGAGACAAGAGATTTTGAGGGTGACTGATGCTTTGGGAGGTATATGTAGTTGTTTAATGATGCTTTGGGAGATACATGGAGTTGTTTTTTTTATGCCTTGGGAGGTATATGGAGTATTTTTGTGATGTTTTGGGAGGTGGATGAAGTTGGTATTTTTATTTATGTGTACTCTTGTAGGTCTTGTTACACATTGTTATGATTGAGTCTTGACTCTCCCCTTGGTTGTTTTGGACTATTAGATATTGTCTTAGCACTATGTTGGTACAGTCATGGATTTTTAGGTCATGTGATACCCATTGTATATGTATCAGCGTGATGATTTTATTTTTCAGTCACATGTGTGTACTGGATCTATGTCTATGACATAATTGTTGGAAATTATTTGCTATGTGGACTACTTGTTTTCATTCCATGGTGGAATTAGAAGCCTTGTGATGTGATACACTCATGAAAGTATGTAAATTGATGCCTCGTGGGTTGTTTGTGTTGTGTTAAGTTTTGTGTAACAACTTAATGTTAGTTACTGTTGGGTACCCATGAACATAAGAAAATTGAAAATTCTAAACAATGAGTATTAAGATTTGAGATTAAAAGTACTATAAATGAAAATATTAACTAAGTAATAAGGTAAACTAGAACTGCCAATCTTCACAAAAATTAAAAGTGAAATAATTAGCTAAATTTTCTAGTCTACCCTATGGTCGTGTTATAACGATAAAGATCATAACCATAGATAGATTTTGTAGTCATTCACTTCTATCTTCGTTTATCACTTTGCTATCATTGGAGTTGTGTCGCATCGAGGATGATGCTCTTAAAAGGGGAGGGAAATGTAGTGCCCGACCAAAAAAAACTAAAATAATAAAAAATATTAGCACTGTGTTTGGTGGGAAAGTAGACACGTGGGATAGTAAACGAAATGATAGAAGTGGAGTACATAGGAGGTGGAGAGATATATTCCTACAGATTTTCAAACCTGTCATTTCCCTTCCACAATAATTCATGCCTTTAATTGAATTCTCCAGTTGTTTCCACGCTAAAACCCAAGCCCATGTTAATTTTTTTATTAATAATTGGTTGGATCGTGAAAGTAAATGGAGTGGGTGGGTGGCTCACCTATAATTAAATAAACTGAATTTTGCATGGTGCATTAATTAGCATTGTATTGATTATGATAGTGAAAGTTCCCTTTTCTAGCTATGCCGCTTACATCTCTGCCAGATTTTTCTCTTACACTCTTCAATTGCATGAAATCCTCTTTTGAGCATCCTCCGCATCTAAGGTGTTCTCTGTCTCTGAGAGGAAAACCATTTCCTACTACTGTTATGTTTCGTATGTAGAAAAGAAGGAGAAGATAGAGGAATTTAGTCGGATGTTGTAGTTACAAATGACCTGGTAGCCATGGCTATGAACGGGAGAATATATGTGGCATGCGAACTGTTGGGAAAAGTTTCCAGAGAGATGTGGCTTCATGGATGGAAATGATCACAGTATGAGCACAAAATGGCTTGGTTAAAGTAGCCTTGGAGGCTTTAGCTCCATAGACAGGAGTAAAGAAAATTCCACAACCTTTATCCTGCATCCTCTTGCCAACGCATAATGGGATCCTTGCGTCATGAGATGGAAATTTATCTATAAATTAAAAATGGGTTTTTGTTAGATACTATGGTTAAAATTGTATTGGGTGCGCACTGTAGAATGTAAGGGATTTCAATCAAATGGGGTTTTCAAAAAGCCGTGGCAGTTGGAAAGATGGGGAAGGCACATGACTGATCAAAATGTTTGAGGACTGCATTGGAGGATACGATGTGTCTTATCTTTGAGAGAGATGGGAAAACATAGAGGTTGTGTGTTGTTAGCATCAATATTCTATCTAATCTATTTTCAAGTTAGGGCATAACAGGGGAAAGCTTCGAAAAAACCACATCTGCTATAACTTCATTATCTATTTAGCATATTAGATTTTTAATTTTTGGATTATATTTTGTGGGCTTTCTCTATTTTCATGGCCACCATCGATATGATCTCAAATACAATAAGTGAAAAGGAGGAGAAGGCATTTGACATGCACATGAACTGTTTGACAAATTATCTTAAAAACAACGTGGTTTTGTACACAACTTTGACTATAGGATATGCACGAAATGGGTTTGTTGAAAAGGCTTTAGAACTTTCGAGAAAATGCAACTGGAAGATTTAAGCATGATCCCCACATATTTTTCCAATGTTCCCCTCTAGTTGTGCCAAAATGAGGGCCTTAGAATTGGTATGAACCCATCAAAACAAATGGAATAAGATTTTTATCAGATGTTGTAGTTACAAATGCCTAGGAGATTTAGTATTGGGTGCAAGAATCCACAAACATAACAGAGAGTTGAAATCGTAGGCATGTGGTCGAGTGGTGGGCTCAAAGCGGATAACGAGTATAAACCACCCAGAGCCCCTCATACCCCGCTTCGTTCATCATTCTCAGGCATGGTTTCCTTACCGAAATCTTTTATAATTTTTGTATTTTGGTTCTCTAATTTACAATATAACTTAAATAGTAAACCTGTGGATAATTATACATTTGGATATTTAACCAAGCTAGATAGTTTAAAACAACAAAACACCACCTTCTGATTTACGTAACCAAGTTGCACCTCGACCATCAAATGAGATGGCTCCCATAACCTCATATGTTGTTAACCCAGAGTGTCATAATTGGGCACTCATGTCCGCCGGTATTGGTGAGAGTTAGCTGATGTCGTCAATAAAACAACCATTTTTTTGCCTACCTGCAAAGTTAGAAAAAAATCTAATTTTCAGAAACTCAAAAAAACCAACTTCGAAACCCCAAAAAAGAGGTGTCAAGCATTGTATGTGCTCCTTGTTATGGGGAGAGTCGATCAAACTTTAGATTGACCCCAATCGATCGTTTGTGCTCTCTACATCATTTCTCTAGGAGCCCTGTTACTTTGTTTTGTACTTTTAAGTAGCTCTTAAAACTAAAAAGTTGGCTTTTGTTTTGACCCACCGTTTGGTCCCTGAACAACGAAATAATTTTCCACCTTCGCAAAACTATATTATTCTTAATATAATATTTAAAAAACCTTCGGTTCGGGAAAATCATATTCCTAGTTAGTTTGGTAAAGACATTTTGTAGACCTCCACCAGCTTCTTGACTAGGTCACACTAGACCAATTACAACCAATGGCTCTGGAAAACTCATCGCCATTTGAAACCCATATGTCAGTCCTTTGTTACGCCGATTGTGAAAAATTCTCCATATATAGGGGAACTTGTAGGAAATTTCTCATTGCATGCTCGTCCATCGAACGTTAGTTTTGAGGTGGTTTTGTGATCCCTTGAGCTAACTTTTGATCGCGTTTTCAACCGTGCCAATTATAGTCAATGACCTCGGAAGACTGGATGCTAATCATAAAATGTTTTCCAGTTTTGAATTCCATTAGTTCCTGTGTATTCTTGGTGTATAGGAGGACACGTAGAAACTTACTTGTGGTATGTTTGCTCTCCAGAAGACAACATTTGAAAGTGGTTTCTTAGCCTCGAGCCCTAATTGAATGTTTTTACAAATATTTGGAAAAATGAAAAAAATAAAGTCACAGGACCTCCAAGTGGGTAACCAAACCATCATGGAAACTTGTTGACACTTGTAAATAACTGTTTGAAAATCTATCATGTGAATTATTGTGTGAAATTGAACTTTTGACAAAATAGTGTTTCTCTCTCTTCCCTCTCTCTTTCTCTCTCATTGGATACAAAATAAGGTGAAATGAAATGAAATAAATATGTGTCTCTAACCCCCCTTTTGAATGAAAATTATTAATATTATGTAAATGGAAAACTAAAAACGTTAATTATGCTAGATCTAGGTGGATGCCATGCCGTATTTATCACTTGATTTCATGCTCACATGGTTTTGCAGGATGCAAGAAAGATGGCAAAAGGGTGATGTGTAATTCATTATTTATTATTGTAATTTTTATAGGTCATTGTAAAATGAATATATGTATAATGTAGTCTCATGCTACAGAAATGTTATATTTGAAATTTGCTAATATGTATGGGATGCTAGTTTTAGGGATATCTTAGGAAATGTGCATTTAATCACAGGTTCAATTTGATTCATAGTTGCGTATGGTAAAAGGGTTTGATATATATATAGTAAATGAATTTGAAGTTAATACATTGTGGGGCATTTTTTCAGTGTTCAATAAATGATTAATTAATTATTGTGTTGTATTCTTACCTTGTAAATGTAATAAAGAGATTTAATCGAAACACTCAACCCTAGTATAAGATCTATGCATAACTTGTCTTAATGTGTGTGATCCTTTGTAGTGTAGAATTTTTTTGAAACCATAGAATAAAATTAAACCTTGTACTCGATGGCACCTCCTAGGTTAGGTAAATAAAACCCCTAGTTGAAGTTTACCATCATAGTCATTATGTTTAGCGACATTGTCGTGAACCCATATTTTAGGAATGACATGGTCCAACTTTATCCGGAGTATGTGGTTTCCTTCTATTTTTGGTAACCGCAAGGAGAATTTCCTCTCTTCAGGCCCGACACCATGTTGAGTGGTCAAGACTGCCTTGGAAGTCACCTTATGAGTCCTTGTTTGAAGCAACGACTATGCAGTGTAACCTTACCATCTGTGGGGTAGGTAGAGCTAATACTCCCTTAGTATCCTTTTGGATTGCCAGGTCTTACGTGATTAGATCTATAAATTAACTTCATCAGTGAATGAAGTCCTTGTTGGATCCAAACGACATAAATGGAGATCATGAAATACTTGTTCTAGGTCTTAAACTCTTGTTAATGAACTCCTTAGTTCCTCTCAGTTAAATGTGTTACCTTGGTTTCTATCAACATATCACCTTGGTCTTTTCTTTAAGGTGGTTTAGCATAAATATGTCCTCTTGCCTTAAACGCATATATAGTTGAGGCATATATCCTTAGGTGCAATTGGAATTAAACCAAACCTCGTTGATTAGGAGGTTAGCTTGGGTTTCATGTGTAGTTATAATGCTTCCAATAATATACTTCTTCAAGATGTTAGAGAAGTAATTTCGTAAATCTTTATGTTATAAAGTGATGCCAAAAAGAGACCCAAAAAACAATGTAAATGAAATGAGAAACAATAGCTTATGTGATAATGGTTTAGGAACAAATCTTTCAGTTGAAGTCCTTATGGTTGAGTTAAGCATGGAATTTTGTTAAGAATGGTTACAATTTTATCTTGGTGGGACTAGGATTTTGAGCCAAGTATAGAGTCCACAAATAAATAAAATAAAATAAAATTATGTCATGTAAATGCTTAATTGAATCAATCTAAATTGGAAACTAAAAAAACCATAGTACAAGAACAAATGTGCTTGTTGTGAAAAGTATAGTACATCTCTAGCTATATTTTCTAGTTTTCTTGGTCAAAAACATACATTTATCAATAATTTATAATACTTGAATACATTAAATCCATTTAAAAACTTCACTTATCAGCTTCCAAAATTCACATTTACATTTCTCCTCTAGGGTTAAAAAGGTATAGTAGGGTCAGTTTTGTCATACATTCCTAACCATATTGTACTATTTTTACTTTTATTGTTTTGATCCCAAACTTTCAATTGCACATTATTCTTTGCATCATTTACTCCCGCTCAATCAAATTTTATAACTCAAATCACCTTTGAAAGCATATATAGGAAATTAAAATTCGCCCATTTAAAACCTAGCACTCTCGGATACTCCAATTGCAAAAGCTAGCAAAAAGCCACCCAAAAATCCCTATAATTCATAAATACCTATGCACATTAATTAAGGAAACAATATTTACAAGTATAAATATTCCCACTATGTATAGGGGACTACTTTACACATTTACAAGAACTCAAACTCACTCACTCAAGTATATCTATAAGAGATAAAATAAAATCAAGCTTTGTTATAGAAAATATATCAAATCCAATTTGAGGCTAACATGATAGGTGGAAAACAATATGCAATTTGAGGCCCCTTATGAGAAGTTGGACAATGTTAGTGGTATGTGGGGTGCCCTGTAACCCAAATAAGTTTTTTTCAGACTCTCTATCTACGTTAATATTTGAAATGTTGAATGAAGCATTTCTATGTTCTGTAGTGTAACCGATAGTGACCAATAGAGAGTGATAAAGACATTTAGACAAGCAAAAACCTAGATAGTTACAAATCACGATTCGAAAAGGGTCAAGACCATACAAATAGGATAACATCGTACGCATATTCTTTCCCCTATGTAAGGTGTTTCCCATGCACATCTTCAGGGAAAATTTCAATTTTCAAAGAATTCTCAATTCTAGATCTCCATGTTTCATCATTTAAATAAATTACATAAGTCTAGAATTATTTGTATCATTTGAGTGCACTCAATCCCTTATGTTTGTGAACTTGTATTATATTGTGTACATTTGTTTCATGTATAAATGCATTTTTCTCGATATTGAATGGTTAATTTTATAATTTAATTAATCCAAATAGCTTTCTTGTAGCTCCAGTTTCATTCAGTTTTGGTTGTAGTTGTAAATATAAATCAAATATAAAAGGCCGAAAATAAGAGTATTGATCCACCGTGTTCAATTCTATAATATTTAATTACATTAATAGATAATTATTTTTATTTTCTTGTCAATTATATTGGTTGAGATATGGATTTGATGAGGTATAAATTCGATAAGTAGTTGTGTTGTGTAAGACATACAATCACTTGGGAACATCGATGAAGACTATAGTTGGAGACATAGACACTCAAATTTGGTAGAGGTGCTCTTTGAAACTATTAGTATTAACATTGATTTCTTTCTCAAATAAATATAATTTACCAATTATTATCCGGTTCATCTCTAGGTTACTTGTCTAGATTTCTTGGTCACACACACTCATCTATATAAAAATTCAAAGAATCAAAAACATTAAATCCATTTAGAAACTCCACTTTTCATCTTGAAAACTTTACTCTCATATTTTTCTTGTAGATTTAAAAATGGACAATACAAATCAATATATGATAAACATTCATAAACCTATTGTACGGTTTAAACCTTGATTGGTTTGATTTATAACATTTATTTACATATTATTCTTTGGGTCATATACTCATCCTTAGTAGGATTTTATAACTCAAATAACCTTTGAAAGTATATATTTAAGCAAGTGAAACCGACCTCATTTACAACCTCACACTCTCATGGAATCCTATTGAAAATGATAGAAAAAATGCACCCAATACTCACTATAATTCACAAATACCTCTGTACTTTCATTATGGAATCACTATCTATAGGTTTGAAACATCCTACTAGGTTTAGGCGACTTCCTCTCACATTTGTAAGCACTCAAAGTCAATCACTCAAGTAGATTTGCAAGAGTGAAACTGAAGTAAAGATTTTTCAAAGAAAGGATGTTAAATTTGATTCCACTACAACTATATATCACATGCTAGGTGAATAATGATGTATTTTTCGAGGCCTCTTCCGAGTAGTACCAATCTTGGTATTATACGTGGTTCCCACAATATACCTAATCTTTGTTTTTCAGAATATTTACCCATAAATAAGATTTGAAAGGTTGAGAAGAGAGTTCCAAGGTTCCCACAATGTGATCGATCGTGACTAATATAGAGCGATGATGATATTAAGAAAATAATAAAACCTAGAAGGTTATAGATCACATAGCCGAGCGGTGGTCAAGACTATACAAACAAGTCAATACCATATATTCAATCCTTCGCCTCTACCGTGCAATATTTTCATGGAACATATTTAGTTTATATTTATAGTTTGGAAGAATTATCAAGTCTATATCTCATTTTTCATCATTTAGATCACTCGATTAGTCCATAATCATTTGTAATTTTCCAAGTGCATTCAATCCCTTGTGTTTTTGAACTTGTATTACATTGTGTACTTTTTTTTGGATGTACATTAATGTGTTATTATGGTATTGAATGGTTAATATTGGATGTTAATTAATTAGAACAATCCCCTATAACTTCTATACCATTCCTTTCTTATTATAGGTGTAAAGTGAATCAAATCTAAAAGGGTGAAAACATCGGTTTTAGTTCTATATTTCCTCCAACACATCCCGATTGTCATTTAAACTAGCTAAGTGATTATTTCTATCCCTTTTAAACTTTTGATTACATGTATCTCCTATTTAGAAGGATTTCTATATTTTATATGCTTTGCATCGATCTAAAAAGTAATTTTGAATGCACAACACAACCTAAAATTTACTATATGGTTTTTAACCTATAGAATATGGGTTTTTAGAAAATTCAATGTCTCTTTGTGTTGCTTTATTTGTAAATTTTTAGAATTTTCAATGTATCATTAAACCGTAGGATTTACATATGAAAAACCCTAGCTATCCTAAAACACACTCAACAAAACATAAGATAAAACAAATGCAAATTCTTGAGTCGTATTAATCTCGGTGGTCACCCCTCTATGATATCACAGAATATTGCACTAAATTTTAGACTCTATTCAGTTATCTTAGTTCTTTGTGTTGATGTTCATGTAACTCTCCCTTATACTATATTTTCCATTGTGTTTATACACTTATAGCAAGCTAGACTACTTAATCCTAATAAAACCCTTGTGTGCCAATAATAAAAAATAGATTTGTGACCTCATATGTTGTGTATGCAATACACATAAGTATTCCTTAATGTTTAAACATAGTATGGGATAGATAGATAGTTGATTGATAGATAATAATACTTAAGCTAGGCTTGTGTGTGTGTTTTTCTATATAAATATATGTGGATTAGTTCTTACTTTTAAATTAGAACCTTAGTGGTGGGATAGGGCACCCAAAAGATATAAGCTAAAATGTAAAAAAGTGAAAAATAATCACATATGATAAAACAAATATAAAAAAGGGGTTAAGACCGTACACTATGTTCAAGAACATATGTACCATCTTGACCGTATTTTATGGTCTTGACCCAATCTTAAATAACAATAATAAATAAAACTAAGGTGCGTAAATATCTATATAACGGCATAAAATCCAATCAAACAAGAAAAATAACAATAGTTTGAGTTCAATCAAGTAACAAATAACAAATTAATGAAGAATTGATACCACTAAAATCTTGTTTCATTGTTCAAAACTCATGTACATATAACTCTGACAAAAGCATATTGAAATAATTATTTTTTGTAATTTTTAGTGTCTAAATCCCACCCCTTTATGCTAGTGAATGAAATTTACTAGTGTAAAGGAAATGAGGATTGTACCTATGAGATTGTTGAAGAAAGAAACATATAAGCATGTGAGTAAACTTTACCTTTCCTTAGTCTTTGTTATATATAAATTTCTACATGACATGTTAAATAATGAGATATAATTACCAAGGTATATCATTTGTGTTGCCTTTTATTTAATGCATCTCTCAATTCGTATCATCGATGGGTCATGTTATTAAATAAATTAAATCTCTAAGTAGTATTACAAAAATCAATCTAAGGGAAAGTGTAACGCCTCTAAAACAACCCACTTGAGACTCAAGAACAACCTAGGATTAGTTAGAAAAATTATGGAATAATTTTTTTGTTTAAAAGTGTCTACAACCAAGTTACAAGACAACAGTTGTCACAAACAAGTTTAAAGGCCAATTATAGTTAATAGCTTATAGTTTTCCCATTACAACAATTATTAAAATTCTCAAGGTCAAAACTTAGGGTTAAAGTAACCATTTAGGTTAAGAGGGTAATTTCTCACTATACCACTCTCTACTAGCTTTAAAGATTCAACTTGATTTTTCTCAAAATTAATGCACTAAAAACTTCCCAAAAACATTCCCATTAGATAGGAAATTTCCTCACCTTTCTAGTGATATAAAGAATTCCTCCTAACTCCTCATATTTCTCAAGTTATGGGCCAGCGGACCTTGGGAGGAAATTTTTCCCAAGAGCAGGGCTGCAAAGGCCTAAGGAAGAAAATTTTCCCCAACTCAGTCTGCGGACTTTGGAGAAAAATTTCACCTAGAGGAGGAATGTAGATTGGTAGAGTGGGGAAGAAAAATTTTCCCATGCGCGGGCTAACGGAGCAAAGAAGAACTTTAGCACTTTTTCCCTTTTGGGACAAAAGCGTGATTTGCCTCCACACACCTACGAGCCCGAAAGGACACGTGTCGGCATTTCCAAACTCTGTTGGAAAGTCAAGCCATTGGAGAATTTTAAGAATTTTATCCTTTCTTACAAAAATTTGCTAAGGGATCAAAATGATCCGCGCCTCCGCCGATGCCCAAGGTGCCACGTGTCAGCCATCCATTGGTTGCGGGTTTGTGGGCTAGCGGAGAACTCAGAAAAATTTTCCCAAAAAATTTCCGAAGCGCTATTTTTTTAAGGGATCAGCTACTCCACCAATACCTCATGATGCCACATGGAATTACCTGATTGGTTGCAGGCTAGCAGGGCCACGGAGAAAACTTAGAAAATTTTCCCAATTTTAATTTTGAAAACACTAAGGTTTAAATGGGTTCCGCGCCTCCGTCATTGCCTCGTGAGGCCACGTAGCAGCATATGACTAGCTGTGGGAAGGTGGGGCGGTGGGAAAATTAGGAAAAATTTCCCAATTTTTTTAAAGGTTAAGTTAATTGTTGCGGGCCCGTGCGATCGCAAAAGACCACCAAAAAGGCAAAAGCGCGACGGCGGGTCTACGGGGAAATTTTTCCCAAAATTTCTTTTCAAACTAAGACAATTTTTGAAAAAAGAAAGGGTTGTAGGTTAGTGGAGAGGTAGGGAATTTTATTCCTTCAGCATTTTTGACAAAAAAATGCAAAAGGAAAATTCGGTCCCGCGGGTCCGCCAAAGAATTTTTCCTAATTTTTTTTTTGCTGGCAAAATGAAGTAAAACTTCAGAAGGCCATAACTTTTGATTGGGAAATCAGTTTTGAGAAAATGAGGACTTTTGGAAAAATCTCAATGCCCTCTATGTATATAAATAATAAAATTTTAATTTTTATGATGTTTAAAGGATGAATTTCATGAAAACGATCTACAAGCTTTCAAAGTGAAAACTAGTAAATTTTTACTTATAAAATTTTACTCAATTTGATCTTCTTCCTCTCTCAACATGTCAAATAGGCATGGGGGATTGTTCTTAGAGGCATTTAGGATGGATTTTGAAGGTAATTTTTTTTGATTGAGTTCCAATTTTAAAATTTACAACTTTGACAACAAAACGACATAAAACGGTTTGAGCCCAAGTTTGCTAAGTTTTCTAAGAAATTCCTTAAGTGTTAATGTCTATATGAATTCATTTAGATCTTATTATGTCCAATTTAATGTTTCATTTGTTATTTCTTTGTTGTAGGTTTGATTTGTGCATTTTGGATTAAATAATTTCCAGTTTGAAAACATAAAACAAAGATCAATTTTGTATAGATCTATTTTCCATTTTTTTCATCTTCTAAGTATTAGAATACATTTCAATTCAAATATAATATATCCAATTTTTTCGAATCGAAGTATTCAAAGGAAAAACACAACTCTCATTTCCATGTTCACTCCTTTCAAAAGAAAGAGTATTACATTTTCTTCATACGCATTTTTTTTTCTTTTAAACAGAGATAACAAATACATTTAAATGATCAGATTCAATACAACAATGCAATTTGAGAAAGGTAATAAAATCATTTATTGATTTTAAAAGAAAACTTACAACTTCTTTCTTTCATTCTTAAAATTCATCGTATAGAACACAATTTTTTTCTTTCAAAAACAAAAACGGAGTATATGTCTTTCACATTTCAATTTACAACTTTCATAATTGATACAAAAAAATTTTCCATTACAAAATATAAAAGTTCATCCACTTCAAGTGGGAAAGGTTACAATAATATTCATCTCAACAAGGGACTGCCAAACTATTTTTTTCCTTGCTCCAGAACAACAACATGCAGATTTATCATTCTTCCAAATTTTGATCACAACAAGAGCAGGGGAAAGGAAATGCTCTCCATCCAACCAAGACATCCAATAAAAATGAGAATACATCCTTCTTCATTGGCCCTCGAGCCCCAACCACGAAGCAATAGAATATGTGATTCAACTCATGGCAACAAAGGCTTCCACAACACACAAGCAAAAATTTCACATATAAAACATAGTCCAAAATAGAATGTAGTTTACAACTACATTAAAGCATGAAAAACAACACTAAGGCTTCAACAAGCAAGCCAAAGGAGCAAGAAACTATGGGGGATGCTACTTATGCCTCCCAAAGGGGAAATGGGTATCACCACCTAATTTCAAACCACCAAAATATAGTATATCAAAGCCCTGACATGCCCTTATGCCTCCCCCAAGTACCCCTTATTCCTCACATTTCCTTATGCCTCCCTAACCTCTTATGGCACCCCATAACGAGTAAAGAAATGCAAGTTATTTCTTTGTAAGGTGGAACCCAAATCCCAACTCCCTCCACACTTATACCTCCCCAAAACACTTGTTCCTCCCACAAAATAAACCCCATAGTCTTCTCCTACACCATTCCTAGGCCATCTACCCAACATCCCAAAAACATGCCAAAACATTCACAATAATAACAATTTCATAAATCAGAAAAGAAGCATTACAAGAGCCAAGCTCTTACCTCTCCATGATGGAGTTGTTCCAAGTTCCAAAACAACAAGCTTTAACCCAATGCAAGTAATCTAAATCAACCAAGCACAAGCATGCAAAAATCTTCCAAAAAAATTCTCCAAAGCAAGAGCTCCAAAACAACAAAATAATTTGCCCAAAAAGGAGTTTCCCAAAGTGAAGCCACCCAAAATAAGACAAGTAATTCAAATTTTATATAAGAGGGAAGAGAAGAGGATGAGGTGGATCCATGTAGGATGCCACATCACACCTCCTCAACCCTAACCCCAAAAGTCAAATTAATTCTCCAATGTATAATAAATAGGTGGGTGAATAATATGACAATCTACTTACATACTCAAATCCAATCCACAACCCAAAGGACTGAAATTAAACCCTGTAAGAAAAGTGTAATTAAAACTCACGATTTGTCTTCTCAAAATGCATTATAAAAGTCTAATTTTAACCCCCAAACCATAGGTATGGTTGGTAGGTAAATTTAAGAGGTATGGGACAAGTTTAACTTGTCCCACAAGCCTCCAAAATCATCCTCCAAGGACAAATTCGAATTTCCAAGAAGGTGGAGTGTTTCACACTCAAAATTTAACTTACACATCACTTACATATTACTTACACATTACTTACTCATTCTTACAACAGTTTAAATCATAACCAACAACCATATTAATTACATTCTCATGATATCTTTTAATTAATTAACTTAATAACATGATTACTCACAATATTAACACCACATTAAATAAATAATGAAAGGGGTAAGTGCACCACATAAAACACATGCAAACATTAAACAAAAGGGACCAAATAAAAAATATATAAAATCTCTTGGTCACATTTAAAGGTGATCCCCCTTATAGGAATCCATAAAAACCAATCACACATAAGCAATACAAGTTACCATGGAGACCTTGTTGCATTCATCTAGAATTTCAATGTGGTTGGTCTCTAATTCTTCGATGTTTGTTGTGATATTTTAACCTACAAAACACAAATACCTCCTTCAGCCTCATGGCCATATTAGAACATCTAAAATAATATAAATAAAATTCCAAAATCATCTAGATATATGAATCACAACAACATCCAAGCAACCAACAAGATCATTTATAATTTTACTCAAAAACTATATCATCATCAAATAATTTCCATTTCTAGGTCTACTCACAATATCCAAATATCACATGTCCGAACAACATCCATAATATAACCATGTCAAACAACATATCATCATCAATATATAAAAATGTCTCTAATAATCATCATGCATCATAACTAAATCAAGGTCAACAATAATCCATGATCTAACATCTAACATCATACTATAATAAGGTCCATAATCATGTACATCATATGATCAGTAGTATCATGATCACTATCAGAAAGGTAACAAAGGGAAGGGGGCACTACATACCCCTCCCCTTAGACTCAACTTCCTCCTAGAAGTCACTCGAACAAATGTGGAAACTGAACTCGTAGAAAAGTAGCATCCTCCCATGTAGATACGGTCTCATTATATCGTCCAATCGAACTGGACTCGATCAACCTCTCTCGCCTCGAAGGCCTGTGGTCTTGCGATCTAGGATGCAAATAGGATCCAAAATCACCTACCCCTAATCTTGCAACTACAATGATGCCCAATCTAACACATGAGAAGGATCTACAACATATCTCACACATCATGTACGCGAGATAAGCTAGTCGGGCAAGACTAGATGGTAGGCCAAAGGGCCGATATGCTCCAAGATCTCAAAAGGAGCAAGGAACCTAGGAGCCAACTTAGAAAATTTTCCATAATGGATAGGGATCTTGTGTGGTTTGACACGAAGGAACACCTTCATGCTCACATAAAAAATATGATCAGTTTTATGCCGACATGCATACTTCTTCCGCCCGTCCCTGTTCCTCATGCAATATATATCCGATCAAAACCACCTACAGATCCATGTCCTGCAACAAAGTTGGTCTAAGAGAAACCCTATCCTCTAACCTATCCTAACTAAGAGGTGTCCCGCACTCTCCGTCATATAAGGCCCGAAAGGGAGCGATGCCTATAGAACTCTCAAAACTATTATTGTAGAAAACATCCACCAAGTACGGTGTAATCCTCCCATCTATACCGTATATTGATCACATACATCCCGAGCATGTCCTCTAAAATATGATTCACCCGCTCGCCTTTCCATCTATCTCGGGGTGATATGTTGTTCTAAATTTGATTCTCATCATGAGGGCATACCGCATGGTATTCCAGAAATGGGAAGTATATAAAGGATCATGGTCACAAATAATATTCTGTGGGATCCCGTGCAACCCGACAATCTCATCCAAATATACTTGGGCCACTGCACTAGCTGTATAAGTGGTCTTCACCAGAGAAAAGTGAGCCAATTTTTTTAATTTATCAACCGTGACCATGATGGCATCGTGGTGATATCTTAACATCGGTAATCGAACAATGAATTCCATGGAAATGACATCCCATTCCCACTCTAGTATAACATGAGGAAAGAGAAGGCTACCTAGATGCGATGCTCGCCTTCACCTTTTGGCACTCTAAAAACGCGACACAAAATGAGCCACATCTCTTTGAAGTCCTCTCCAGTGATACAACCTGTCTCTCAAGGTAGCGTGCATCTTCTTCAACCTGGATGGGTGAATAGGGTATATGCGGTGACTCTGTCAATATGTCCTACCTCAAGCCTCTATCTCTAGGAACATAAATCTGACCTCTGTTCCTGAGAAGGCCATCTTCCTCTAGTGAGAAACCATCAAAATTCCCCTCAAGGGGTCTCTAAGACTCGATCTCTTCTCTGGATGCAATGTAGAAGCTGTCGAGAGGAAGTTACTTTAGAATCCTACTCCACAAATCTGTGCTCACTAAGGTGGCCATAGCCACATGTCTCCATCTACTAAGAGCATCTGTAACCACATTATCCTTCCCTTTCACATTCTCTATCTCCATATCATACTCACAAAGCAACTCCATCCAACGTCGTTGGCGAGCGTTGAGATTGGGCTGCATGAAGAGGTGGTGAAGACTCATGTGATCTTTTCGAGTGTGAATCTCACCAAGCGAAATTACCTCCATCAAACCAAAGTGTGCACAACTTCCGCAAGCTCAAGATCATGAGTTGAATAATCAAGCTTATAATCTTTGAGTTTGCGAGACTCAAAATTCACTACTCTTCCCTCCCGAATTAATGCACCTCCAAGCCCCGCTAAAGAAACATATTTGCAAACAAAAAAATCACCCTGTGGATCTAGCACTTGAAGGATAGGTGTTGTATTGAGACATTCCTTTAGTTTTTGAAGGCCTACTCTCACCTGTCTCGAAAAAATATTCTTCCCTTTCCACCGAAGGGAAGTGAAGGGGTGCGCAATCTAAGAGAATTATTGAACGAATCTCCTATACTAACTCGCTAAACCCATGAAACCGCACACCTCGGTCATAGTAGAAAGGTGCTAGCCAATCCATAATAGCTCTAATCTTGGAAGGATTGATGGAGATACTTTCCCCATAAATGATATGACCCAAATACTGCACCTCCATCTGAAAGAATGCACACTTCTCCAAGTTCTCGTAAAGCTGCTGCTCCTGAAGACATTGAAGACTCGAAAAGGTGTCCCTCGTACTCCTCATGTGTATGTGAGTAAATCAAAATGTCATCAAGGAAGATGAGCACGAAGTGATCTAAGAAATTCCTGAATACCCCATTCATCAAACTCATAAATACTGCAGGGCATTAGTCAAACCAAAAGGCACCATTGTGAACTTATAGTGGCTATATCTCATACGGAAGGTGGTCTTATGAATGTTCACCTCCGAAATCCTCAAATGATGGTATCTTGACTTAATGTCTATCTTAGAGAAAGATTTGGTTCCTTTCATCTCATCAAACAAATCATCAATGCACGGAAGTGGATAACGATTCTTGATCATTACCTTATTCAAAGTGGCCGTAATCAATACACAACCACAAGGATTTGTCCTTCTTCTTTACAAAGATCACCGGTGCACCCCAAAGGACACACCGAGATGAATTAGGTCTTTCTCCGAAGGACCTCAAGCCGTAACTCAAGCTTCAGAGAGTTCGGGGTGGTCATTTGATAAGGTGCTCATGAGATAGGCTCTTCTCCCGAAACCAGATCTATATGAAAATAAATATCACATGGGGGTTGTAACCACGGTAGCTCCCCTGGAAAGACATTAGAAAAATCTCTTAAAATGGGATGGTCATCTAGCGATGATCCACTAGACCCATCTTCCGATCGGTCACTAATCGTGACAACAAACATCTCGACAACCTTGTCACACACAATGCTTAAGTTTCCTATTGGAGATGGTACGAATAGAAATAGGTCTCCTAACCCCTGCTATCACTACCTCAACTCCTAGATCATTTATAAAATATATGACCTTGTGGTAACAATCCACTTTGGCTCTGTGTGTAGATAGCCATCCATGCCTAAGATGAATCCATATGAGCCCAAAGGAAGGACACAGAGATCCAAGGTAGTGGTGAAAGATCACAAATACACTATACACTCCTTGACTAAGGAGCCTACATAGATCTTAGCTCCTGAATCCATCTCAACATCCAAACTAAGAACTTTCCTGATTGCCACCAGCTTGCATCGCTCTACTAGAGGTGGTGCAATGAAAGAATCAAAAGAACCAAAATAATACAAAATGGAGGTAGGAATGCCACCAATGCTACCTGTAGTCTTTATAACTATGCTCTAGTGCTCAGCCTGGTGGTTCTTAACCCCGCATAAATCTTGTGATTTGTGCCCCATGTCACCGATAGTACATTCCCGAGATTTGTGTCTTACCCTTGTTATTAGGGTTATGTGGGTAGTCTCTTCAAAAATGTCCAGTAACACCACAACCAAAACAACCACTTGATCCTCTCCCTTATGTAGCAGGTCCAGTTGGTACTCTGGAGGTCTGTGGTGTGGATCCTGATGATCTCGGCTGCGGTCCGTTGAGGTCTTTGCTCGAAAGCTCCTACCGAGTGAGCTCTCTCGGGCACCCCCGTGTCCCGATGGGACCCGAGGAGGAGGCCCCATACTCCGACCTCTCTCGTGCATCAAACATCCGTGGGGGTCTATAAGGTGGGTGGGACTACTACTACTCTTACTATTTCTATAGTCTAAAATATGACTGTGCTAAACCCTATCCACCATGAAGAAGAGGTACGACCCCTTGATCTCGTTGTCCCGTATCTACCGCATGTGGCTCTGGACTCCGCGGTCTCCGGGTCTGCTGGGTTCTTCCCCGAGTCTCCTCTACTATATAGGCCTGTTGGGTTAGCAGAGAGGCGGGAATTTTGTTCCTTTTGATTTTTTTGACGAAAAAGCGCAAAATGAAAATTTGGGCTCATGGGTTCGCCAAGGAATTTTTTTCCTAAATTGTTTTTTACACCAAAATGAAGTAAAAATTCAGAAGGCCATAACTTTTGATTGGGAACTTGGTTTTGGGAAAACGAGGACTTTTTGGAAATCTCTTGATGCCCTCCTTACATAAGAATCATAAAATTTTAATTTTGATAAATTTTAAAGGATCAATTTCATGAAAACGATCATGTGCTTTCAAAGTGAAAACTGGTAAATTTTGACTTATAAACTTTTACTCAATTTGATCTTCTTCCTCTCTCAAGATGTCAAATAGGCATGGGGGATTATTCTTAGAGGAATTTAGGATGGATTTGGAAGGTAAATTTGTTTTATTGAGTTCCAATTTGAAAATTTACAACTTTGACAACAAAACGATAGTGAAATGGTTTGAGCCCGAGTTTGCTAAGTTTTCTAAGAAATTCCTTAAGTGTTAATGTCTAGATGAATTCGTTTAGATCTTATTATGTCCAATTTAATGTTTCATTTATTATTTCTTTGTTGCAGGTTTGATCTATGCATTTTGGATTAAATATTTGCCAATTTAAAAACATAAAACAAAGATCAATTTTGAATAGATCTATTTTCCATTTTTCATCTTCTAAGTATTAGAATACATTCCAATTCAAATATAATACATCAAGTTGATTCAAATCAAAGTATTCAAAGACAAAACACAACTCTGATTTCCAAGTTCACTCCTTTCAAAAGACAGAGTATTACATTTTCTTCATATGCATTTTTTTTCTTTCAAACAGAGATTTCAAATACATTTAAATGATCAGATTCAATACAAAAATGAAATTTGAGAAAGGTAATACAATCATTTATTGATTCCAAAAGAAAACTTACAACTTCTTTCTTTCATTCTTCAAATTCATCATATAGAATACAATTCTTTCTTTCAAAAAGAAACAAAGTATATCTCTTTCACATTTCAATTTACAACTTTCATAATCAATACAAAAAAATTTTCCATTACAAAATATACAACTTCATCAACTTCAAGTGGGAAAGGTTTCAATAATATTCATCTCAACAAGGGATCACAAACCTGTCTTTTTTTCCTTGCTCCGAATAACAACATGCGATTTATCATTCTTCCAAATTTTAGTCACAACAAGAGAGTGGGGAAGTCAACACTCTCCACCTAAAAAGACATCCAATGAAAAGGAGAATCCATAGTTCTTCATTGGCCCCGAGCCCCAACCAAAAAGTAATAGAAGATTTGATTCAACTCATGGCAACAAAGGCTTCCACAACATACAAGCAAAAATTTCACTTATAAAACACAAGTCAAAATAGAATGTAGTTTATAACTACATTAAAGCATGAAAAACAACACTAAGGATTCAACAAGCAAGCAAAAGGAGAAAGAAACTATGGGGATGCTACTTATTCCTTCCAAAGGGGAAATGGTTATCACCACCTAATTTCAAACCGCTAAAATATAGTATATCAAAGCCCTGACATGCCCTTATGCCTCCCCCAAGTACCCCTTATTCCTCACATTTCCTTATGCCTCCCCAACCTCTTATGGCACCCCATAACGAGTAAAGAAATGCAAGCTATTTCTTTGTAAGGTGGAACCCAAATCCCAACTCCCTCCACACTTATACCTCCCCAAAACACTTGTGCCTCCCACAAAATAAACCCCATAGTCTTCTCCTACACCATTCCTAGGCCATCTACCCAACATCCCACAAACATACTAAAACATTCACAATAATAACAATTTCATAAATAGAAAAGAAACATTTCAAGATCCAAGCTCCTACCTCTCCATGATGGAGCTGCTCCAAGTTCCAAAAAAACAAGCTTTATCCCAATGCAAGCAATCCAAATTATCCAAGCACAAGCATGAAACAATCGTCCAAAAATTCTTCAAAATAAGAGCTCTAAGACAACAAAAGAATTCACCTTGAAGAATGAAGTCTTCAAGGTGAAACAACCCAAAACAAGGCAAGGAATTCAAATTTTATAGAAGAGGGAAGGGAAAGGGATGAGGTGGATTCATGTAGGATGCCACATCACACATCCTCAACCCCAACCCAAAAATTCAACTTCATTTTCCAATGCATCATAGATAGGTGGGTGAATAATATGACAGTTTACTTACACACTCAAATCCAACCCACACCCTAAAATACTGAAATTAAATAATGTAAGAAAAGTGTAATTAAAACCTACAATTTACCTTTTCAAAAGCAAATACAAAAGTCTAATCTCAATTCTCCAACCGTAGGTATTGTTGGTAAGTAAATTTAAGTGGTATGGGACAAGTTTAACTTGTCCCACAAGCCTCAAAAATCAGCCTCCAAGGAAAAATTCAAATTTCTAAAAGGTGGAGTGTTTCACACTCAAAAGTTAACTTACACATCACTTACATATTACTTACTCATTCTTACAACACTTTAAATCATAATCAACAACCATATTAATTACATTCTCATGATATATTTTAATTAATTTACTTAACAACATGATTACTCACAATATTAACACCACATTAAATAAATAATGAAAGGGGTAAGTGCACCACATAAAACACATGCAAACATTGAACAAAAGGGACCAAATAAAAGAAAAACATAAAATCCCTTGGTCACATTTAAAGGCGATCCCCCTTTATGGGAATGCCTAAAAAAACAACCACACATAAACAATACAAGTTATCATGGTGACCTTGTTGAATTCATCTAGAATTACAATGTGGTTGGTCTCCAATCCCCCTCATTTTTTTAATATTTTAACCTACAAAACACAAATACCTCTTTCACCTCGTGGCCATATCGAACATCTAAAGTAATATAAATAAAATTCTAAAATCGTCTAGATATATGAATCAAAACAACATCCAAGCAACCAACAAGATCATTTGCAATTTTATTCAACAACTATATCATCATCAAATAATTTCCATTTCTAGGTCTACCGACAATATCCAACTATCACATGCCCAAGCAATATCCATAATATAACCATGTCAAACAACATATCGTGATCAATATATAAAAATGTCTCTAATAATCATCATGCATCATAATTGAATCAAGGTCAACAATTATCCATGATCTAACATCTAACATCATACTATAGTAAGGTCCATAATCATGTCCATAATATGATCAGCAAGATCATGATCGCACAAAAAGGTCAAAGGGAAGTGGGCACTACAAAAAGTCGTAATGCATCAACTTGTTGAAGAACCATTAAGATGAATTTAATACCTATAATATTAATTCAGAAGTACAAACTATATACCTTGATGGATCCTAATGTTTCACAAATTTGAGGGTTGACATTTTTATAACACCCCAAGGAAAAACCATTCGCTTTTCTTACGGTAAGGATTTTTTTGTGGACTAATAACAATAGTAAATATGAGGCATTACTTTTAGACCTCTATACAGAATATAGATTGTAAATTCAACACATCCAAAATTTTGGTCACTCACAACTCATCATTCATCAGATCCTAGACAGATACAACACAAATGAATGAAGGACATTTGATCCCATATAATACTTTGGTTAAATGGCTTATATTTACATTTACTTCCTACTCTATCTCTAAAATTCCACAAAAATATAATCGACATTCTAATAAGATGGCTAGTTCCACCTCATTAATACCCTTCGATATAAGGATGATCACACAACTTTCACTATTTGACAATTATATAAAACATCTATTGATACTGATATTACTAACGATTTTCACATCCTAGATACTATACACAGTACTGATAACCATGAGTAGTTTAATAAAATTTACAACTATCTATACCAAGAACAATTACTTGATAATACCCCACCTCACAAAGGTCGTCGATTGTAATATGAAGCCATCTGTTATGCCATATTCAGTGGCTCTTTGTTCAAACGTGCATTCAATGGTCACATGTTACGTTTCTTAGGAGATGATGAAGTGTAAATAGATTTGTCACAGTTGCATGATAATCACTGTGGCGGTCACTTTAGTGGCAAAGTCATGTCTTAAAAAATGCAACTATAAGGATATTACTAACCAACCATAAAAGACGATTATCATGAATATGCTAAACGGTTTGATCAATGTAAAAGACATAACATCCTTAATCATTCCCCTTCTCATACAATACAACCTATTGTTTCCCGTGACCTTTTTATCTATGGAGATTTAATTTATTTAGAAACGTTAACCCTAAATCCGCATATAGACATAAATTTATCATCATTACTATAGAATATTTCACTAAGTGGGTTGAAGAAATACCTTTGGAAAGTTTATGTGATTACATTTGTCACTTTTTACTCACACATATTATTACTCTGTTTGGGGTACCTTATGCCATTGTTACCAACAACACACCATCTTTTAATAATCACAATTTCAAGAAATTTTGTGCCAATTTTTGAATTAAGAACACTTTCTCTACACCTTACTATCCACAATGAAATGACTAAGATGAAGCTACTAATAATACCATTGTTAAAATATTATGTAAAAATGTAGATAAACATGATATTAACTAGTACTCATAATATTATTTACACCCTTTGGGGATACCATACCAGTGTCTTTACACCTATAAATGCTACTCCTTGATTTTTGGTTTATGGTAGTGCAAAAATCTTACCATAAGATTTAAAATCCTTTTCACTACACGTTTCCCTAAAATATATCATCAAAGACAATAACTATCTTGAAAATCACTTGCATGAGTTATAAATAGTTGATTCTAAGTAGGTTAAGGCCTTATAACATCTGTATATGTATCAATATCAATTTAAACATTCCTACAAAAAGAAAGTCTATGCACATGAATTCCATGTTGGTGATTTGGTTCTTAAATAAAATTAGAAGAACACTAGGTTGAGACCCCAAATTAAAAGGTATATTTAAAAAAATTAGTTGGGTCCTTACAAGGTCAAGTAAATGAATAGGCATGGTGTATAAGGTTTGACCATGCTTGATGGCTAACCCATTAACAAACCTATGAATATAATGTAATTGTGGTAGTATTACACCCGATCTACCGATATCAATTTTCTCTTTCAATATCTATGAAATAAAATTACAAAAACCTTTATATAATCACAAAAGTAAAAACATTCAAATATCTTCAAGAATGAAAAAATCAAGACTAGTTTCTCTCGCATACATTGTTATTATACTTTAAGTTATACATATTTTTTATCCTTTTATTTGATAGACAAAAATTTTATTTGTTACACAAATGCATTCATGGGGTATATCGAACATGATGTAGGACATATAGGTTGATACCTAATAATGGGAGTTATCAAGGTCCCTTACATACCTTTTTTGAGGCATCCCTCCATACAATCTAGGTGCAATTATTTCATTACATTACCTTTTTCACTTCCTTATAACAATTAATTACATACATAGTGTATTTTTATCTTTTGAAATAACATGAATCACACATGTTTCTTGTGTGGTGTTGGAAACTATTACTTCAAATGCTCCTATATATAACTTGTTGTGTCATTTCATCACACAATGAATTTTTTTCTTTCTTTACAAGATTTCTATTTGTGTGTGCATTTACTTGTTCACTACTATTATTGTTCCCTAAGGGCCTTGTTTGTCTTATGACACTGTGGGTGTCCCATTGTATGACATTATGACTTTCTTGTGTGAATTTTCATTGCTTGATTGTAGGTTCAAGGGACTTGATTATTTGGAAACACTGCGGGTGTCCCATATTTGTAGAAACTATGCCTTTTGTACGATATTATTTGCGTTGTTAACTTTGCTATTATTTCTAATTATATATGAACTATGGATGCAATGGATATATTTATATTATTGAAATTTTTCTACTATTATTCTTGTTGCTATTATTTCTCTTATTACACGTCATGGTCTCCACTACATGCATCCTCTTTATAGGTAACATTTATTCTTGGTGGCAACCAGATCATCCCTTCATTTGTTTTCTACTTTGATTATCAAACTCATCAGACATGGTTACACATCTATTCTCTTGAGATACATGCTCAAAATATTTATCTCACATTCCTCAAAAGAGTGGGCATTCTTATGGGTATATTCTACACCTATAAAAACATAGATAGAATTTTGGGCTAAGACATAGGTAGGCAGATGAAAAAATCACTCGAAACAACATCAAACATAAAAATTTAGAAAAATACCGCATAAATTCAAAAAACATACAAGATCAGACGTAACTGCATGTAATTTCATAACCCATTTCTATGGTTTTTTTACGATGGAATTTACAACCACTTTCTGTGATTTCAAATTTTCACCTATAAACAAATATTTTGGCACGCTTTAGACTCGTATAACTTAATTCGTACTCTATTTTAAGGGGAATTAAATGTTTCATTAATTCTTCTCCATAATACCCAAAAAGAATTTAGTTTCATGGATATTAGGGGCATGGGTCTCCTTTCTTCGACTACATTTTAGCACATTTCAACTTTATTCAATTTTTACTTAGTTGTGTGGAACATGGGAGAGTATCGATAATTAAGCTTAGATCCGTCTACAATTGTGTGGTCGGTGGGATCATGGAAAGTATCGAAGTGGCTAATTATTCATAAACAATACTCTTTCTCCTCTTACACCTAAAGGGGAAGATATGAGAGGTGATGAATGACTTTGATCCAAATTCTTCTTGTTTCATGGGGTGCTTCGGATCCTTATTCTTATTCTCTCTTCAACATTTGAGCATATGGTTTCATAAAACCAATACTCTAGAATCTCATTAGCACACTTGGGGACCAATCAAACTTAATTCTTCAACTAATTTCAACAATTGAAAACTCCAAGTACAAGTAAAGAACAATTTTTTTCCCTTTTCAAAACAAGGGTGTATTTCATCCATTTTTACATCCCTTTATTTAAGTATCTACAATTTCATATTTAATTTACATTACATATTTTCATTTGAGTTAAAGTTCAATTATTTATCATGGACATTGACTACACTCTATGTTGTAGGTTTCATCATGGATTGTACCAATACCAATACAACAAAATATTGCAAAACAAACATCGTGCAAAGACAAAGTATGTATACGCACTCAGGTATTTATTCATTTAATCATGTAAATTCATTTCATAATTAAATGGGGGGAAATTTATACATTAAAATTTGATTACTCTATCCTTTGAGATTGCTAGTCTTGAAATTTCTCTCTTTCTAAAACAAGTACACTTTACCTTTTCTAATTCATTACATCTCTAGGTCTCTTGTATAGTTTTCTTGTCATACGAACTCATTGATCGATAGTTTTTGATAATTGAATGCATTAAAAATATTTAGAAAATCCACTTGTCTCCTCTACAGTCATAAATAAACAATAGGGTGAGTTTGTGTTAGACGTTCTTCACCCTATGTTGTGCGGTTTTGACCTTGATTCCTTTCATCCCAAAATTTTAGTTACACATTATTATTTGGGTCATTTACTAGTCAGTCATATTTTATAACTCAAATAACGTTTGGAATCATATATAAGAAAGTGAAACTCACCTCATTTAGAACCTACCATTTTCAGAGAATCCTATTGCAAAAGATGACACAAAAGGCACCCTAAGCTCCCCATACTTCACAAATACATTTGGACATTCATTAGGGAAGAACTATCGACAACTACGAATCTTCCCACTATGTCTAGGGACTTCTTACTACATTTTCAAGCACGTTAATTCATTCACTAAAGTATATTTTCAAGAGAGAAGATCAAGATAAGATTTCTCAAAGAAATGATGTCAAATCTGATTGATCTATAACTAGATACCACATTCAAGGTGGAGAATAATGTTTGGTTCAATACCATTATGGAGTAGTGACAATGTCAATGGTGCATAGGGTGCCCAAAACATAAGTAATGTTATTTAATAGGACTTTGTATTCATGGTTAGGTTTTGAAAGGTTTAGTAGAGCATTCGATGCTCCTACAAAGTGTGACTAAAAATGACCGGTAGAGAGCAATGAGGATATTTAGAAAAGTGACAAACCCAAACAGTTTTGGATAATGAGTTCTAAGTAGGATCAAGACCATATAAATAGATCAAGACTATACACAAATTCTTTCCCTTATTGTAAGGTCCCGCCTACGATAATCTTGTGTCATAGTTCAAATTTTGAAGCATTATTGGGTCTAGATCTCCCTCTTTGATCCTTCAAATCACTTACACCAGTCTAGAATCATATATAGTCATATAATTTCACTCAATCCCTTATGTTTGGGAAATTTTATTATATTGTATTGGGTTTATTTATTTTCAACTATTAATTTGTTATTTTGATATTGAATGATTAATGTTGGGAGTTAATTACTCGAGAATAGCCGTAGGTATCTTCCATTTCATTCATTTTTGGTTATAGATTTAAATTTGAACCAGATATAAAAAGGGTGAAAACATGAGCATTGATAACTTATTTTGAATTATGTGATCTTTCATTCCATTAAGAGATAATCATTGTTATTTTCTTGTCAATAGTTATGGTTGAGATATGGATTTTGTGAGGTTTAACTTTGAAAGTGGTTGTTTAGTGTAAGGAATACATTCACTTGGGAAGATTGACTTTGACTACATCAATTTGGTATTATTGAAAGGTTTTGTAAATCCTTCTTAAGAGATTGGTATAAAAACCTATATAGGTTATGTGACAAACCTTAGGATTTCATTCTTTCCATATTATGGGTGTGGGTAGAAATAAGTTATAGACATCTCCATCATTTATGTTGTTAGGTAGAATGTCTTAGGTCATAGAATATTGTTATCGTAATATTGTGAGGACACGATTGAAGACAAATTAAGTAAAGTGTCAATACTTAAGGACTTAAATTAATAATCTACAATAGAGCATGTAGATGAGAAAGTGGATTCTTGTATGTAATCACAAGGATTTAAAGAAATCCATGAATAAAAGATACATGCTATCATGATAATTTATATCTAGAAGAGCTTATTGATTGGATTATAGAAATGGAAAAATACCTTGAGTATAAAGGAATGGAGGACAAACCGGTTATATTTTTAGTACTAAGTTAAAATGACATACATCATTCTGGTTGGATCATGTGTAGTACAAGAAATTACATTAATAAAAATATCTTAAAAGTAATATTCAATGGTGAAAACATTGAAGGCTATGTTAATGCATGTAGATTGCCTATCTTATTTGTTTAAACAGTCATAGATTTTACATCATAAGGAATTGGGTGTGAAGAAATACACTAATTAGCTTTAGCATATTAACATCAGAGCTAGATATGTGGAGGATTATGTTGAAAATTATTGAGGTATGTTAATAGATTTTGCATTTCCATCAAAGATCAAATTAGTATGACGATATTGAGATTTTTGGAGGAATCATATCAATTTTTAATAAAGGAATAAGACAATTGTCCCAAAGGCAATAGAGAAAATCACAAGGAAAAGGGTATTTTTGGCATAGATGTGTATTTTTAGTAGTAATGCATAGATTCATACTCACAAATAAGATAAATTAACCTTTTATGGTCCAAGTCACGTGCCTTGATGTAAAGGGAGATCTTATTACAAATGAAGAGGATGAAAAATAAGATTTAGTGGAATTTGTTTGTTGTGGAAAGAATGGACATCACACATTCAAGTGTCCCAAATCCACACAAAAGTATAGGGGTAAGAGGAATGATAGTAGAAATCACGCTTCTCAACATGTAGACACATAAATTTATGCATTAGTAAGTAACATAGAATAACCAATATGTGGTGAAGCATTCGGGATAAAGATGGTATTGTTGAAACCAATGAAGGAAGAAAATGTTCTCATATAGAAAAAGAAACTATTCAAAAGTATTTTCTATTAGGAATATTAGTGCTCTCATGGTCGGTCAATATTAGGAAGCGAGTAATAATATCGTTGTTACATGTGTTGTTGAGAAACAATCACATAAGAGAGATATAATAGTTAATATTTTGTATGAGGTGTATGAACAATTCGTACATCTTTAGTAAAGTTGTTTGGGAATAGTTAGATCTCCTAAATTATAGGGAAAAAGTTTCCTTTATATTTGTTAGGACTGACATTGAATATTAATGAAATCTGTTTGATTATGTGTGTTTAATTTGTGCAAACCTTTGACCAAATTTTAATTTGGTATTAAAGAAAAGTGATCCAATTCTTTAATAGAACTATAAGAATCCTCATTGTTTTTTAAGAGTCAAATTTTGTGGGAAGTGGGTTTGAATTGGTATATCATACTCCTGTCATGCTTGATTTCTTATCCAAGTATATTTTCATTGAACCGAGATTGCAAATATCTATCCCCTTATGATTTTTGAGAGTCCATCTACTGCAAAGCATTTAATATGCTTTTAGTTATGATGAAACGATGACATAAGTGTTTATGTGCCTACCTAATTAAAGTTATCATTGTATGCATTACCTTTTACTATATGCTTTAGCCATTCCATCTACAGATACCCATCCACCTATTCAAACCCACGTTCATGTACTTGTATAAGGGTATCTTAGGCTCTAAGCATTCATATTAACTCGTACTCTTTAGTATTTTGTTGATTCTATGAGATATCAACTCTAATTGTGTTGAATCAGTGTGCCATATGTGACTGAGGAACCAAGGATAAAATATATGTGAGTGCTCGACTTGCTTACCTTTGGTGCCACATATTCCTAAAGATCTAGTCAGCTGCTCATTGTCCACGTGCAGATATAATCTTCCACATTTGTATAATAATTCTTCCCACATTGAAATCCATTTCCCCTTCTCTTTCCGTTCGATAGGACTCTTGATGTATTTTTTCCCACCATTCGTATTCACCTTTCGCGTGACACTAGGCAAGTGCATGAAGATTAATGCCAATTCAAGGATAGTTAGATATTGTAATTTTTCACTTCCTTATTATATACTCATGGGTTTAGGGTGCTATGTGTCTTTCTTATTTTTTATTTTTTAAATCATAGTTTGAGTATTATTCAAAATATAATTAAGTAAGATTATTTCTAAAAAAATTTAAACTTATTTTCATTTCAAAATGTATCATTTATATTATCGTATGTTTGATCTTTCATCAATACATGTTTTGAGTCAAGTTATTAGTTAGTCCATAAAGTCTAGTGTGTCATCAAAGTCTTTTGTTGTCCAAATAGTCATAATTGTTAAAAGTATAGTCAAAACATCTCACTATTAAAGTGTTAAAATAATTATTTTTCCCCTCAATTTCAACTAGATGCATTATTGGGAGTCCCCGACCTCTTAGAAAATGAATTTTGTTTCTAAAAGAGTCAAGTTCATTATTTTATTGAGTTATTCGGCATACATAGTAAGACATCACTTTGTATAGTCAAAGTATCAAAATAGACAAGTTGAATGGTTTAAAGGAAAGGAATTCCATACATAGAAAGTTAAAGGACAATTGATGTTAAACAATAATAATTTATGGTAAATTTTTTATGGTAAAATATTGAATCCAAGTAATACAGATGAAGCCTCAAAATCTAGAAGAAAGGATTGAAAATTAAAAAAACTATTATTGGGCTAGGATTATCTGATGCCTACCTCCATCATATAAATATAGAAAAGACATTAAATTTTATCTTGATGATATTGAACAACCTATTTGGTTCATAACGAGGAGCGTAAAAGTGGCACTCAAGAAAAATCTATTTAGCGTCAAGATGGAAGAAGGTGAAATTATGGTTAAACACATCAATAAGTTTCATTCTATTTTAAAATAGTTCATTTGGATAAAAGTTAATGTTCTTGATGATGAAGCAAAAGTTGTATAAATAAATAGTATGCCACCTACCTATTCTAGCATGGTCTTAACATTGTGTAAAATAAATTCGAGTTTAGAAAATTTAATTTCTTACATGATAAAGGAAGAATATAGAACTAAGAAAGTTGATCCAAAGGAAAGTGTGGTGTATGGAAATAATTAAAGATCATATGATAAAAAGAGATCCAAGTATTCTTTTAAGATGGGATCAAATTTCAAAGATACAAGAAAATTATTTGTTTGTTACTATTGTAAACAATTTGGTCACTTGTCTATAAACCGCAACAAAAGTGAACAAGATTTACTTGACGTAAAAATAAAAGAAAATACCATGGATACTAATGAAGAAGAGGAGAATGAAGAGGAATCAAATACTACTCATACGAAAATATTGATTGATGAATACTACCTCTATTATATGATTTTATACTAGAGGGAGGCATCAAAAGATAGAGGTCAAACAACAACCTCTCATCAACTACTAGTGATGGGGTCACATAGTATTTGGTGGCATATTTTCTTTAGTTGGTTTTCAATTTTTATAATATGATTGAAAATAAAAATATAGATGTATTCTTATTAACATGATTAATAAATGATTAAATCTTATGTGATCCCCTAATTGAAAAATTTAGTAGGAAAATAAAAAGCACAATATAATGCAACATCATGACACTCTAAGAGGATGAATAAATGTGTCTCTCCTATTCATACATAGGTTAGCATTCTTCTTGTGATAACCAGTTATGAAGTTTGAATAGATGTAGAATTCCTTTATGTGGATCCCACATTGGTCTAATTAGCTGAGTTCTAGGAAGTGCGTGGTTGATGAGAAGTTGTTGAGTTCATTCTCTACTTTTAGTTCATGTTATGGACAAAAATTATGAGAAAGAAGAGGTGACACACTATATAAGATGTGTGATTGTTCTTTCTACCATGTTTACACTAAAAGAGGATGCTAGAAATATCATTTATCTCATGGTGGGTGAATATTACGAAGTGAGTAATAATATCATTATTACATTATTTTTGAGAAACAAGTCATATAAGTGAGATATAATAGTTAATATTGTGTAAAAGTTGTTAAAACAAATCGTACATTGTTAGTAGAGTTGTTTAGAGATACTTTGATTTCCTAAACGTGTGAAAAATATTTCCTATATATTTATCGGGATTTTCATTGAAGATTAGTGAAGATATTTGTTCCTATGTGTTTAATCTATATGAATCTCTTCAAAAATATTATTTTCTAATATGAAGATATGTGATGCGATGTCATTATTGATATTAGTAGAAATAATAATCAATTTTCTAACGAGATGGTTTAGAAGATTGGTTTGAAGCTATTTTCTTACCCAAATCTATATTAGAGTTTTTTGTTAGTAAATGGGATTCAACTTCTTGTAAATACAAAGTGTAAAGTGCATTTCTGAATTGGTGCATATGAAGATGATATTCAATGTGATACCCATTGAAATATGCTAGGTGTTGTTAGGGAGACTTTGCACTACAAATGACAAAATATTCATGGTGGTCATGTAAATACATTAAAATATTTTGAAAGATGGATTATAATACACTTTAAACCACTTAAAAGACATAGATGTAGATGTTGATAGAAGTCCATAGGTAGTTTTGGTATAAATAAAAATTCCTAAATATGGTGAAAGAAGATAATACATGTTTTACATTCAATATAAGCCTCATGTATAAAATAAAGGAGGGTTAGGTCATGTAAACACATGAAATCTAATGACATATGAAAGAGATAATAAATGAGTATGCAAATATCATGAAAAATGGTATCCCAAATGAATTATCGCCTATTTGCAGTAGTGGTTATCAAATGGAAATAATACAAGGGTATAGTTTATCAAATAAATCTACATGTATGATAACAATTATAGAGAATGGGGAGATAATGAAGCAAGTACATGAGTTTATTAAAAATGAGTTGATCAAATAATCTCATATCCCATGTCTATTACCAACAATATTGGCACCAAAGAAAGGAGAAGAGTGGATAATTTACACTAATTCTATATCCATCAATAAGATTACTATCAAGTACATATTTCCATTTCCATTCATGTATGATTTGATGTAATATATGACTAGAGTGAAGTGATTGAAAAATATTTTATGAAGAGTGTGTATCACCAAATTCTAATAATGGAATGATATTAGTGGAAGAATAATTCGAAATTCATGATGAATTGTAAAACTAGTTGTTCATGTGATCCGGGTCTACCAAAGTGCATAGAGAACATTCATGCAGATCATGAAAAAGTGTTGAAAGAAAACACTCATGCAAGTTCATGAACAAGGTGTTGCAATATTTTCTAGGAAAGTTTGTTATTGTTTATATCTTGATGAAATTATGATTTTTAATAAAATATTGGAATAGAAATTAGTCCATTTACAAGTGAGTATTCCAAAATGTTTAAGGGGAGAAGATTTTAGTAAATATGAAGAAATGGTGTTTCATGTAGAGGGAGTTAGTGTACTTGGGATTTATAATATTTCAAAAAGAATTTAAGATGGATCTTGAGAAGGTGTAATATATATTGGATCTTATTTCACCAATAAGTGTCATGGAATCATAAAGCTTCCATATATTTGTGAGCTTTTATAGGAAGTTCATTAGAGGAGTAAATGAAAATTTTGCACCATTTCTAGATGTGATGTAGAAGAATAATAGGTTTCCATGGATCATATATGCATACTATGCATTATTAAAGATGAAATATAAGGTCAGAAAGTAGCTATTAGTAGTAATTCCTTATTTCAAGAAGGTATTTTAGGCTGATTTTAATGATAGTGAAGTAGTAACTGGAGTTTTGATGAATCAAGAGGGAATATCTGTTGCTTATTTTAGTGATAAAATTAATGGTACAATGAGAGTATATTCAATTTATGATCAAATGTATTACACCAATATTCAATCTCTCGATAAGTGGAGGCATCATTTATCTCCTAAGGGAGTTAAAGTTGTATGCAAACCACTAGGAAATGTAATTCATCAAAAATTAGGGAATCTAAATTATAGACATGTGAAATGGGTTGAATTATTGTAGAGTTACTCATTTCTCTTAAAATTAAAAAGTGAGATATCACAAAATGAGGTAGATTAACTGAATAGAAGATGTGTTTTCTTAGTTATATGATAAAAGTGAATGTATTAGTGTTCAAAGTGATGAAGGATATCTATGCAAAAGATGTTAATATTTTGGAAGTATGGAAGGCACGCACAAAAATAGTAAGAAATGATCACATATCATGGTTTGATTACTTCCTATATTAAGGCCTATTGTTTAGAGGTACACAAATTTGTGTACCATAAAGATCAACTGGGAAAAATTGATCCAAGAGAAAAATTCTAGAGGAATCATAGGTCACTTTGGGATAGAAATAACCTTGGTAAAATTGGGAGAAAGATTGTGTTAAGAATAGATATCTAAATATATGTGCATATATGTGTAAATATTAGGAATATGCTAGTTGGAAATGTGGAAGAGTTAGAATGCAGGGTTATATCGACCACTTCCAAAGTACCTAAGAAACCTTGGAAGCATCTAGGTATATATTTTGTTTTATAATTTCCTAGAATTGAGAAGGGTCATGATTATATATTTTTGATTTTGTATCTAGACTATTGATTATGGATCATTTTATTTCTTGAAATAGGAAAAGTGATGTTACACATATTACTAACTTTTTCACGAAATATTTGAGAGTACATAGACTACTATACACTATTATATGTGATAGAGATACAAAATTTATGTGCCAATTTTTTGCACAAGTTATGGAAGAAACTGAACATGAGGTTGTAATTTAGTTTTGATATTACCCATAAATGGATTTCCAAATCAAAATTTTCAATGGGAATCTTGGAAATTTTATGAGATGTTTGGTAGGATAGACGGAATAGACATGGGGTTCAATTTTACATTGGTAGAGTTTACATATAACAAATCTATTAATAGAATTATAAGGAAGACACATTTCTAGATTGTATATAAATCCATTCCATGAGAAATTATGGAATTTAGGTAGTTACCACAAGAAAATGAGTTTTTGTAGAAGTTGGATACCTAAAAAATACATGAAGTACATGTAAATGTGTGTGAATAAATATAAAACTAAATGTGTATTATGAAGAACAATAAAATTTATGGAGAAAAAATTTAAAGTTTTAGGTTAGATATTTAGTTCTTGAACACTTGTATAAAGAGATGTTACCATGAGAAATGTATGATAAAATCAAGTAAAGGAATATTCGATAGTGAACAATACAAGGAAATTTATGGAGAACATTATGGGTTGGATATTATGTAAGAGATATACATCTTAAATATATTTAAGATCACTCATATTTTGAGGGGAAACCATGTATAGAATAATGTCACATAAAATTATATTAGAGGAACACAATACAAAAGTATATGCACATAGAAATCAAATGCACTCTAGAAGACCTCATCATTAATATAGTACATAAAAAATATTATAAATGTTATCGAGTAAAATATAGAAAAATACGAGTGAAAGATGCTTCTTGGATTATTAAAGCTGAAATATCTAGAGTTATTCACCCCATTTGAGACCTTTAAAAACCTACTTGGGAAGGATATAAAGTTTCCTCTTACCTAACATGTATGATGCAAGAGCATATAAGCCTATAAACAATCTACACTACCCAAAAATACTTAGATTTATAAAACAATTATTTGTAAACTACTCGAAAACTCGAAGAAAGATGTGAAATACCCATCACATTCATTATTTTTCAAAGCTTGAAATCCTATCTAGGGCATGGAAACCTATGAATATCTTACATGATTAACCAATCCATGTAAAACTATAAATTCAATGAAATCTTAATTAGTCCATGCAACACTACGAATACTATGAAATCCTATCCAAGCCATAAAATACTAGGAATTACATGTAATCATGTCTAAATCCATGTAATACTATGGAAGTTTTGGAAGCATATCTAAATCATTTCATTATTAGTGATACCGCAAAAATCCTAGATCATTTTTATGATACACTATGTAATTCACTTTGAACACTTGTAATGCCATAAAATATTACATTCTTGAGGGACTACTTCCACGAGATTAAAATATGAGATATCTTTCTAATACAATCACTAGTTTATATAAATACAATTAGTAGAGGATACATGTGGGCCTTGATCCACATATACAAGATAAGGACCAACAAAATTATTCAATTGAGCTTTGTCAATGAAAGGAAATTCTAGGAGATAATCAATGGTTATGAGAGGAAACCCGAGGAGTATTTTATGAGGATCAATTTCATTGTAAAGGCATCTTGTTATCCAACTAGAGTTGTGTAAATACTATAAGTTAAAGGGTGATACAAACTTGTGTAGAATATTAAACATATAAGATATGAGAAAATAAATTCCAATTCCAATTAGGAATTAACTAACTATCATTGAGAGTGTGAGCCAAGTTTGGTACTACAAAAGTTTCACAAAATCTGTAGGACTTGGATAGGTTTAGGAATGGAATCCATAGAAGGATCCTTGAAGATACTTTTCATAGAAATGTAATTATATTATTTGTCTTTGTTACAAATTTTCTAATATTTTTTAACATTGATTTTGTTAGAAAACAAAGAGATTTTGAAAGGCACCCTCAAATCTTGTAAAAACAAGAGAAGGATAATCCCATTAACACTCACATGAAACAAAAAAAAGAAATATGATCAGTCAAGCTTGATTTGAAAACATTAAAGAAAATATTTATTTATTAAAATAAAAATGAAATGAAACCAATATCTATAAAAAGGGTACCAAAACATAACCTGAAACAAAGAATAGATCATAACGGTGGAGACGTAGTCTACATTATTCATAGGGATAGAAAAATTCCTCTACGTTCATATTCTTACTTTGACTCCCACATGTTTGATAGATATGTCCTTCAAGAAGGTTTTGGAAGGGGATTCTAATATGTAGGATCCTATTACAACTTTCTTCATTGTCCTAAAAATTTGTAGAGACTATGGAGGAGGAAGAAAGGTCCCAATTTTCAACCATTCCATTTTCCATTATATCCAGTCTTAATTCAATAATTACATTGGTTTCCTTTATTTTTAGATTCTCCCCTTAAACATATGGACTTCCTCATTGTTTTTTTGGACCTCATCCACCAAACTTCCACCGATATTCAGCTAGATATCCCCCACCTTTTCTACCACATAGAGAATCCTATGAAGATCTCAATCCAACACAATAATGGTCCAATCGCCTCTTTTAAAAATCTATCACACAGTCACATTGATAGATAAGTATTGTTGTTTTATTGTTAATTGTTGTTCCTAATATTTGGAATTAGTGAGGTTTAATTATGACAAGTGGTT
This sequence comes from Taxus wallichiana var. yunnanensis, assembly GCA_018340775.1. Classification (NCBI taxonomy): domain Eukaryota; kingdom Viridiplantae; phylum Streptophyta; class Pinopsida; order Cupressales; family Taxaceae; genus Taxus; species Taxus wallichiana. The sequence goes on along the minus strand of CM031241.1, from coordinate 323,096,380 downwards.
GTGTAATGTAATCCATCCCTCCACCTTGGAACCATCACCATGTTTGCATAAAAATAAAATAAACTAGAAATATAGGGGGATGCATAGGTAGGAAGCCCTCAATAACACTAGTTTATGTTAAGACATTAACGTAGCAAAAAAATAAAGTAGTATAGAAACTTTAGAGGATGTGATATGTATGATATTATATTAAAAGTAAACTAAGTAAGTGCATTTGATAAAATGGTAAGAATTTATACCACAAATATCCTAAAATATTTTAAAATTTGGTAAATCTAGCAATTTTTTGACAAAATAGTGGTAGATTATAAATTATTAAAGGTTTTGTTCTTGATGGAATTCATCTTTCATGAAATTGAATAGTATATTTTCTCTACTATAGATGAGATCAAACAAGAGATATAAGAAATCATGTGGTTATATGAAGCAAGGTTTAAAAACATTAGATGTAAAATATCATGTGAAATATATGAACTCTAGCATTGCAAATAGTTTTGGATCATGAAATATTTCCATGTTTACACACAATATCAATGAAAATGTTTCACATAGAAAAGAGAAGAAATAGAAGTTTTATTACAAGAAAATATATGGGGAAACATTGATACATGGATACGTCCCTATATGGAATTATAGATTAATCACATGGAAGTGTAATTGTAAAATATCTATGTAAATAGAGAACATGCTATTAGGAGTGAGATATAGAGAAATTATTGTAAATACTAAGTGGAAAAATTCCCTAGAGAAATGTCAAAACATTGTTGAGACACTATGAAGTGTATAATGAAGAACACATGATAAATATTTGTAACGAATATTATAATAGGTAAATATTTCCTTGTGGTGTGAATTTTATGAAATAAATAAATGAAACACTTGAGAATTAAAGAGTTATCTAAGAATCCAAAGACAAACGATCTTATTATGTCATATGATGTGATTATACCTTCGATATAAGGGAGGGAAAATATACGCAAACACTAAAATAGAGAAAAGAAGGAGAAAAAATAGGAAGATTGTTTCCGTCCATATAATGATATAGTTGTGGTTATTCCTACTAATAGTAGAGCTATTGGTTAATATTCCTTGTGGATATTGTAGGGCCACGTATAAGATTGAATAATTTTTAGAAATGTATTAAAATAAAACTTAAAGAGAAAAGGTAACAAGTAAGATTAAAACTTTGAAGTGTCTATGGGTTTCCAATAAGGTTGTTAAAAAGGAACAAAGCTAAAATAAAGTTAATATACACATTTGGTTTAGTAAGCTAATCAAAACCTCAAGAGAACAAGAAAATTAAAACACCCAAAAATGTGATTTAGATGAAATTGATGGACTAAAACATAAATTTATATTACAACATGATTAAAATGTGATATGAAATATGAATTTAGGATGAAAAAGGATAGTTTAGAGGTAAAGTGTGAGATAAGGGAAACTTAAAATGTGAACAAAAAGTAACTATTGATTGAGGCTTCTATTAATGGGTGGTTAGTAATTGATATACTATTTGATATTAGATATGAGATAAATATCCGAAAAGTATACATGGAATGGTATGGAGTATAAGACATGATCGAAAAAAAATTAAGGTTTTTGGTTGATTTAATAATATAGATAATAAGGGATAATTTTAGTCCATAATTTTTATACATTGATTTTGTTGTATAGGGAAATTACTAAGGATTACTTGGGAGGTGTTAGTGTTATAAAAAATATGCTCAACTACACTTCAAGAATCACTATATATGTTTTCATAACCATGGCCTCCATATGGTAATATCATTATATAATAACAAAATAATGCACATCTAAAAAGTGCTGATATTAAGAAGATATAAATAACATCTACAATATAAGCATGTCGGATAAGTAATATTTAAACTAAAGGATGATGGGGTCATAAAATAGAAATTTAACGTGTTCACATTATAAAAAATGAGCAATATCCAAGTGTGTAAAAGGTGAAATGAAGTCGTAATAATAATCAATAAGATAAAAATTATGAAATTAGGTTGTAATGAAAATCCAAGTTAAAAACAAACATTGAAACTCTAGAGACCAACTATTGGACAATAATTAAAGTGGGTGTTAAAAGATTAGAAAGGTCATATTATGAATGATGCTTGATTTGATGATTCCATGTGCATCAAAATATGTGTAGGATAGTTGGAGTAATTATTATTATTAAAGGAGGATTCTCATTCGGGGTCCTTAATACAAACCTTGAAGATAATTGTTGTATATTGGTGGTCCACTCTCTAGTTATGGCTATCAATCTGGTTAGATATCAAGGAGAAAATATAGACTCATTTTGAGTGCAATAATGTAAAGAAAGGTTTACAAAGTTACAATGGCGATCTCATTCAATTTACCATATGAGGTTATGATAAATGGTTTTGAATAGTGGGACATGTTATTTACTACTTACTCTATTTATTTATTCCCTTAATAAAACTTAGATTATCAAGAACACACTTGATGTATAAAAAATAAGGATTTTAGAGAGGCAAATAAATGAAGAATTAGGTATACGTTAAACTTCACCTTATTTAGGCCTAAAATATTTATGCTATTAAAAACTAGTATCAATAAAATTTATTAAATTTTCTTATTAAAGAGTGAGTGAAATAACTATGCAAATAAAGGGGATTCTTTAAATGGATTTCAGAATTGTGTTCTTAATAAAAATGTATAAGTAGCTTCACATAATATATGGTTTTTACAAAACATATAAATTTGGAAAGGCGGGAGTATATTCAATAGGTTGAGGAAGGAAACCATGTTACGATCCATAGGATATGGAGCACTTAAATTTTGATACATTAATAGAAGGGGTTGTATATAAATTAAGTAACACTTTGAGAAGTACTAGAATGAAACACTACTAAAAATATAATTAGAGAGGATTAGTAGTCTAGTAAGGACTTATCACATATGGTGGAGATTCTTATGGAGCCTAATCATTTATTTTACAAAGGGTATCATGAAATGAATGGTGTGAATCCATCGGTTGAGATATCTTATCCACGTGGAGATGTTACAAAATTCAACTAAATAAAATAATCTTTTGACTCTAACAAATGAGAAGGCCTGAAATGACATTATTTTAGAAGCAATAAATGTTGAGACTCAATCATTTGGAATATTCCTTCATGTCTTATTAGGTACTATTTCCTTCAATTGCATTATATATATATATATATATATTCTTTACGTATTAATTTATTGTTGTCATATGTATATTTATATCATCTTTATATTTTAATATTGTAATAAATCAGGTAATATTCGCTTAAATTTCATTTATATAAATGTAATAATCATACACAATTTTCATATTAGTGTTGAATATTCATTGTTTATCTAGTGATTGCATTGTTTCACATATATTTAATGATGTGTTAGCTTTACTTATGAATATTATTGTAATATCATACTACTTCAAGTTTTCCAAGCATTACCAAATACTACGGAGTTAGTTACGTATTACAATACGTAGGAGGGTTACAACAATTATTGGCATTTATTAATAGTCATATATAATAAATTTTTATAGGTTTTGATCTTTTGAATTATTCACTATTTTTTATCTAATAATAATTATTTTTTCCTCACTTTATTGTTATGAAGTTTTGGGAAAATGTAGTATTTTTCTTTTATTTTTCATTAATTATTTAATTTTTTTATTTTATCAACATTTTCATTATCTATATAATTTATGTGGAGAAACATAAATAGATACAAAATACAATATAATTATGTGAAAACATGTACAACAACTAACACTATGATACAATATATATTACTATCATACTAGTATGTCTTTGTCATTACATACTATTCATCAACTATATGCACTAGTTTAAGGACTATCCATTATGTTTCCCTTGTTATAATGAACATTAATATGATTAAAGAGGTTAGAGCAGCAAGAAGGTGATCATATAGAATGAAACCCAACCTATAATGCAAGCTAAAAGTTGAAATTGATTTTTTTGCTTCTCGGTATCATATGTGTTGCTAAGGATTAATAATGGATAAGAAAAAGGTAATAATCATCAAGAAATATGGGAATATTTGAATATACTTGGAGTTATATATGCTTAATGAGTGATTTTTAATGATCCATTACTTGCAACCTTTATGGAATAATTTTTAGAAAGAATGGATGGGTATGAAAGTTATGCATTCAAATAAGGTTTCGAAGCATAACATCGAGTCCAAATTATTGAGGAAGATAAAAAATAAAATACGTGTTTCCCATTGAATATGATTGATTTTCCTATAATTCCTTTCTTATTAGACTTATGAATGCACATATTTTATTTTTGTATGCATTGTGATGGATGCCTTTAATTTTTTTTTTTCACATAGTATTGTAGGTCTACTTAAATAGTTAGATACTCTATCATTTGGTGGAGGATCAAAACAAGAATTTAAGACTAATCTGTGAGAGGTATAGAAAAATTCCAAAATATATCAATTTAATGAAAATTTCATTTCTAAGTCAATTTATATCCTTTTTATATCATAGAATTAATAAATAATAGACGTTCCTAAACTTAAATACAATTATAATGATCGAGTGAGACTGCTGTCACTCTTCCCACTTTACTAGTTAATGAACCACATGTAGCAGATAAGGGGGTTGCACCTTTGTCACCCCCTGTTTCTTTGTGTTCTCCAGATCACAACATTGTGTCTCTCAAAATTAGCCTTCCTATTAACCCAGATGAGAATGTTGATCCAAATTGGGGGGAGGGCTGGCAGATGGTGAGCAACAAAAAGAATGGAAAAGATGGATATGTGCCTCTCAAGATGAGCCTTAAATCCCATAAAGGGAAAAGTAATGGAAGTTGAGCTCCCTTGGTCTTGTTGGCCAAGTTTCTTTGAGCAAGTCTTGGGGTCTGGCTTGACATTTTGTTTCCTTTTCAGCCTATGGGCTCTTGTTTATTGTTGATTCTCTCTTCGAATTTGAATGCTTTATCTTTCGGTTGTATAGGGTTCCTGATCCCTTCAAAATCTGTTTTTACCTAATCTAATAAAAAAAAATAGTACTCAAAGGGATGTTGACATATTTATTATACATTGGGTAATATGAAACTATTATTTTAAAATATGTAAAAATTAGCAAAGACTATAAATGAGTTATTTAGAAAGGACGAAACTTTCCCTTTGATAGAGAGAAAATAAGAATACTTTGATTTATGTAAGAAGAAATTTATAGAACACCTTTATTAAGGTTATTGTACCTGAATAAGTCTATCCATGTCCAGGTATCAACAATTAAATTTGACAATTTATCCTTTTACATTCTTTGGTTATGTCATTCAACTTTTTAAAGATAAATATCCATATCATATTTGAACTCAATATATGTTACTTTCTCTCTACAACCTTGATTATTCTTACAAACTAATGTGTCATCACATTTTGAATATAAATGCAAAAAATTGATTCTTGACCTCTTCTTATGATGACGTAACTTTGAGATTGCACTCACTCTCACCATGTCCAATACCTTATAGTAGATTCAATATGTAATTTCTTGTCCTCGCCAACATGTATGATCTTAGACCTATACATCCTACAACTTTTGTTTCAAATTGTTTATCTTTTGGGGGTCTTTATATCCTCATGGGTTTTCCTTTTGATAATGAATTACCTTTCGAGCCCTATGTACGGTAGTTAACATCACCTCATTTAGGAACTAGCACTATCATTAAAAGTCATTGAAAATAAGAACACAAAGTACACATAAAGCTCCATAAATTTTCCAAAATATGATGCTCATCCATTAAATAAGTCACTAATATATATAGTCTTAAATAACTCCAAAAGGTCAAGGAGTTAAATTGCTCCCATTTCTAAGAACACAAAGATCACAAATCAATGTCTAAAGAAACTACATTCTTGTTAAACATAGTCAATGCGGCTCAAATTTCCAAATAGTTTCATTTATATAGATATTATATGCTAGGTGGATAACTAGTTGAATTTTGATGCCTCTTTAGATTAGTTACAAAATAGGTGGTGCATGGATTGCACTCTAACCCAAACACTAACCTTATTGTGAGGTATTCCACGCATGGTTAAGGTTTGAGTATGATTTAAATTATGTGTTTGGTTTGTGGATAGTGTGACATTTAGGGCTTGAAATAAACACATGTTTCTAGGCATTAAGGGGACAAACCATTATAGAACGCTACTCCAAGTAGGTATAAGAAAGTAAAGAAGGTCTAAGTTCATATAAAAATCTCAATAGAGATGTATAGTACTTAAGCATGCCATTTTCCAGTTATAGTCTCAAGAACAACGCATATTCAAGTTTAACACTCTTAAGTTTTCTTATCTATGTACTTAGATCTCTCTTTTATCATTTTACATAGCTAATTTCATCTCTCCTCTTATGTTGATCAACTTGTAACATATTTTTATCAATATTTGTAAGTATTAATATATTATTATGAAGTTTTATGATTAATGTTGAAATTTAATTAATCATAAGAACCCCATGTAACAAACCTTACATTCATTATTAACGTTATACATTTTCATATCCTTAAGAGAAAATAATAAAGGGTGTAAACATTTGGTGAACCCAACTCTTGAATAAAAGATAGAATAATACCTAGTTACCATAGGGTTCCTTCTATTCTCTTGGTATAATATATTTTCATATATTCATTTACACATGCTTCCTTCCTATGCCCTTTAGGCATAAAAATCATCTTAACGATAAATCTGCTTTGAGTAAATTTATATTTCTCCTCCTACTCGAAGTGTCACATCCCCATGGCTTCTTCTTCATTTCCTATTACGAATATTTTATCTCTACTTGTTCTTGATGATGATGTACCATTACACGACTAAGAAAAAAATAGTGAAAAATATTAATATTATGACCATGAAGAAGACAAAATTATGGAAAAGAACAAATTGAAATTTTATCTCACTTTTTTACACAACTTCATGAAAATTATCATCACATAGATTATATTATTAAGATTCATTGCACTACCAAGCTCACTCATAATCATAAATATAATGAAAAATCCATTTTTTGGATGTCTTCACCGTCTTATAATATACAAAAATATATTATTCCCACCTATATGGGGGAACCTTATATTGTAACACCTAATGTCTCTAGTTCATTCCTAACATTATCTCTATCCCTACATATAATCATTGGGTCACATGTTTCTTCTTGAGTACATAATATCTTACAATCCTTGTTCATATTTTATAATATCAAATCTTACACTTACCACAAGGTGCATCCACTTATTCTCATGCTATATATTAGGTGCAATTTATTCATAAAAACTTTAAACCAAATTGTCTTCTTATCCTTTTCCTATTGGTTATATTTTTCCTAATATTTCTATTTATGATGGAACCAAAGTGACCCAGAAAAACACATTTTATCATTCAATATTTCTTTATTTGACTATGTATCTAATGATATATTACTTACAAATATATTCCTTAGAAGTCTCAACAACATTGTTTTACAATAGTTCTATGATCTTCCAACACATTTTGTGAGATCTTTCACTACTTTGGGAAATTATTTTCTTGCACAATTTAATATAAGTGTTGGAGATAAAGTTTATTATGCGCAAATATATAAATTAATACAAGGGTATAATGAGCACATAAGGGATCATGTTTTATTCTAAAATCCCATGCTTACTAAAATCACGAGTAATAGTCAAGACGATAGATAAATTCAAGATATATTAACATAAAGCTTATTTCCACATTACTAAAATTATTCATATTTGACAAGTTCCCTAATTTTATCATCTATTTCAAACAATCAAATAACGTGAGGCCAAGTTATTATATTTTAATAATATTAACTATACTATTATCCTTTCTACTACATGTAATGTTGCATTTCCAATAAAAATTACATTCAAATAATTAGGATACTAATAATAACACCATTGATGACATAAATTAACCTAAAAAGCTTCATAACAACTTAGATGAAGGAAATTTTTGATTCTACCTTTTCTCCACACATTATTCTTAAACAACTACTTTAGCACAATATTGTGTCTCTCCCTACACTACTTGAGGTTGATGTGAGACATCCTCGTGGTAATATTTTTACACTTATTATTATTATGACTATTATAGATGCATTGGTCACCTCACTAATCGATGTATTTAAATTCAAAATGCGATATAAGATATTTTTAATAAAAAGGAAATTTGATGAGAAGTGCTGACTAAATTCTTCATGATAGCTAAGAATGGTTTAAATATGATAATATTCAATGATTCACTTCCTAATCATAAAAATCACAAATCTACTTCAGAAGTGCATAACCCTCATCATGTGGTACCACATCTTTCTTCTTATGAGAACCCATTTTATGAAATACGTGACATGGTTTATCCTATGCCACTTTATCCACTAGATATAACTTTTAATGAATTTGATATGGATGATACTATTCTCTAATATACTCTATATATTCACACATATATCAAACAAATATTTTTGTTGATCCAAATAACAAGCATAATATATGTAATCTTAATCTAATTCATTCTCTTGGCTGTACTAAGAATAAATTTAGATGTGATTATAACTACAACTTTGGATGTATTATATTATCCATCATTATAGAATTTGTTAATACACTGGTCCCATTTATTTTGTATCCACTCTTAGCTCGGTGACATGTATTTAGGTTTCAATTTTTACGTGATCTCGAGAGCTATTGTATCTATCATAAACCAATAAGTCAAGTTTATTGGTGATAATATGTTAATCAGAATTCATGGTATTCCTTTAGAGGTTCCTATTCATATGTTTCCTCACCACCCTCTTATAGTTTCTACTTGAGGTCTCAATATAGGACTTTACTTTCATATGTTATCTATAATTCATCTCACCCTCCTATAATTTGTACTAGGTATTCTAGTGTGCGTGTAATATCTAATGGATCTCACACTCCTAGGATTCCTTATATAGTAGATACAAATTTAGCAATTTATATTTTTACATTGTACTAACTGAAAGATCATTTCCATCTAATATATGATTATCTATATCCTCATTTTATAAACCTATCTTCTCGGGTTTGAGGCTTTGAGTAAAAACTCCATAGCTTGACACTCTTTGTGCTTCAAAGGATCACCTCAAGCTTGTTATGATTGCTTCAAGGTCCATAATCTAATACCAATTGTTGGAAATAAAACCAATGGGGATTAAATTTTTTATTCACTTTAACCATTAACGTTACACAACCATTAAACTTAGCTTGTTCATTAATATTGATCAACACAAAATAACCATTACATAATATGCAAAAGGAACACAATAAAACATTGACACTTGATTTAATTTGGAAATCCTAAATGGGAAGAAAAACCAATTAAAAAAACTTTATTATATATTTTCCAAATTTACTTGAGCACCGAATCAATGAGGAGCACCAAGCCCTATATATATAGTGAGGTAGTAACACCACAAGAATTTACCAACCCTAGTTTAGTAAAGCATCGACACTACAAGGAGGCACCAAACCCCAATATGAATCTACACAAAAAGATCTATCTTATATTTTTTCCATCTCTAAAATGTTGTTAACACAATTGATGATAAACAAATCAATCCCACTTTTCTTATATCTCTCAAAACCGCTATTTAGCCTCCATGCTCAAATACTTCTTTGTTTAAGTTGATTATGTCAAATGACCTTTCTCACCATCAGCTGATATCCCTATAGAACATTAAATAAAATTCATTTCTCTTTCTTCATGGTCACAAAGACCTCTAACACCTTCAAAATTTCCCTTTAGGTCGCACTTTCTCCTCTCTCACCTTAGCTCAAATGAGCATTCTAACTTGCTTTTATACATATTTCTTTATTACTACCTACCTAGGTCAGCCACCATAGGGTAAATAATTCCCCTCAACATAATAACATCATAAAAATATCACTTATAAAACCATATATGTCACCACCATCATCTAGAACCACCTATACCACCATTACGACTCAAGAATCCCTAAAACACCAAAACATGGAACATACTTAGACATGTTTTATAAGCCTTTAAGAACATCTATCAACCATGAAACACAATAGAAAAACATCTCATGACATGAAAACCTCTTGAGACTATGCACAACCAAGCAACCTAAAACATAGTCCTCAGAAAACAAGCCATAACTTCATCAAATATCATCAAAAAAAACAAGTGTGATATACAAATGGAAATATCATGATCTTAGGGTCATCTCCAAACTCAAATCATCCCATAAATAACAGTGTAGAGCCAAAAAAACCTCTACAACCAGAATGCCTCAAACTATCCAAAGCTACCCAAAAATAAATCATGAAAATAGTGCACATTAGAACTCCAATGAGTTGAACCATGATCTCAAACCATCATGGACATGAATAATATCTCTCATACATCTTCAAATTCTAAATTAGTCATCAGGTGAAATGGAAAACTTAGAAGAAACATGAAAATATTAATAAAGTTAAAAATTTGAGTAGGGATAACTTACTACCACAACCTTTAAATACCACCTAGAGAAATTTGGAGGAGTCCTATAAAACCTCACATCATCAAATTTTATCAAGAAATAAATTATGGGCCATTACAACCAATTTCTCTCTAGTCGCTATACACCTTGGGTTTCGAGAGGGTTTAAAACCAATTTACCTTCTTAACGATTGTTCATTAAAACCTGATGATAAAAATACCTTATTCAACTTGGAAACTTGTAATAATATACCTCTTAAAATATCTCAATGATCTTTGGTCCCCATGAAAATCACACACTCTCTAAAAAGCATTAGAAAGTCAAATTTGAGCTCAAAAACTCACCTTTAGGAACTCAATTTTAGTAAAATGTAATATCTTTAAAATTCATCAATAAACAAACCTAAAACTTTGATCACACCTTCATATCAACCAACCAAAACATATCCAATTCTCACCCTTTTCGAGATACACTCAAAAATTGACACCACCACTCCAAGACATGCTTTCTTAAGGGTTAGGTCTAGGAACAAACCTAAAAACACACTTTTCATACAAAATAATAAAATTAATGACCTCAAACTTCACAAATAGGATTAAAAACATACCACAACTCTTAAATAGCTCATATTTTCATATCTAGCACTGAATTTGATCATCTCACCTCACTAAGTCACACAGGGCTTGAGAATAGGTTTAGTGAAGACATAGAAACAATGTCGATCACATGAAAAAACTCTATAAGACACATTTGAGTCTCGAGCACCAAAAATCATACTTCCCATTCTCTCACCAAACTCACACAATTGTTACATATATGTAGTTCATCATCACATACCATACGTGCTAACTAGGATTCACAAACAAGCACTTGAGCATGCTTATTTCATAACAAATGACATCGTCATCACTTTTACAACCTTGAACACTTGTAAAGCCCTTCATAAAACTCAATGAAACCATCATAACATCACCAAAACACTTCATCACCTCTAAAATCCACCATGCTAACTCAAAAACCCATGCAACATCATTAAGACTAAACAATCTCAATAAGACACTGAATCATTACTAGCAAAAATTCATATTTATCTTTCCCTTTGAAATCAATGCAATAAATTACTACAATGAGAACATCATCATTTGAGATCAATGAAAACAAACTTCCAACAATCTATATCTTTCCAAACTTGTTTATTTCTACACACTAATGTGTCATCACATTTTAAATATAAATGCATAAAATCAGTACTTGACATTTGGTTATCATGATGTAAATTCATATTGAACTCACTATCACCTTGTCCAAAACCATACAATATGGTTAGGATGTAATTTTTCATGGTCCCGTATGACCTATAATTTCTTCAACACACATGTCATCTAATTTTTCTATTGATTTGATTATCTTGTTTCGGTCTTTTTATCCTCCTAGGTTAGCCTTTTCATAATGATTTACCTTCACAAACATAGATAATAAGGTTAACATAACCTAAAATATAAATATGACACTTTCAAAAGCTCTAATTAGAAATCTGACAAAAAGGAACACAAGGATCCCTAAATCTTCCTTAAGATGATGAAAATTCATTAGGGTAGTCACTACTATAGTTATAAATCACTTAAACTTGTTAAAGAGTGTATCTTACCCCGTTAATAGGCATTAAAATATCCTAATTAAATGTCATAGTAAGATTCAATCATGGTCAAAGTAGTTCAGATGACCAACTATCTACATTCATATAGATATTACATGTTAGTTTGGAGAAGCATGTACATAGTTTTGAGGCATATTTTGACCAAGGTTAACATAGGAGGTGCATGGATTGCACCTAAAACCAAGCACTAAGATTATTATAGGGTCTTTAACCCATGGTTATAATTTAAGTTTGATTCAACTTATTCATATGGGTTAATGTGACACTTATGTTTTGAAAAGGACACATATTTATAGACTACCAAAGTGGATGAAAGTTATAGAACCCTACTTGAGAAAGTCTAAGAATGTATAGAAGGTCTAAGGATGTAGAACCAATCCTAAATGAGCCTTATGATTCTAAACCATGGTGTTTCCCATTATAGTCTCAAGGATTAAATATCTTAAGGTTTATCAATCCCATGTTATCCACTATGTGTACCTATATCTCTCTTGCATTACTCTTCACTATTAAGTACATCTCTCTCTTTTTTGAGATAATAGAAAATTTTGGACACTATTTACAACCATTAATACATTATTTTCCTATTAACTAATTAATTTAATAATTTAATTATCAAAATAACCCCATATAATGAACCTTGCATTAGTTTGTACCATTCTACATTTTCTTAACATTAATAAAAAATTAAAACTATTTAAACACCATGTTGAGACATTATATAGTGTGTATGTACTATTTTATCCTAGTCATGGGAAGGAAAGAAACATAAATTGTTCATTCATATATAGAGAATAATTATTAAAAAATTGAATTCAAATAAATATTTATAGTATATGAGCTTAAATAATTTTTTATATTTTCTTGGGACACCTTCTTTATTTTTCATGAAATATGAATCATTTAATACTAGGTCAAACAACTAGACTCACATGCTTGCATTTACAAATGTAATGTGTTGTTTTAGGAGCCTATTTTTTGATTGTTGTTATAACTCGAAAATATATAAACATCATATATCACCTATTCAATGATACATTATGTGGAAATTACGTGAAAAATATAAGGTGATGTCACAAATGCACATATGTACATGGTTAATAGCACACCTCCAAGCTTAATTAAGATTGTGATATGGACTTATCTGCAATTATTAATAAAAATAGAAACAATAAAATGATAAATGAACTAAGTAAATCTTGAGTGGAGAAAATGTCTAAGTAATATACATGCACATTTGATAGACACCACACACATGGGATGCATGAAGGGGAACGCATACATGCAAGATGGGTTAGCGTGCGAAGGTTAACACATGGGCATACAAGGTTAGAATTTTTTTGAGAAAATGGATAAAAATAGAAAAGTTAATATGGAGTGGTGCTAAAGCAAGATAAAAATATAAACTAAACTAGGATGACTTAGAAGCCAAGAAAAGGCTATAATTAAGAAAATAACATGCAAAGTACAAGGATGAGAATGACACATGAAATAGGATAATTATAGCATTAAGGCAGAATGAAAGCATATAAGGAACTAATCTAAATATAGCCTAATATAATTTTAGCTTGAGTTGTATAAAAGCATGCAATCTATTTGTAAGCAAACCTATTATTAGGAAGGTGCATGTAGGTGGTGAATGGAAATTCGCTATGGTATAAATATAGTTTATGCATCTTTGTTTAGAGAGGTTCAAGTAAGAATAATACAAAGTGATATTTTGGAATATATAGCAGATTATGTACACTAAACAAGTACGCTGTAAGAAATATATGTTGTAATAAGAAAATTCATTATGTAATGAATTAATGTTGTACCATGGATAATTGTTTGTGAGTTGCTAAAGTGATTAAATCTAAGTATGAAGCTATTGGAATTTAGATCTTGTTAATCATTATTTACATTGACTGGATTTCCTTATTATATGTGTTGCTATTTTTTTATGCTATGATAAATATTATTAAATGAATCAATGTTATGGTTATGATTATAATTATGCATGCTAACATCTTGATCATTAAAACAAGGAGGCACCTAGTGGATACACGCACTTTGAGTGAGATTTCAACCTAATATCAATGAAGTGCCAATGCACATAGCTATGTGTTGATAAATTATAAACTACATTTTGGTTTAGTTGTTTCATCCTCTTTTTGATCTATCTTCCAGGATGTTGTATGCACATGGCATTCCAATTTTCTTTCGAGAATATTGAGAGCTATATATATGATGGTCAAGACACATTTTTTTACAGGTATAACATTGGACCTAATTTTAATGTGTGAAAGTGGGTGGAAGAAAACCTCTATGATTTCTTGTATGATACATTATTCATATTCTTTCTATTAGAACTATAATAGTGCTTGCAATATACGCGCAAAAAGACTTGTTCAAATTGGTAGAAAGCAAGTGTGGAGACAAAAGAATGTGAAGCACTATCGATTTAGATGATACATGGAATAGAGCTATAGATCATTACGTGTAAGGTGTGATACGCATTATACCTCAGATTATGTGATCTTGACATAGTCATGCCAAGAGGAAGAAGAGTTTTTGTTTTTACGTGAGCAATGAGGATCCTATCTTCAAATCTATCAATATCTTGATGGTTGAATTGGGAATCAACATCTTACCTATGGAAGGATAAAACCCCACCATGCGCAAGGTTAGAAGATATGTTTGGGAAGGATGGTGGCTACCATTGAAGAAGAAAGATAAAGGGAGGAAAGAAGACTCGGGTAAAATGATGCGTAATATTGATAATAATGGTATAGCTTAGATACCAAATGATAGAATAGAATAAGATTGCAATGACCAAAGAGGGACGAAAGCCTCACAAATATTATTGATCATGAAATCAGATTACATAACAATGCAAGAGCTGTAATATTTATAGATATTAGACAACCTCATATGGATAGACATGACACCCTAGCAGACACCAACTACGAGATGATAAGACCCATCTCACATGCACATGTAATTACTACTAATACCAATATTGAATGCAAGTCACTAGACTAGAGTGCACATGTTGCACATTATTAAATAAAAGACAATGCAATAAAATGCAATAAATATGCCTATGCTAAATTATGCTAACATTCCCCCCCTTAATTTTGCATAGTTTCCAATGAAGTGGAGAGGAACTCTCTAAACAGTGTGAATTTGTCACGTGCAAGTGACTTAGTGAAAACATCTGCCTTTTGTCATTTGTAGAGGATGAACTGGAGCTGTATGTTGTGCTTTAAGACATGCTCATGTATGAAATGAACCTGTACTTCAATATGCTTGGTTCTCTCATGAAATACTGGATTGCGAACAAGCTTTAGAACTCCTTCATTATCAACATATACTGGAGTAGATTTCTATTGTGGTAGACCAATTCCTTCCAAAGATTCTGGGCGAGCCATATTGCTTCACAAATAGCTTCACTGCAGACTCGATACTACTTTCTGTCAGAGAAGAGTGAGAAACAAAGTTCTGTTTCTTGCTTCCCCATGATATCAGTCCAGATCCCATAAAGAAGACGAAGCCTGATGTTGACTTCCTATCATCCATGTTTCCTGCATGATCTGAATCTGAATATCCTGTCAAGAAGAAATTGTCATTCTTCTTGTACTCTAGACCAAGGTCAACTGTACCCTTTAGATATCTTAGTATTCTCTTTGCTGCTTTCCAATGACATATTTTTGGTTCTTGCATGAAGCGTGATAAATAGCTGACAGCAAAGCTAATATCTGGTCTAGTATATGTCAGGTAAATGAGACTCCCGATCAACTGCCGATAGAGAGTTGCATTCACCGGTGGTGATGGATTGGAACGAGATAACTGAAGTCTCGCTTCCATAGGTGTAGTAATAGGAGTGCAGTCCATCATCCTGAATTTCTCAAGCGTTGTCTTGGTGTATTTCAACTGTGACACAAAGATATGATTCTCTTTTTGCCATACTTCCAACCCAAGACAATAGTGCATGAGCCCGAGATCTGTCATGTTGAACGATCGATTAAAATCCTTCTTTGTTGCATCGATCATCTTCACAGAACTACCTGTAATGACTAGATCGTCGACATAAACAACCACAATGACAATCTCCCCCCCTTGCTTTTTGAGGTAGAGATTGGGGTCATAAGGATTCCTTTCGAATCCATGACTTATGAGATGCTCATCAATTTTTATGTACCATGCAAGGGGTGCCTGTTTTAGGTCATATAGAGATTTTATGAGTCTGCATACCATCATCTCTTTTCCTGGTATTACATAACCCTCTGGCTAAGTCATATAGACTTCTTCTTGCAAATATCCATTAAGAAAGGCACTTTTCACATCCATTTGGTGGACTTTCCAACCAAATTGTGTAGCTAGAGCAAAGATCATCCTGATTGTCTTGATCTTGGCTGTGGGAGCAAATGTCTCCTCATAATCAATGCCTTCTTGTTGTGCATACCCCTTTGCTACAAGCCTTGCTTTATACTTGTCAATAGTCCCATCTGATTTGTACTTAGTCTTGAATATCCATCTGCATCTAATGGGTTTCTTCCCTGGTGGAAGGTCGACAAGTTGCCATGTGTTGTTCTTCATCACTGACTGATACTCTGAATCCATGGCATCTTTCCAAGCTTTTGATTGTAGGGCTTCCTGAACTATAGATGGCTCAACTGTTTCAATAAATCTGCTCATTAGGGCATAATTGACCTCTTCACGAGCTTGATTGTGAGTTCTAGGTCCAGGATTGGATGATGTGCTAGGTGCTTCATCCAAATTTACATCTCTTATTAATTGAGTATACCATTTAGGTAACTTCTTAGCTATTCCATTGGATTGTGGTGGATCCAAGTTTTCACCATCATCCAATTCATCACTGTCATCTTCAGTGGGAACATCAAATTATGTCTTCACAAGAGGTGTATTCTGCATGTTTGTTGAGTCGTTGAGTGGAGCATCTGCTTGTTTCTTCTCAAAGAACTCAACATCCCTACTTGTGTATACTTTCTTTGCTTTCAGATCCCATAATCTATACCCAAGTGCTTCTTCACTGTATCCAATGAATATCAGTTTCTCAACTTTCATATCCAACTTGTTCCTATTCTTCTTGGGTATGTGCATGCTAGCTTTACACCCAAATACTCTTAGGTGTGTAATTGATGGTTTCCGATTTGACCATGCTTCTTGAGGTGTCACTCCTTCAAGAGCTACTGTGGGCACTCTGTTCAACAAATAGACTGCAATTCTTACAGCTTCTGCCCAAAATGTCTTTGTTAAACCTAAGTTGTCAATCATACATCGCACCATTTCCATGATAGTATGATTCCTTCTCTCAACTATACCATTCTATTGTGGTGTGTGAGTAGGAGGAATTTTTCTACGAATCCCATGAGCTTCCAGGTAAGTCTTGAACTCATTACTTGTGAATTCCCCCCCTCGATCTGAGTAGAGAGTTTTGATCTTACGACCAACTTCATTCTCAACAAGTGCTTTGAACTTCTGAAATGTCTCAAAGGCTTGAATCTTGTTTCTTAGACAATATATCCACATCTTTCTTGAGTAGTCATCAACACAAAGCATGAAGTATTGACATCCAGAATTACTTGGTTGCATGGGCCCGAAAAGATCGGTGTGCACCAAATCAAGCTTTCCCTTAGCTCTGTATGTGTTCTTCTGGAAGGGTACTCTGTGTTGCTTTCCAACTAGGCAATTGTGACACTTGTCAGTGTTGTGCTTGAGTGTAGGCAATCATTTCACCATGTTGCCCTTTTTAAGTGTTTGGAGATAGCCAAAACTGATGTGACCATATCTACGATGCCATAGTTCTACAGATTGTGTGTCTTTGGCCACTAGAGCTTGATCATCCTTGTGGACAAAATCAAGTTGGAACATGTGTCCCACATTGGAGGCTCTTGCTACAATCTTGGAACCTCTTGACTTATCTCTTATCAAGCACACTTTTTCTCCATTATTACTGTCAAAATCCAACTTCAAGTTGTGATCAAGGAGTTGACTAACTGATAGCAAATTCTTGGTCAACCCAGGTACATACAATACATTTGTGATTTTGCAGTCATGCTTTCCAAGAGGTAGTGAAATGTTTCCAATCCCCTTGACACTGTATGATGAGTCATCACCTAATGACACATGGTTCTTGTTAGGTGAGTCACGTAGTGTGTAGAACCAATCCTTGTGTCTAGTCATGTGTCGAGTTGCACCCGAGTCAACATACCAGATATCTTGTGTGGACTTGGTTTTTTCATCAAATTGAGTAGAATACATGTGGTGTCCTTCATCTGAATCATCCTCATGTTCAGCAATGTACCCTTGTTGTTTGGGTTTTCTTTTCCAATTACCATTTTTCTACCCTTGATTGTTGTTGTTGTTAGACTTCCCTTTATTTGAATTATTGTTACCCTGATGGTTATTGGGTTTTGAATTGCTTGATGAACCCTTTTTGTAGGAATTGTACCAACAATATTTGATGTCATGTCCCCCTCTATTGCAAATGGGACACTTCTTGGTGTTGTCTCGTTGACTTTGGTTTTGTTGGGACTTCTTGTTATTGGACTGAAATCTCCCCTTTCCTTTATGATTGGAAGATAGTGCTTGCTCATCTTCATGATCTTTGTTGTTCATTACCTCTTCTTGTTGGAGTAGATTGACCAACTTCTCAAAGGTGACTATGTGTTCACTCATATTGATAGTTGTCACAAAGATTCTGTAGGAAGGAGGAAGTGCTCGCAACACAATTGGTATGAGGTCTTCATCACTTATCTCTTTTCCCAATGCCAATAGAGATGCCCTCAAAGTAGAAACTCGTCTCAAAAAACTTCAACCTTCTCATTGTGCTTGAACTTGAGAGTATGCAGTTGTGATAGTAGGTTGAGGATGGCATTCTTGTTCTTTGCCTCATAGATCGTGCTCAACTCATCCCATGCATCCTGGCCGATGTGTCATCTCTAATGTGGGGTTGCACATCGTCTGCTACGCTAAACAAGATGATCAACTTGGCCTTTTGATTGGCCTGTCAAATTGAGCTTGTTGTCTTCCATCATCAAGTGATCTTGTTGTTTGTCCATCTACAACTGTCCATAGGTCTTCAAACTCAAGTAACACCTTGATCTTCCATTTCCATGTAGCATAGTTGTCTCCTCTAAGTAGTTGTGAATCCGGCAAGAAGAACTTTGGTGCTTGTGCACCCATTTCTGCAATCTGAATTTCTGACAAAGGGTAAGGCTCTTATCACTCCAAGTTTATGGTCTCCCTCTCAATATACCGTCAGGCCGATATACCCATCGGTACGTGGAAGAAGATCACCCTTTCAATATACCCGTCAGTACCAAAAGAGGTGTTAACGCACGTGAAAGAATTTAGTACGTGGTACTTAGACAGTACGGAGAGGGGTTTTTGCAAACACAAACGGATGGGAGGGCTCAAATGTGTGTGTATTGTGTCCTTATTACTCCCCGTTGATTTTATAGGGTCGATGCCCAGATGACGTTTAGGCAGTTGTGTTAGGCGTTAAGTGCAGTAGTAGTCGCGACGGCATCACCCATAAATGCTTCCCAGAGGCACCGTATATACTTGAATCTCTTTATGAGATCAAAGATCTCGTGTGATAGAACCAAACATAAAATAAAAAATGTGCACTTTTTTTTTTTTTTTCTCACTTTATGCACCAAGATTAGTACAACATCCTCTCAAAGTACATTAAAATGAAGTTTTTGTGTCCCCCCTCTTTACAAAAAAGGGTCTAGAATCACAAAATACACAATTTAGGCCAAAAATAATTTTTTTACCCCAATAGGTGTTTTTCCGCTAAATTTAGCGGTGGCTCTAAATGTGTTTGGTGAGCTTATAAATTTAGAAATCTCCCAAAATTTAGTAATTTCTCCAAATTTTCCAAAAAAATAATTTAAGAAAAAATATGGAGAGAGTGGGAATTGAACCGCTGACCTGTTTGTTCCCAAGATCCAAACAAACAATCTGAATATTGTTTTCACCTTTTCTCACAAACTGTGATCTAAGTTTTTCTAAAATTTTGACAGCAGCATCATACAATATTTTTCTTGAAACCCACAAAATTTCAGAAGAATCAGAATCTTAGTTTTTGAGATCTTACCAATTTACCAGCTAGATCTGATTTTTTTTCGAAAAAAATGATCCGACTTGTACAGACTTTTCGTCATATGTAGAGGCCGAATCTGAAGATGATGTAAACTGAAAAGTTGTGCGTCTCCTTCTTATCTTTCCATTAAAAAAACGGCACATAAATCCGACATTGTATGAAAAATTTACGTCCTTTTTCTAAGAGTTATCTGCTGGAATTTTGTTGACGGGACTGCTTCAACCTTTGCTCCCGAATTCTTCACACCTCCACTTTCAGATCTGATTTTTTTTTTTAGATCTGATCTTTTTTTTTTTCTTTTGATCTGCAATTTTTTTCAAGATCTCTCTCCTTTTTTTTTTTTTTTTTTTTAAGATCTCCTTTTTTTTTTCACAAATCTTTTTTTTTTTTTTTTTTTTAGATCTGCAATTTTTTCCAAGATCTTTCTCTTTTTTTTTTTTAAAGATCTCCAAATCTGAAATATTCTGCCAATATGTTAGATCAATTGGCTATGCCAATGACTAATAAAAAAATTTACCTTCCAAATAAGTGGATAGGTCAAATTTTAGTTGATGGATGCTTGGGAGGAATGGAGGCTGCGGGATGCTTCAATGGCTCTCCTTTGATGCAGATCTTCTTCTCCAATGGATCCTCTCCAATAGTGCTCCTCTTCAACCTTGCTTGGATAGAACCTGCTCTGATACCAAATGATAATAATGGTATAGCTTAGATACCAAATGATAGAATAGAATAAGATTGCAATGACCAAAGAGGGACGGAAGCCTCACAAATATTATTGATCATGAAATCAGATTACATAACAATGCAAGAGCTGTAATATTTATAGATATTAGACAGCCTCATATGGATAGACATGACACCCTAGCAGACACCAACTACGAGATGATAAGACCCATCTCACATGCACATGTAATTACTACTAATACCAATATTGAATGTTATCCAACATAACAATATTGAATGCAAGTCACTAGACTAGAGTGCACATGTTGCACATTATTAAATAAAAGACAATGCAATAAAATGCAATAAATATGCCTATGCTAAATTATGCTAACAATATAGCATAATTTAGAAGATATGTTTGGGAAGGATGGTGGCTACCATTGAAGAAGAAAGATAAAGGGAGGAAAGAAGACTCGGGTAAAATGATGCTAATATAGGATATTTGAGGAGGCATTGAGATCGAGAAGAATGATGAATCATGAAGTGATGAGATCCATGTAGAAGGAAACAAACCACAAGATCATGTCCTCTCAAAATTATGGAAACACATTAGAGACCCCTTAAACATATGGAGAGATTTATTTTGAGGAAATAAGGAGAACTTTGGGCACACATCTAACCTATCCTACTCACCTACACCTTGCGCAAGGTATTCATAATCTAGAGGTTATTTTAGAAGAGCACCATAGTTAAGGTGAGAAGGAGGGAAAAATAGGTTCACCAAATTGGTTAGGCGACATGAGTTGGCATATTTTTGTATCGATCAAGAAAAAAATAGTATTAAGGACATCCACATAGTGCTCTACAATAAGTGCTCATGTTTGGAAAAAGTATTTTTGGGGGTAATTTCACGGTGCATGTCATTAGGATAGAGAATTGGTTCACAACCCATTGGAAGTAATATTATAGGTGTTGTTATAGCATAAAAAGTTGGTTTCTAGTTTAGCACAACTAATGGGAGGTAAGAAATATCATCGTTATGACCACAAGTTGTGAAGGAATGATCAAGAGGGTCAAGTCAGCCACCACATGGAGGAAACCATATTTGAGGTTTACGTTCATGGATTTTCCCCATTCCATGACAAGGGACACATTATCCATAATAGAAACTATTTCAGCCTCATTAGCCATAACAACAGATACCTCAATTCTTCTTCGAGATTATGCTTCACTTTTCATAATATAGGGGTGTATAAGACATTGTTGAACATGTTCATAAGTTTTAGTTAGAATGCAAAGCTAAAGGAATAAAAAAATTGATACGAAGGTAAGTCAATTTTTCACCACAGGCTTCTATTGTACACACATAATTGGTATAGGAAGTATGATCCACACTAGATTGTAGTGGATGATGATGCACTTCACACTAACATTTTAGCTCAATTTCACATCCCTTACTTTGAGAAACTGATTATTAGTGCACTAAATCACATCAAGTAGGGTTTGTCTCGAAAAGGTGAGGGAATATGATGTTTATTTTAAAGCATTGTTGTCCAAGTTATCTTATGATATTCATTAGATTAAGCACGCACAATGAGTTTTGGAGGCTTGTTAACTCCTTTTCAAAGAGATTTGTATCATGAGACATTTAATGATCCATGCAAGGTGATGGAGGAAGCACTTCTTGTAGAAGAAATTAAGAATGTTGATATAGGGGTAAGACCTTTCCTAGAAGCCCATATTACAATTATGGCCTCTCGCCTAGAAAATCTCTATGCTAATTCAACGTATGAGACACATAGTGGCTTATTGTGTACTAATTGTGAGTTTTGAAGGAGATATGAAAGATAGCTTCCCATAATGGAGTGTGCACACATTATCATCATCTTGTGAGATTTTCAAAAAGAATCGTGATATTAGGAATTTCCTAGTTTTATA
Source organism: Taxus wallichiana var. yunnanensis (assembly GCA_018340775.1). Taxonomy (NCBI): domain Eukaryota; kingdom Viridiplantae; phylum Streptophyta; class Pinopsida; order Cupressales; family Taxaceae; genus Taxus; species Taxus wallichiana. The sequence continues at coordinate 323,073,475 of CM031241.1, read as the reverse complement.
GAGCGCAACAAAAATGAAAATATGCATGTACTACAATATTTGTGACACATATACGCATGATGTAATTGATTAACGTTTAATTGATAATATTCATGAGGCATATGAGACTAGATTGCACTAGAAAACTATTGCAAGTGACTCTCGGGAGTAAGAAGGACAAACCAATGAGACTCACAAAGTAATGGGAATGGTGGATTTTAATGTGGATATTAGAGAAAAGTTTTTGGGGTAGAGGAAGGTTCATGTATGATAAATGTTATACTTTTGGATCACCTGATCATTATAAGCATGAGTGTCCTAAGAAATAGGTATGTGAGTACTGTGGGAAGGCTCACAAAGTTTAAGATTGTCCAAACCTATATACTCATATGTGTTAAAAAAGAAGGAAAAATGCATGGGGATGATTAAAGTAGAGAGCGTGAAGACCGAGAATTTGGTACCTAATAAGATAGTTTATCTCGGAGCTTCAAATGCTTTAGTTACTACACGCATAGAAGAAGAATGCGTGCAAGATCATATTAAGGGAAAACCTATGATTATGAGAGAATAGATCATATAAGATAAATATCCGGAGGCTTCTCATCAAAAGGAGGTATATCAGAAACTATAGGTATTATTAGACAATTGTAAGGGGAGATATAATACTTGAAATAACAAAAACATGAGAGGAAACACACATGGGGAACTTAGATTTTGTAGAAATATGTTGATGATTTGATGGAATTATGCATGATGTTAATCTAGGAAAAAATCACTCCCTTGCTAGGAGAATGGTTGCGCAAGAAAGTACCACATGCAAGGGTTGAAAGAGAGAGCCATATCCCTCATACAAATTTACGACCAAAGGACCATGAGTTTGATAAAGAGATAACACTAGATGTAGTGATTATTGGTTGGACGGTGGGTAACATTATTATTAACATAAGTATAAAATTTAATGTTATGACACTTTGGATGCTTGTAACCAAATGGGAAGGCCAAAATTGTAGCCATGTTCAAATGTCATGTACATGGATAATAATATAAGGTCCATTCCCATTGGTATATTGAAATATGCCTCTATCACTATTCGGTGTGTAAAACTAACAGGTGATTTTGAGGTATTAGAGATTGTAGAGGCATACAATTTCCCAACACTTTTAGGTCGTCTATGGTGTTACTCGAATAATCTTGATTTTTCCTTCAACAAAAAGATAAATTAGTTTTGACAAAAACATGAACAATCTATAATATAACTAGATGAGAAAATTTTGCTCTATATATTGATTTTGTTAGTGAAGAAGATCTCAATCAAATCTATATGAATATAGTGCACGATCCAAAGAACGTAGAGCCATCAAAGGAAGAAGTCCTACATTGGGAGGATCCAAAATATATCATTGATACCACTAACATTGCTTGTGAAAAATGCGCCTTGGAACCTATGAGATGGTAATTTGTGAGGTCAAAGGAAGAGTTGTTAGGATGATTAGACCACACATGATTAGGTGCTTGGGAAAGACTCGGTTAAAAGGATACACTAGAGAAGAGAAACTTGAATCATTTTTACATGCAATGGAATACCCATGGCTAAATGAAGGGGATAGACATAATATGATGTTCTATACATTACATGGGACAATAGAACACCGGTGGATGACACACGAAGCCAATCTATTGGGCTGATGTGAGGTAATATTATCCATTTTAACAATTTTTATTGGAGTAACATCCCTTCTCTTATACATAAATATGATGGGAATACTTCTTATCTAGAACACATCCAAAATTATGAAATACATTAGACGTAAGGACACGAGGCTATACTACCATCCATTTGGGTACATAAGCTTCTACTTCACTTTGCATGAATGTGGGTGTTCCTATTATGTACATGCTAAGTTAAAGCAAGAAACTACAAGTTCGCACGATACAACAGAAGGTATTATTCACACCTTTGATTATTTTTACACTAAACCACCTTTTGCATGAATTTTTATAGATCATGAAGCACATCATGTTGGTAGACAATGCAAAGGAATAGGAACTTATGGTTTAACTCTTGGGAGAACATGATACTCAGATGTGTAAGGATATTTTAGAAACAAAAACATTGTTATGGCATACATGGATAGAGTAATAAAAAGGTAAGATGGTGTACCTTATAAATCATGAGGAAGTTGAAGACCGAACACCAAGCATAGAGAGGGTAATCATGAAGTGATGGATTATTTGGATGAGTGGGTGCACGCATACCATGTTCCTATAAAACTAAAAATTTGAATATTGGAAAAGAGGATGCACCTAAGGAGTCTATTATTAGAGATTATTAGTAAGAATATGAAGTTGTAAAGGTTATTGAGCTATTTTTCGACTTTTAGGATTTAGTATTAAGGGGTTATCATGAATTAAAATGTGTCTATCCATCTTTATGAGAGATGAAGATTAAAATAAAAGAAGGTGCATGTCCTGTTCGAAGGAGGCCTTATAAGATGGTCCCAAACATGCGAGAAGGTGAAATAGAAGTTTAACAAGATGCTTAAGTCAAGGATCATAGATCCTATTGAGAAATTTGATTGGGTCAGCCACATGGTAATTAATTTAAAGAAGGATTGATAGATCATGATAAATGTTGACTACAAGGTTCTCAATGCTTCATGTGTCATAGATCGTTTTCCTACATCGTTCAAAGGGGAGATATTGGAAGGTGTAGCATGGCGTGAGATATATTCCTTTATAGATATATTCTCAAGATACCATTAAGTACACATTACACACAAGGATCAGGTGATTACAACCTCTACAAATGAATTGGGAAGTTTTGCATATATTGTGATGCCCTTTGGATTGAAGAATGTGCCAATGGTGTTCTTTCTCATCTTTGTTCAAGTAATTTCAAGAATTCATTCATAATTTTTTGTAGGTTTATCTGGATAATTGGACCATAAATGGGCTATTAAATGATGATTGTAATAACCTAAGATTTTTTTAAGAGATGGAGGAAATTTAACATCTCTCTAAACATTCATATGTGTATATTTTCCTCCCCTTTTGGTTCTTTACTCTAGCACATCATTTGTAAAGGAGTGTTGGTAGGTTTTGCTAAGATTGTAGTCATTTTAGGACTGCAAAAACCTACCAACCAAAGTGAAGTGTGCAATTTCTTGGGAAACTTTAGTTACTATATAAATTTCATTAAGGGTTATTCAAATATTTCCGCACCCCTGGAAGAATTTCTCAAGGCCAAAGGAAAGTTTTATCGGGGTGACGTACAACAATAGAAATTTGAGACCTTGATTGAGAAGCTTACCATGACACCTATCTTATGATTCCCTTCGTGGAAAAAATATTTTCATTTCCATGTCAATGCCTAAGGTATGGCTATTGGAGTAGTCTTAGAGAAACCATGTGAAGGAAACATTTATAAGCCTATTTGGTTCTCAAGTAAGATGTTTCCACTAGTTGAGTAAAATTATACCACTACGGAGTGTGAAGAATTATCCATGATCTTTACACTTCATAATTTTTTACAGTACTTATTGGCCACACAATTTATTTTTTTATATAGATTATATGCCATTAAATTACCTAGTCAACAAACTAGTTTTGCAAGGGCACATCCATCGATAGATACTTATTTTCTAGGAATTTGATTTCTTTGTCACAATAAAGAAAAGAAAGAGTAACTTTGGACCTGATCACTTGTCAAGGATAAAATTTTGAGAGGAAATGTAGAGCATAGAGAATAATATTGCAGATGCATAGTTGTTCTGTTGAACACAATTCTAGATCATCTAGAGGATATTACAAGTACTCTTTTGACCTTTGGACTAGTGCTTGTGGTTATGAAGACTTTGGAAAAAAACATCTTGCTATTCGAGAAATGTCATATCAAATAATTAGAGGAGACCTGTAAAAGATGGGGAAATATCAGGTCTTGTGTGGATGTGTTCTAAAGCATGAGTGCACATTAATTATAGAGGAAGTGCATGGGGGAATAATGAGAGGAACTATGTAGATGATGCAGCGATATGAAATATCTTCTTGGATGGTTTATGGTGGTATAGATTATACAAGGATACAAAGGATTTTTTCAAAGCATGTCATCACTATCAAATAATAGGAAAGCATAGGAATAGATATGAGATGCCAGTGAGACCCATAACAAGCGCGAAGCCTTTTTGAGAAGTGGGAAATTGATTTTGTAGGAACTATTACACCACTAATGCGCAGAAATTTACATGTTACATCATTGCATGTACTAACTTTTGAAAAGGTGGGGGGGAGGTTGTGGCTACGAAATACTACAATGCAATGAAAATAACTACATTCCTTTGGGAAAAAATTGTCGAGTAGGAATGGATATCCATTGAGCCTCACGAGTGATAGGGGAACTCATTTCATGAATGAGACTATTATAATTTTTTTGGCATAGTTTATGGTGGCCCACCAAAAGACTACTTGATATCACCCAAATGAAAATGGCATCGCTAATGCTTTCAACAAGATCTTGGGTAATACACTAACGAATATATGTGATGTTGGAAGAAAGGATTGGTATGATAAGGAATGATCCATGTTTTGGGCACATAGAATAACCTATAAATGATTGAATAAGGATGCATCCTTTCGGTTTGTGTTTGGTGCAGAGGTTATTGTAGATATGGAATTTATGTTACCATCCCTTTGTATTCCACATGCAGTGGGTTGGATGATGAATAGGAAGTTGATGAAATCATTGAAATGATAATGCAATTGGATGAGTGATTCACCATTACATGTTGGATTCAAAAGATAGATAAGGTACTATAGAAGGCATGACATGATAAGCATATAATGAACAATCCATTTGTTGTGGTAAATATGGTACTTCTATATGACTCCAAGTTTGCATGCCATCTAGGGATGTTTAAATTCCATTGGTGAGGACCATTTGTAGTAACAAATATACTAGAATTAGGAACTTTTAAATTATAGGCACTTTGGGTGACTCCACATCACCTAGTTACTTCAATGGGAGTAATTTTAATCACTATTATAACTAAATTTCCTTTTGGTTTGTAATAAGGTACTATTGTAATTTAGATTAAATTTTCATTTCATTTTTGTTTTCTTTATTTTGTTGTTATAAGGAAAATAAACATGAAAGGGAAATCTAATCTAAATGGAAATACTATCTATCCAAAGTTGATGCACAAAGGACCACACATGCTATTAGTTTAGGGTGGAATAGGTACATGTTTGATGAATACATTATCATACACAATAGTATGGAGCCGGATGGATATGAATTGGGTATGTGTTAAAATAAATAAAAGTATCATAGGTTCTTAAGGATGATGGTTGTTAGGAAATTTCTCAGAGTAGGAGACAAAGCTTATGGATGACCACCAATGTAACATGAGGGAGGAAGCAATAAGATAAAATACTTGGTGAATGGCATAGAGGAAGATTATGAGTGCCACAGAAGATACATGCAAGGATGATTTCATCCTTGAAAGTAGTTGTGTGTTAGAATGGTTATGAAAGATGTAAGTGAAAGAAAACCCTATGAGGAAAGAGAAAAGGGACTTTAAAATGATAAAGTACTTTAAAATAGAAAATGTGGGAAATTTAAAAACGTGTTTTAAATCCAAAAATATATTATCAATAGAGTAATTCACTTCATAAAATCTATAAAATGGATCTAACCAAGTTAATTTTTACCTTGCATTCAGAGATATTTGTGTGATTGAGAAGATGAGTGACTGAGTGCAAAGAGTGAAGAGTGTCAAGAAACAAATAGAATGTTAAAGTGAATCAAAGAGAGTTTACGGAGCCTTCAATTAGGGTGCTACTTTATTAAGATGAATTGGAATCTTAAGATAATTTTGAGGGAAAGGGTGCTTGAAGATTGGGGTTCATGATTTGGAAATTGTGTAACTAGGGTCCTGGAAATCAAGAAACTAGGGAAAAGGTAGAGTACACAAGAGCACACAGAATATTCGATGGACCGCATAGGGTAATATAACTAAGTAAGTAATTTTCTCTCAGTTCTTAGGGAGCACATTAGAATGATTTACAGTTCGAATTTGAGAATAATCAATGACACCAAGGAGGGAAATTAAGAACAAGAAGGATTGGAGGAGCCACTTGATAATTGGTTCTCGAAATGCAATACGCACTCGAGGTGGTCGTGGGACAACAATGGACCTTGAAACTTATGAAATTTAAAATTAGTGAGTACAACCATAGAGCACAAGGATATGAAGTTGTCATAAACAAGGATATCTTGCATGAGTTACCCACTAGGATTGAAGAATGGTAGGTTTTAATAGATGAATTAGTGTGGAAGAACCTTATGAAGGTATGGTTTCTTCAATTTTTTGAATTTCCTTTCCTTTACAGGCCTACAACCTATTCCAATGGTTAATGTCTCAGGTGCACAATGATTATTTCTACTTCATTAGACATAGGATGAGGATCACAAAAAGGTTAATTGGAAATGTGATCACAAGCATTTTATATCACCTTTCAATCTTTGTTTTCCAAGAATATCATGAAGATCCTGTATTTTTTTCTTGAATCTTTGAAAATACTTATCCTTCTTAACAAAATATAACAAATTTTCTCTTAGAAACTTTGTATCCTCTTCAAATTTGGTGCACTTACTATCTTTGCCTTGTAAATTTGTGACTTGAAACTTTACCTTTTCTTCTAGCATCCTAACTGTGTCATTTATCTTACTTGTCTCTTACTAATTCTTCTCTTCTAGATCATGGATACTATCTTCATATCCTTTGAATTGATATCTCATATAATTTTTCTTCTTCTCAACATGTCATAACTCATTTTGTATTCGCAGTAGTTAATCTTCAACATCATTATCTTCTTCATCATTAGAATGTACAAAGTCACAAAAATGAAAGGGAACTTATAAAGTTAGAAGAGTCTTTGAACACAAACATGACCTCATCTCAAACATCTTCATGATCAGATTAAGACTTAGAATCTAAAAACCACTACTAGCCTTAGATAAGAAAGCTAATTCTTTTGTGTAGAAACTTCTTTTTCCCTTATTCTTATAGTTAAACTTCTTGACATTATTCTCTCCTTTACTATACTTATGATTATTATTGTTATGATAATACTCATGGTCTTCATCACATTCCTTTACATGCCTATGAGGAAACATAGAAGTAAAGTGACCTACTGAACACCATAATTGAAACACTTATAGGGAATTTTACCTTTATAATTACTAGATCCAACATTCAGTCTTCTAGAAACACTTTCAAATAACTCATCATTATCAATTTCAGAAGCATCATCAAATTCACAAGCATCATCAAAATTCTTAGCTTTCTTACCCTTTGTCTTCATCTTAATTTTTGAAGGTAATCTCCTTCTTGACAATTTTGTCACTCAAAATTCTTATTTCATATCTAGTAAGGGTTCCATATAAGTCATCCATTTTCAAGATACCCAAGTGCTTGGTCTCTTCAATAACATATACGTTTTGAATCACATATATGATTAAGTTACCTCAATACCTTTTATACTATTGTCTCTTCCTTCATGTTTTCATCTAAACATTACATTCATTTTCAATCCTAAGAAAAAAATTAAGCAATAGGTTCATCATCATTCATTTTCAGCTCTTCAAACTGATTTCGAAAATTTGAAGCTCGAGATATCCTTACCTTAGAGTCTCCTTCATAAAAACCTAAAGTTTCTCCTACATGGATTTTTACTGATTTGAAATGCATTACCTTGACAACTTTAGGTTCATCTAATCCACACATGATGGTATTCATATCCTTCAAATTTCCACTACAAGTCTTCTTGTCTACAATAATCGTAGGATAATTAGTAAGAGCAAGATCACCATCCTCCATAGAATGGAAAATATAAAACCCTAAGGACATAATTTGATTCCACATCCTCGACTCCAAAATCATAGTTCACTCCATTGAAGAATGGTTCCTTTCTATAAGAAAAACCACTCTTCTAACTTACCTTTTTGTTCTTCAAGGATATCCCACACAATGATCAAACTTCTCTAAAAGGAATTAATCTAATACCAAATTTTGGAAGAAAATAGACTAAGAGGGGGTGGGGGTTAAATAAATCCTTACAAAAATTTAACCAATTCAAATTTTCTTACTCAAACCATAAACCATTCAACCATTTAACCATTCATTAATCTATGATTAAGATTCAATCCAATCAAAGCATAACCATGAAACGGACAAAAAATACAAGATATAAGTTAGAAACCCTAAATGGTAAGAAAAATTACTAAAAATTATGATTATATTACTCAAATAAAAATTATTTAGTGAAGCACCAACTTCACAAGGAACACCAACCCCTAGTTTAGTAGAGCACCAACCCTATAAGGAGCACCAACCCCTAGTTTAGTGAAGCACCAACTCCAAAAGGAGGCTACAACCCCCTAAGATGATCAAGCACCAAATCAAGCACATTTTTATAAATATATATGATATATTTTTTCTATAACAACTGATGGAGATCATAATTTTAGATCACACACCTTCAAATCTCTCTTCTTTAACTCAATGTATCTCACACTTTCATGACCCGATATACCTTAAACATCTTGCACACATTATCTCTAACACTCATCCCAAATTTAATATCTTTTTCAGCTCTAATTTTTATTCCTTCATACATTTTTCACACTCACACTTGGGTTAAACGTTTTCCCTGTCTCCTAGCTAGCTCAAATTTGAACCAAAACATACACTTTATACCCTTCTCATCTCAAAAACATAAGAAAATTAAGTCCTACACAAATATATCGACCAACATAACATTAAACTTTTTCAAATTCATATCATGGACCAATATATGTTGGTTGTTCTCAAAGGAACCAAACAAGCTCAAAAATTGCTCAAAACCCCATCACTCTATTCACTAAAGACCACATAACTAATCACCATGATTATTTAAGCCAAAAATTACTTAAACATGTAATAATTGACATTAAAACATCATCCATGTTTGTATATTATCTTTCACCAATCAAATTCTTCATAACACTATCAATATGTCTCGTATCCTTCTCAAAATAACTATTTTGAGGAACTATTCTACATTTATAATTCTCTAGATCACCCAAAAAAATATCAATTATCATCTATAACCACTCATTGGAATAAAATGATCTATATATAACATCCATCCCTTTTAGAGCTCATGAAACATTCATACATGCAAACCACACGTACTTTTTTGCTTAACCAGATAGATCTACCCAAAGTAACTTGAAGAACTTATTTATTTTGTGCCCTTCATGAAAATTTCATGATTTATAAATGAATTCACTAGATAATAAATTCATCCCTATTAATTCTCCAATTTATATAAAGCCTCAACCAATCCCAAATATGATACTTCTACCTCCATCTTCTAGCTAGAGAAATCATGTCCTGAAAACAAGCAACCTTCTACCTCACAAACCGTGTTGGATGACCTATCAGACCTCCTCATCATGAGCAAAACCATATACCATTAGAAATAAATCTGAATATAATTTCTATAACAAGTTACACTTCCTTTAAAATTAAATTGGAAGGCCTTCAACTAAGTCAATCTCTAAAACTTCTCCAACACTTACCTTTTTAGACACAAGGACTAGTCTTCATAAATAGGGAACACGTTTCCCTCTAGGACCTCAACTATGGTTTAAAACATCATGGAAATAAATTAGAACTCCATGGATAAAAATGATGTCAATTTATTTGATACCTCATTTGGAAAAACTTTAACCAAAATGATCATCTTCACAAACTTTCCTTTTTGAGTGGTGTCCACAAATCATCACATGATCTATAATAAATTTATGTAAATATAGAAGAATCCTCTAAAATATTCAATCATCATAATATAAAAATAACTTCATTCTGGGCACCTATAAATGAAGATATCTCCTACCTCTTTTGAGCTATAGTTTCAAACTCATAAATAGTAGTTTACCTTCTTCACATTCATTCATAAAAATGTAACGATGAAATGACCTTATTATTTTTTAAAATTCACTTATCAAAATTTAAAAACATCCATAAAATCTAAAAGTTCCCATGCAAAGCACACAATTCACAGTGAGCACTTAAAGTTGCAATTCAAGCTGGAAATCACCTTCTTCTCAACCTTGTTTAACCAAAAACACTATAGCTTGCAAAATATTCTTCATACGAATCTGAAATTTTTCCCACATCATCATGAAACACCCTACTAACATATAAAATCATCATCATTAATTAAATATTTCTACATCTTCATAACCCATATCATTTACATGCCTAGCCCTTCGGGTTTTTTTATGGTTTAAGGCTAGATAAACTGAACCACCACTGAAACCAAGAAATAAACCTATGAAAAATTAATCTACTTGATGAAAACAACATAAAATATATCCATGAGTGATCTAAAGGACTAAAAATACTTGCAAGTTCCTATCATGCCTAATTAGGCCTCTAAACACTAGGATTAGGCCTAGCGTGCACCATGACCAAGTAGAAAAACCTCATGAATATACTTTATATACTTCCAAGAGGACATAAAACACCTGAGACAACATATATCACTCACCTACATGCATTCATGAGCTCACATGACTCTATACCTCCTTATTTTGGGTCCAAACACCTAGACTAGGTCTAGATGGGCATTTGCAATTGAAATTCATGTGAGTGCCTAAATACTCTCCAATCATTATCTCCATGGGTCTACCATGGTCCAAAATTCACCATGCATCTCTACTCACAATGCACCATCACCTAGACTAATTAGGTCCTCGACCAAAGCTTGCTAGATCAAGCCAATCTCATTGAATTAACTCATGGAATCATGAAACATCCTTAACCTACATTGCATCAACCTAATGAGAATATCATAACATATCTCCATCATCCTCTTTTTCATTAATGGGATTTTACATTAATGATAACTCACAAAAACACATGTAAACAATTTGATCCATCCAATAGTGAGGACTCAAAGGGGTTATAAGTGTAAAGAATCAAGACAATCCTTCATTTTTAGAGCTAACATGTATCAAATTTGAACAAACAAAATTTGATATATTTTTTCATTTGACATGATATATAGTTTCATTTTACCATACAAATGCATTAAAAACCCCTGAATTCCCCACAAATGGTGATGTATTTGATCATTGTAATAGTTTATCTAAAACTATTTACTTTTAAGAGAGCACCACTCATCCATGATAGTGCTAGAAAATTCCATCCCGAGAGTATCCATTCTTATATTTATGATTGTTTTTGGTATATTCAATGAGTATTTGAAGTATTAATTAATTTATTAGATTCATGTTGGACCACATATAACTAGTTACTTGTTGGTAAAGAGAAGGCACAAAAGATCCCCTATTCTTCAAATTTACAAGATAAGACATTTGCAAAAAAATTCTTGATACTTGTTGTGTGTACTTTCATATTCATATCTGAAGAGTTTACTCACCAAATTTTGTTCTAGAAATGAGACATTCTGTTATAGGAAATAATCTAGGTTTAGATGATGTGTTGTGATGTAGAAACATAAAAAAATAGATACGGAGAATTATTTTATAGGTTGTTTTTTCTAAATTATTTCCGACACATTATTTCTCTATAATTCCAATATTAAATCTTATTAGATCAAATATATACAATTCACTTCAAGAAAAACAATTTCAATGATGAAAGGTTTTGAGGAATTTTCCATTGTAAGGATTGGGGTAGTACAAATGGCTTGTTTTAGCAATTCAAAGGGATTATATATAGGTGAACCCCACTTAGAAGGATTTTTTCATATCATGCTTTGGTGAGGGAATCCGTAATATTTTTGTGGGGCTAAATTTTCACCCATGTTAAGATCACCAATTTTGAAGACTTGGTTATCTCGAGAAATAAAATTGGAATTTTCCCAAGAAGTCAAACCTTGGCTCTTTGGGATAAACCTATGAAGAAGAAAAAATTTCCTAACCTAACTATTATTTTATCACTAATCTACAAGTAGTCTATCCATTAAAGGGTTTTAAGGAAATCATGAAATGAAATAAAACATGTTGATGAAGTAGAATAAAAGGGATCAATATCCCCGTGAGGAGAACATGTTGGAACATAATGATTAAGTGGTCCTGCCAACCCTTAATGTATATGTGTCCATCACTAATATATAGGTTAATATTTAATAATATGAAATATTTATATTTCTATAATAAAATATGCTAACCTAGGTATATACTTTAGGTTGAATATTTAATATCAAAAATGATTATATTTCTAATATTAAATATTATAAACCTAGGTATATGTGTTCACCATATTAGGTTGAAAATGTGGGTCGGGAGACATACCCGATCACCTTATATAAAAAGGACTTTAGATCCTCATTTGATATATTCAGAAACATATCAAAGGTGTGCAAATCAAGTGATTTGGTTTTACCCTTGGTAAATAGGGTCTTAAAGGAGGAGGTGATCTTACTAGATGTAAAATAAGCTCTCTCAAGTAAAAGGTTATTTTCAAAGTGGTTTTTATCCTATTGGGGTTTTCCACTACAAATACTATGTCACCTGTGTTATTTATTTCTTGTAAGTATTTTTTTATTTACTTATGTTATGATGTAATGTTTATTTAAATATTTATTGTACCATTATATAATATATAAGTTGATTAAATCCGTATTTATTAGAATCCTAAAATTCTAACATGGTAACAGAGGGAGGTAAATAAAATAAATTAAGATCAAATGTGTTGTTGTTCAATGCAATCTCGCCCCTTTTTGTTTAAAATTTCTTAGTCCGCATGGTTAGAAATGTTTTATGTCTCCTGTATGGATGTCGAAAAATGTTTTCCTTCATTTGGATGTCATTTTCAACCCTTCTCTATGGTCGTGGATCATGTTACGCCATGTATTACTTGTAGTTTCCTTGTCAATGAGGAACATTTTGAATTAAGGCGAAAATGGTGAATTTTCCCCGCATTTTATTTTTACACGGTCATGATTTCTTGGTTGATTTTATCCCAATGTTCGCGGACATGTGTTCATCCCCAATTGGATGCGGCATGGTGGGTCCATTTTACAAACTTGTCACTTTTTGTTTAAACTTACAAAATGTCAAACTGGTCCCATGGCATAATGAAATCTAATTGGATGTTCGAAGTTATCAATTGGCGTAAGTAAATTATTACTTTAGCCCCAAAAGGTGTACACGAGTCATAAAACAAGTAGTTGTAGAGAGGTAGGACCTTTTTATATTTTGATGCATTATGGCAAAGGTTGTGAAAGTATAAGGTAAATGCCTAAGACCCACAAAAGGACACATGGAGGACCTGCGCTCATTTGAGGATCTGCCTTTTGTTTTGACCTTTGGAGTTGCTTTGAAGAGACATGTGGAGGCTTCTGTTGGCTCTTCCCATGCTCATAATTTTATATGAATGGTGAAACTTTGTTAGACCCTAGACACGTGGAGAAATCGCTGCTCTCGTTTGAGGTCCCACCTCAATGTCTTACCTTTGGAGTTTTACCAAGGAGACATGTGGAGGATTCCACTGGCTCCTCTTTATACTAAGAATTTTTAACGGATGAGGAAACTTTCTTGGGCCTCGAGACACGTGGAGGGCCTGTTCTATTTGGGGACCTACCCTAGAATTTTACTTTTGAAAGAGCACCAAAAAGACACATGGAGGCTTCTGCTGGATTTTCCCATCTTTGAGACTTTTCAACTACCGAGCTGAATTTCTTGGGCTCGGGACACATGGAGGGAAAAAGATCATTTGGGGACATGCCTCTGGATCTTACCTTTGGGGTTGCACCAAAGAGACACATGGAGGCTTTTGTTGGCTCAGACTTTTTAGTGGCCGAGGCAATTTTCCTGGCCTCGGGACACATGGAGGGCCCACAATCATTTTGGGACTGCCTCTGGACTTTACATTTTGCGGTTGTGCCAAGAAGACACATGGAGGCTTCTGGTGGCTTCTCTTTACACTTGGTGACTCATACTCACAGCGTAGATATGTGATATAATCCATGCGAGGACATTCATTTCGAGAGGTACGAATGCGGTGTATCTATTCCTTAAGGTGTATTCTCAAAGGTGAAAATTATTGCTTGTTAGATCAAGCCATATGGAACCACCCGATAATTATTTAGAAATGGATGTCTTGCATGAAAGGATAAAATAATGATTAAAAAGACTTTTAAAAGATTTGACATGGTGCCATAATCATATCTAATACAATTAGGAAATGTGAAAGGCTCACAAAATTTCCACCATGCAAAAATAGAAAGGAATATTCTCTTCAAGATTTAGAATTTTGGGGGAAAAATAGGATGAGTGAGTGAGTGAAATTGTATAAATGCAATAATAATAATCTTGCAAGGGGGTTAATGTTTCGAGAAAGTTTAAGAAAACCTTTTCCTGAGATACCCTATGAGAAACCTATTTATTATTTCTGTGTTGGTAGATTTAATCATGTCAAGATGGTTCCAAGTGTACAACCATTGACAAGCTCTAAGATTGTTGAAGAAACTTTCCACTGCTGATGAATCTAGTGAACCTTGAATGAATTTGTGTTGATCATGAGCATAATTGTGTTTGCTTTTATTTTAGAATGTTTTCAAATAGTTTTTCGTGTTCCTATTGCAATCTTATGTTAAAATCCCTCTGAATCACACAAGATCTTATCCATGTGTTAGTATTGTGGTATTTGTAATTTAATTATGAGAAGAGTATTCATCTTGTAATGAAATAAACAATTTAAAATCACTTTACTTTCATTGTGTTAACAAATATTGTTTGTCACTCATGAGTGTATCTCGAGGCATGGTGAGTCATGGATTTCCAACTTCTAATTGAGTCTTTAACACAAGCCTTTGTGTTTAATTCTTGAAGAGTGTATGAAATCGTGCATCTCTGGGCCTCCATTGATACACACCTTCTAGTTGAAGGAATATTTTGGCTATTTTGAAGCATTTTGTCTGTGAGTGTTCCAATATTTATAAAGGTTCTCAAATATCTTGTATAATAAACTTTACCCTTCTTAACTTCCCACTAAAAACTTCTCAAATGATAAATCCTACATGAACTACCCTCGTTTATAGTGTGTATCCACAAATATTTAAAAATATCACTCGCTAAAATATGTAGAAACAATCAGGTTTCAATTATTGTCTCTAGTAACCTGAACCTTATCCAGAAACATCTCCACTCTCTAGTGTGACAACTCATGAGAGTTATATTGTGTTATATTGATCATATTTTCTCAAGGTTCTCATGAAAATTGTGTAAAGAAGTATCTCTTGATATCCTTCACCAACATGGGTTACAGAATGGGTCCTCTCACCCTAGTTGAAGGCACAACCTAAAGTAGTGAGGGTAGATCAAACCCTTGATAAGGTGTTATCCATTTCTCCAACACCTGAGTGACAAAGAGCAAGTTGAATCCTCCCGGCTATAAAATGACTTATTTCATGATTCATCTATCTCTAATCATCCCGCTAGTTTTCTCGATGTTTCTCGGCCCTCACACGAGAATGAATTTGGATACCAACACCGAAGTGGTGTTGTTTCTTGGGATTATTTGAATTTCTAAGGATTATTTGAATGCCAAGATCTATTTGTGTGGAAACAACACCAAAGTGGCACCATTGTCGAGGATTATTTGAATTTCCAAGGATTATTTGAACACAGAGATCTATTTATGTGGAAACAACACCGAAGTGGCGCCATTTCCGGTGACTATATGAATTCCGAGGATTATTTGAACACTAGGATCTATTTGTGTGGAAATAACACCGAAGTGGCACCGTTTCGGGGATTATTTGAATTACAGAGGATTATTTGAACATCGAGACCTATTTGTGTGGCAACAACACTGAAGTGGCACCATCTTTGGGACTATTTTTACAAATGCATACACATACCAACCCTGGTAATGTTTCTTACATGGTTTAAGTACAAATATGTTGTTTAAACATCATCCTTTGTTGAGATTTGTAAGATTTGTGCAATATTACAAGTTCATTGTGCAATATTTCCAGTTTCTAGTGGTTATTGCACTAAATTTTCATCAATAGTGATAAATGTGGGTAAAGGAAGGTCGAATCTATTAAGCTTTGCAGAAATTAAGCATTGATAGATACTTGACAAGCTATTTATAGTGCATCTGCACAACTAAGGTGAAAATCCTTAGTGGCGAATCCATGTTGAATTGAAATTTTAATGATTACCAGTGTCTTAACCTGTGTCAAGTGAAAATTTTCATTAATATTTTCAAAGATGGAAGGAAGAAGGTATTTCTTCACTAGGGATCCTACTAAAATGCTATTTCGAACTAGGGAAAGAAAATTCTGAAGGAAGATGAGTCGATAAAGTAGTATGAGATATGGAATTAAGAGGGGAGATATTAGTTTTGAAAGGTGCTCAATTTGTGGTTAAAACTTACCATACGTCTTCAAGTAATTCTAAACCAAGTAGTCCTCAGTAAATTTAAATTCTTCGACCGAGAGGCACCATCATTTTTGTCTAAAAGCATTCCTCTCGGCTTTTCCCTGTTTCTTCCAAGGTTCATAGGTTTTCCAAGAAACTAAGTCATTAGAGGATATTTACTTTGAGAGTTATACTCTTGTGTCCCAGATACCCCTCATCCCTTATCATTTTGATTCTCCTACAAATTCACCTCCTCAAGGAAATATGGCTCCACCTCCACCTAGATTGCCTCCAATAAATTTCAGACATATGGTTGGATATCCTAATATGGTGCCACAAGATGTTAGAAATAGGTCTCCAAAATTTCAAGGGAATAATGACATCACCGATGACCATCATTTAAGACTCTTTTTCAATATGATAGAAAAAATTGAAATTAAGTTTGAAGACATGTATATAAACATGTTTATTCATACTTGTTGAGGAGGATACACGTGATCGGTACAATTCATTACCGGATAATTCAATATACTCATGGACCGAGATGAAAATTTCCTTTAGGTTACAATATGGGGATAAGACAAAACCAGTGTTCCTTTTATCTGAATTTGAAAATATAAAGAAGAACCTAAATGAATCTATCCATGATTTCAATACTAGGTTCAATAAGACCTTGAATATGCTACCTATAATCCTAAGGCTAAGTGATGAGTCCTGTTTGATAAAATATTCTGACACTTTTTATAAAAAAGGTTACTTATTACTTGAGAGATAAGAACCTAGGAACATTGAGGTAGGCTTTCACCATGGCCTTACAAATAGAAAATAACATCAAAGTAGTTAGAAAGCCTCCTAAGAGAGAGGGTGTCAAGTTGATCAATCTTGAGAGGCCTCAATCAAACAAAGTTGTGGATCTAGAAGAGGTTGTGAAGACTTTGGATGGAGCGGTTAAAGAGATATCCTATTAAATTGCTAGAGAAAAAAATGGATAGGAAAGAGTTTCTGTGCTCAAGAAAATCCACATGTTCGTGAGATATTTGGAAATAATCCCAGAGCTGATCATAGACCGGATGACAGAGAAAGTGCCCATGGGATCTGTGGAAATAAACAACCTTAGCCTGGGAGAATAGATTGGTTCCTGATCCTTTGACTACTAGGATTTCTATTGTGGAGGAGGCCCATGTTATTGAGTGGTGTGATAGGTGTTTCTTACCACACTCCCCATGTGATGTAGATCAAGAAGTTGAGGAAGTAGATTATGATGAGACGTATGATGATGTGTGCATGATGGAATGCCCTGTGAACTCATGGCAAGGGGAAACCTCAACTAAATTGATAAGTGCCAGAACTATTGAAAAATTCTGGGATTGTTTCCACTTGGTATTACCTCTTTCCCCAGTGATACTTTTGAAATTGATATGGTACAAGCATTTTATTTTCCTAATCATGATTTCAAATACTTAAGGGAATTAATGATAAAGAAATATGATGGGGGAATTCCTTCTGAAGAGGACAAGAAACTATTGATGAATGCAGTAGTTGCTCAAGAAAAAGAATATAACACTAGAAGTAAGGTTGTCAAAGGGGGAGGGCCACAAACCAAGCCAAAAATTCCAGTTCTTACCAATATCTCAAAGGAAGCCCCGAGAAATATACGTCTAGCAAAGGCCTAATTTCCCAAATAAAACCTATAATCCCGCCCATGCCTAGACTCGAAAAGTCCCATGTACGTTTAGAGGAAGTGGTGAATCTCCCTCATAATACTGCCCTACCTAAATATATTCCTTGTGACATAGCCCAAATCTTGAGTCAGATCAAGGTTATTGTTCCCATTTTTGAGTTACTTAGGATCCCAGAGCATAGGAAAAGGGCATTCAAATATTTGGGATTTAAGGAAGAAAAGATTACTTAGGGAAAAAGTGTTAATAATATAGAGGTTCCTCCTATTATTGCAGAGTTATAAATACCACAAGCATTGGAGGAACTAGGTGAATCACCTGAGGTGTATTTGGGAGCTTCTCTGGTTGAATCTCAGATGGATGTAGATCCATTTTTACTAGTTTGATTATTAAAGATAGGTTGGTACATAACTGCATGTTTGATTCAGGAGCCTCATGTAATGTAATGCCTCTTGAGGTAATGAATGAGTTAAATATCAAGGTAACAACAAATTTTAGGAAATGTACTGCTATGGATTCAAGAGAAGTTCTAGTAATTAGATATGTCAAGGGATTAGTAGTGCAATTAGCATCTTATCTAGGAAAATGCTTAACCATGAATGTGGTTATTATGGACTTTCCTACCAAATGGGGGATGTTATTATCTAGAAAATGGGAAGCTAGTGTGGGTGGAAGCGTACAAATGGACATGTCATATACAACCATACCAATTGAGGGGAACCTTTTGAAGTTGTATGGTGAGAAGAAAATGTTGCATATCATTTAGGACCCTAACAATGATCCTTTTGAGGTATTGTATATAGATGTCAATGTTGATAAATTTGTAGGCTATGCTAATTATAAGGAGCATAAAATTTATGAGTGTGAGTATCCTGAGTAGGTTGGTTCTCCTTAGACCTTGATGTTTGATGGGGCTTGTTCTAGATTTGGTAATGGCATTGGTGTTGTCTTGATATATCCAAGCCAAGAGGAGTTTACATTTTCTTTTAAGCTCAATTTTGAGTGCACAAATAATATTGCTTAGTATGAAGCACTACTTTTAGGTCTAAGGATAACATGGAAGTATGGTGTCAAAGACATTATTGTTAAAGGAGATTCAAATTTGATAGTAAAACAAGTTAGAAAGTTGTATGCTACAAAGAATCAAAGAATGAAGCAATACAAGCATGTAGTTTGGGACTTCATTGAAATGTTTGACTCTTTCAATATAACGCACCATGATAGGAAATACAATAATGTAGTAGACAAGTTGGTAGTGTTGGGATCAAGGTTTGAGAATTGTACAATATCCCCCTATTCTAAATATGATATTGAGATATTGACTAGGTGTATCGTCTCGATAATATCAAGCATTGGTAAGTTTTGAAGATGATGCCCAGGTCCAAAGGTTTTTGCAAAATAAAGGAGAATTTTCCAATCAAAGTATGGACTAGGAACCAATGGTTTGTGCAAATGATGGAAAAGAGACCCTGTTTGGTAAAGACATTATCCAATTGAAAACCAATACTATTCTCAGAGGTTTGGTTGCATTGGAATCAAATTTTGATAATGTTGATTGCATTGTTAATAGACACATGTCATCCTCGAGAGATGTTGAAGAATATAACCTAGGCACAAAGGATAAACCTAGGAGAATATGGCTAGGCAGTAACTTGAATAGAGAAGAAAAGTAGTCATATGTCCAATTGCTAAAAAAGTACCAGGACTACTTGGCTTGGTCATATTCAGAATTGAAAGCATATAGGGAAGACCTTTTTCAACATGAAATACCCTTGGAAGCTAATGCCAAGTTGTTTAGGCAAAAGCAAAGACCAATTAATCCACTCCTTTCCCTAAAAATGCAAGAAGAGTAAAAAAAATTAAGGGATGGAGGAATCATATAACATACAACGTACTCTTCATGGGTTGCAAACTTTGTACAAGTCCAAAAGAAGAATAGAGACATATGATCATGTGTGGACTTTAGACATTTAAATAAGGCATCAATTATGTACAATTATCCCTTGCCAAATATGGATAACATGTTGCAATTGGTTACAATTTCAGAATTGTTATCTACTTTGGATGGTTTTTCTGGGTATAACCAAGTGGTTATGAAGCAATCAGAGAGAATCAAAATTGCTTTCACTACTCCATGGGGTACCTATGTGTACGTGAGAATGCCATTTGGCCTGATGAATGTTGGAGCCACATTTCAAAGAGAAATGGATGTAGCATTCTCAAGATATATAAACGACTTCATTGCTATGTATTAGGAGGATGTGGTAGTTTTTTCAAGGAATACAAGTGTTCACCTGCAACATTTAGAAAATATGTTGATAAGGTGAAAGGAATATGGTATCTCACTGAACCCTAAGAAATGTCATTTTGGGGTTCAAAAGGATAAGTTTCTTAGACATATTGTATCAAAATAAGGGGTCATGATTGATCCTGAGAGAGTGGAAGCCATTAGCAAAGTTCTTGTTCAAGAACCAAAAGAGAATTCAATCCTTTTTCAAGAAGATAAATTTTATTAGGAGATTTATTTCTAACTTTCATGAATTGACTATCCCAATAACTAGTATGTTGAAGAAGGATCGAGTATCGATGGAGGAAGTAACTATTTAATACTTTATGGGATCAAGGAAGCGTTGAACAATTCCCCTATTTTAGAAATTTGCTAGTTACAAAAATCCTTCCAAATGTTTTCCTTTGCCTCTAAGAATACCATTGCATCGTCCTACTATAGAAGAATGATGAAGGAGCTAAAATGCCAATTGCTTTCTTTAGTAAATCATTACAAGGGGTAGAGCTGAAGTATACTATCATGGAGAAACAAGCCTTTTCTTTGGTACGAGCCACAAAAATCTTCAAGCCATATATTTTAAGTTCTAAAGTCATAGCTTATGTTCCCCATACCATGGTTAAGGATATCCTGTCAGAGATGGAAATTTCAAGTAAGAGATGTCGATGGGAAAATAAATTATAGGAATATGATATGGACATCCAAACTACAAAATTGGTCAGAGGTCTGGGCCTAGCAAAGCTAATGATAGAGAGAAATCTACAAACTGTTGAGATAAATGAGATTGAAGAGGAAAGTGTGAATATTCTTGAGAAATTGATAAATTCTGAATGGTACAAGGATATTATTTTTTATCTCAAACATCTGCAATCCCCTGAGTACTTAAGCAAGAATCAAAAGAGAGCACTTAGGTTAGCTTCCCAAAAATATGTCATCACTTATTATGGGTTGGCTTGGAAGAACCCTGAGGGAGTTCTCTTAAGGTGTATCACTAAGGATGAGGCCCCAAAAATAATTGTTGATTTCCATGGAGGATTTTGTGGGGGAATTTTTCTGGGAGAGTAACAACCCATAAGATCTTAAGGGATGGTTACTGGTGGCCAACACTTTTAAGGATACAACTTTATTGGTAAGAAAGTGTGAGATTTGTCAATGTTTTTCAGGAAGATTGAAAGCTTCAGGATCCCTCCCTTTGCAGCTAGTGTCAATTGAAGCCCCTTTTAAGTAGTGGGGAATGGACTTTGTTGGGGAAATTTTAGATTCTTCAAGTGCAGGCCACAAGTGGATATTGGTGGCCACTAATTACTTCACCAAATGGGTGGAGGCAATCCCCACTAAGAAGGAAACCCACCAAATTGTCATGGATTTCATTTTGAATCATATCATTTACAGGTTTGGAGTACCTACCAAAATAATTGCTAATAATGCCATGAGATTTCGAGCTAAACCTTTGGTGGTTATGTGTTAGGAGTATGGGATAAATTTAGCATATGCATCCAATTATAATCCCCAAGGTAATTTCCGGGCTAAGTCGAGCAACAAAAGTTTATTGAAAATAATAAGAAGAACTTTGGAGATAAATAAAAGAAAGTGGGGTGAGCAATTGAAGTTTTTTATTTGGGATGACAGAATTACTGTTAAAAGAGCTATTGGAAAGATCCCATTTGAATTGGTGTATGGAACTTGTTGGTGCTCAAAATAGTCTCGCCCCATTTTTCCTTTGAAAATCTATTAATTTATGGCCTCTGTCACTTTCTACTTCCCCGTGTTGTGCCTGGTTAATCTCTGTTGCCATTTTTAACCTGTTCCTGGGTCGTAAATTACCTATGGGTCCATGGTTTACTCCTCGTTTCTTTGTTCCTCTGGAAAAGGTCTGTAATTTGGGTCTCCTGTTCTCTGTTCATCTAAAACTCAGTTCTCCCATTATTTCCATTCTCCACAATCGAGATTTGTCATCCTTGTTGTTTCGTCCTAAATACTTGAAGAAAAGTGAATGGATGTATCTCTGAGGAATGTATTTGTGCCTTGTAAAATTTCTAAATTCTCCATCCTTGGAGAAATTTTCATTTCTGGCTCAAATTGTTGTTTTGTGTATTTTACGGTTTGTGATGGTGTGTTTCTCCTATCAAATTTACATCTTTTCTCTAAGAGGAAACGTGGCCTCTTTTGGTTGGACGTGGCTCAGATGGGTACTTCAAATTTTTTATGAAAAGCCTCAACTTAAAGATTTGTCCACATGAAGGAACAATGCTCATTCAAGATCTAGTTTTTGGTTTGGTGTTGAAGTAGACTGGGAGGACACATGGAGGTTTCCGCTACTTTGCCAAAACTTAGACAAATTTTTATACAACCTAGATACAGTTTGGTTGGATAGGGACAAGTGACGAACCTACACTCATTCAGGGTCTTAAACTTGGGCACCATTTTAAAGAAGCACCAGGAGGAAACTTAGTGGCCTCCGCTCACTTTGCACTTTGCTTAGAATTTTCAATGACCAAGAGGAGATGGCCTCGAGACTCGACACTGCACCTTCCCTAAGCTTTGAGCCTTTAAAAAAAATTTCTGGGCCAAGACATGTTGTGAGCCCATGCTCATTCAAGGTCTCAACTTTGGGGACCATCTCAAGATGCACCATTGTGACGCGTGGAAGTTTGACAAATCAAAGGGGGTGGGGAGGAGGACCATCAGGGGAAACATAGAATTTTTTCCTCTTGTCATCAAAAGGATTTAAACATCAAAATGGCCCATAATCCCGATAGAGGAAGGGTCAAAGATTTCTCCATTCAATGGCAGAGGTGTGGAATCTCAGGGAAATTTGGAAAATTTTCCTTTTTGGGAAAAAGGAGATAAAAATAAAAAGGAAGCGTGGTTCCACCTGGGACCCACATCAGGGGCATATCTCAAAGGCAGAGCTGGGGAAAACTTGGAAAGTTTTCCTTTCCCAAAAAAGAGGTGAAATGGAAGAATTTGGCCGCGGTTTCTGTGGGACCCACTTTAGGACATGTGTTAGGCTAATTTCTCAAAGGTGGAGGTGTGGAGCAAAATATGAAAATATTTCATTTCTTCAAAAATTTGTAAAAATTTAGAGGAAACCCTGGGCCCGTTTTTAAGTTAAACCCAAATTCAAAGTGAAGATCAATAACAACTGTGTGTCTAAATCTGATTTACACCCCATCTTTACTAAAAGCTCCTGGAAGTGCAAGTCTTCATGATTTGTTGGTATTTTCTACATACCAAACAGAGAGGTGAGTTAAATTTGTTATCTAAGTTTGGTGGGGAATATTTGGAGGCATTGTTCGCCATTAAAATGGTCCACTATCAAGCTCAATATGATTTTTTTTTTTCTTCTCCCGAGCATGCAAGGAGCAAGATTTGATAGATTAGGGGTGAAAGTGGTTAGAGAATGGAAGGAAGAGTGATCTACCGGAAGGAGTTAAATGCAGGATATTTTTGAAGAGATCTCGCCCCAAGCACCTAGCAACTTTTTGTAGATCTGATTTTGAAAATCGTGATCATGTTCATGGCGAGCAAAGTGGTAGCCCTCAAGGTCTAGATTTTGGGGGAAAAGAGGCTCTATTGTAAATGTTATAAATGGCACAAATTTTTCGTGCAAATGGTTGGAGTGTTAGGGGTTAGGACTGATTTTTCTAATAGAAAGCTTGATAGAGCCCATCTTTTTTGAGAAGTTTTTTGAGAAGCCTGTATATCTCTTTTGTATCAAATCTGATCATGTCAAGGTGGTTGTGAGTGTACATCCATTGAAAAGCTCTAAGATTGTTCTAGAAACTTTCCCTTGCTGATAATTTTGGTCAGATTCGAGTTATTTTGTGTTGTCTTGAGAAGAATGTGTCTCGTTATATATCCGAATGTATGTGGGTAGTTTTTCTTGTTTGATTTACAATCTTGTATTAAAATCTCAATCCTTTGTTACTGAGTTTAGTGGCATCTACAATTTTATTTGTCGAAGAGATTTCATCCGGAAGTGAAATAAACGATTTAAAATCACTTTTCTTTCATCTGTTTGATAGAGATTGTCCAGTAAATCTCTGGGTGTACCTTAGGCATGATTTGGCTTAGATATTGATGCTTTTTTGGGTTATCTACCTCAAGCCTTCATGTTAGAATCTCATAGTTAGTGTGAAAATGTGCTAATCTGGGCCTCCATTGAAGCACATATTCTGGTTAAAGAAACATTTTAGCTATTTTGTGGCATTCTATTGATTTAACCTTCCATTTTGTAAGATTTCTCAAGGACTTGGTGAATCAAGTTCATCCTACCTGACCTCCCACCAAAATTCATTTAAAATAACCTATCCTACCCATACTACCCCTATTTGTCATGTGTGTGTAAAAGTACATAATTTCTATTACTAAAACATGTAGAAATAATCACGATCCTAAATGTCTTTAGTAGCCTAAACCTTGCGTAGAGAATATCTCCACTATCTAGAGTGACAACTTGTGAGAGTTAGATTTTGTTGCATTGATCATATTTTCTCCAAGGTCTCCTTAATAACTTCATTAGGAAGGATATCTCCATCTCCTCCACAAACAACAGGCTACAAAAGGGTTCTCTTACCTTGGTTGAAAGGAACAACCTAAAATAGTGAGGATAGATCAAATCCTCTTGAGGGTGCTATCCATTTCTCCACATTTGAGTGAAACAAGGCTAGTTAGATCTTATCCCCAACTACGTAAAGACTCTCCATGATCTATTTGTCTCTAAGCTTCTGTCAAACCAAAGTGATTCTACTCGGACTTTGAGGGAGTATAAATTGGGATACCAACACCCAAGTGGCTCCATTGTCGGGGACATAGTGATTACGGTTCACTTTCGGACCCGGTAAAACACTTCTTGTATGCTCAAAGTGTTGTGTGCAATTATTTCATTTTTCACGCCTAGTTCACTAGCTTTCAATAGATAAATATTTGTAAAGAAAGGTTAGAATCTTTCCATTTCTAGTTACTAGTATTGAAAGATATTTGACATATCATATTTAGTGCATTTGCATAACTAAGGTGGAAATACTTAGTGGTGAATCCTTCTTGATCCAATTCTTAATGAATACCAGTGTCTTAAAACTTTGTCAAAGTAAGATTTGTTACTAATATTTTCCAAACTAGAAGGAAGAAGATCTTTCCTCTCTAAGGATCCTACTAGGACACTACTTCCAGAGCTAGGAAAAACAAAATTAGATGGAAGAAAATCCTGGAGAGATGTGGGAGATCGATAGACAAGAAAAGGAATCTCCATTGATGAAAGTGATTGGCCTATCATTGAAGACTGCCATTCAAGTGATTGTGAATTAGGTACCCTCTTTGTGGAATTGAATTCTCCAGCTGGAGAAAGGCCTTCATTTTATTTTGAAAAGTTTTCTTCACAATCTGCACGTCTTTTTTTCCGAGGTTGATAGGGATTTCAAATAGACAAGGCCTTTGTGGGATATCCATTTTAAAAGTTATACTCTTGTGTTCTAAAGACGCTCTTCCCGTTATCAATTTGTCAACCCTCTAGGGTAACCTCCTCAAATCAACATGTCCCAAACCCCCACCCAAACCCCCTTTTTTTGTAAACACCTTTGGACCTATAAATTTTATGGAAATGACTGGTTATTCAAATGTAGTTCCTCAAGATGTAAGGAACAAATTATCAAAGTTATAAGGAAACAATGCTATAATCGGTGAGCAACATCTAAAGATTTTTATCAATATGATGGAAGATTTTGAGATTGAACATGAAGATGTATATATCAAATTGTTCATCCATACAATGGAGTAATATGCTATGGAGTGGTATAAAGCATTTCCAGATAACTCTATTGATTCTTGGATTGAGATGAACAATGCATTTAGGTTGAAGTATTGTGATAGAATTGACCCTAGGTTTTTTCTATCGAATTTGAAAACATCAAGAAGAATCCTTATGAGTCAGTGCATGATTTCAACACAAGGTTCGATGAGACCTTGAGAATATTTCCGTTGGTTTAAGGCCTTGTGATGAGTCATGTTTGATCAAATATTCGATACATTTGATAAAAGGATGCATATTACTTAAGATGTAAGAACCCCACAAATTTGAGGTAGGCCTTTACCATGGCTCTGTAAATAGAGAACAACAATAGGGAAATTGGAAAGCCTCCAAAAAGGGGATGGTGTAAATCTTGTTAACCTAGAAATTTATCAAACAAGTAAAGATAATGATCCTGGAGGAGGTTGTGAATACTTTGTGAGGGGTTGTTAAGGAAATTTTCTACAAACTAGCCCAAGCTAAGAAAGGAATTGGGAAAAGCTCACAAGGTCAAAGATAAGAAACAAAGCCAAGATAGATTTACAAATCATCAAAGATCCGATGACAAAGGAAAGGGTACTATGGGATTTAGAAATATGCAGCCTCGTGCCAAGGAAAATAGAATGGTACCATATCCTTTGATCGCCGAGTTGTTGTTGTGGAGGAGACAAATGTCATTGATTGGTGTGAAAAATGTTTTATGGCTCATGCTCCTTGTGAAGAAGATCAACAAGAAGAAGAGGAAGCCTATGATGATAATGATGATGATGCCTACATGATGGAAATCCTCGCAAGTTCACCAAGGAAAGTGAATTCAAATGAGGTAATGCGTGCCGGACTGCGGCTGCCACTTTTTGGGGCTGCATTCATAGGGTACCTATTTTTCCTCCCTCTCATACTTTACTAGTGGACACTGTACAAGATTTTGAATTTCCCACTAATGATTTTGAATACTTGAGGGCATTAATGATTGAAAATTATGATGGAGGAGTTCCTTCAAAAGAAGATAGGAAACTATTGATGAATGTTGTAGGTTCCTAAGAAAAGGAGCACAATACTAGAAGTAAAGCTACCAAGGGGCCACAAGCCAAGTCAAAATTTCCATTTCTTACCAAAGAAACCCCAAATAAAAATGTATCTGGTAGAGATCTTGTTTCCCTAAGAAAAACTTGTGTTCCTCCCCATGCCCAAAATTAAAAGAACTCCATTCCATTTGATGAATTTTCCAATATTTCTCCTAGTGCTCTTTTACCCAAGTTTGCTCCATATGCCATTTAAAAAGTTTTGGGTCAAATCAAAATTCCTGTCCCAATTGTTGAGTTTCTTAGGGTCCCTAAGAATAAGAAGAGGGATTTTTAATATTTAGGATTAAAAGGGGAGGAGATCATACAAGGTAGAGATGTAAACACGGTTTAGGTTCCCCTTACTATTGCAAAGATTGGAAAATCCACAAGTGTTTAAAGAGTAGAGGGAACCACCAGAGGTTTATTTAGGGAATTTTTTGGGTAAATCCTAGCTGAATGTGGATCCATTCTTACCTACCCTAGTTATCAAAGACAAGTTGTTACATTATTGTATGTTTAATTCTAGAGCTTCATGTAATGTCATGCTTATTGAGGTCATGAATGAATTAGGTATCAAAGTAATAACAACATATGAGAAGTGTAATCATGTCATGGACTTTTAGGCTAGTTTTTGTTGGTTTCTCAGTTTGTTCTTGGGAGGTTGGAAATTATTTTTCCGCTTTGCAAGCTTGTTCCCGACTCCATTTCTCAATGGATTTTTGGCACATGGTCTGCTATTGTTGCATTATGTGTTGTTCTTCTAGTACTTGCCGGGAGTGACCATCCCCGAGTCGGAGCCGGTGTTGGTGCTCAATTGTAATATCACCCCTTTTCGTTTAAAATTTCTCACTTCACAAGGTTATAAGTATTTTTTATCTCCCTGTATGGATACCTGAAAAATTTCTCCTTCATTTGGATGTCATTTTCAACCATTTTCTATGGTCATGGATCATGTTCCTCCATTTATTAGTTTCACTTTCTTTATCCATGAGGAATATTTTGAATTCTAGGTGCGAATGGTGAAGTTTACCTTCCATTTTATTTTTCCATGGTCGTGATTTCTTTTTCAATTTTTTCCCAACGTTTATAGACATGTGTTCATCCCTAATTGGATGTGGCATGGCAGGTCCATTTTCCGAACATGTCACTTATTTTATACTTACAAAATATCAAATTTGTCCCATCGCACAGTTGAATTCTAAATGCATGTTCAAAATTATCAAGTGGCGTAAGTAAATTATTACTTTAGTCCCAAAATTTTTACATGTGTCATAAAACAAGTAGTTGTGGAGAGGCAGCCCTTTTTGTATTTTGATGCATTATGGAGAAAGGTGTGAAAGTATAAGGTTAATGCCTAAGACCCGCAAAAGGACACATGGAGGACCTATGCTCATTTGAGGATCCGTCTTTGGTTTTGACCTTTGGAGTTACGCTGAAGAGACACGTGGAGGCTTTTGTTGGCTCTTCCCATGCTCATAATTTTTAATGGACGATGCAACTCTCTCGAGTTTTGACCACGTGGAGGGCCCGCACTTGTTTGAGGACTTGCCCCTAAATTTTAATTTTGAAAGAGCACCAAAGAGACACGTGGAGGTTTCCCACCGCTCTCGCCCATGCTCCGACTTTTCAATGGTTGGTGCAGCTTTGTTAGATCCTAGACACATGGAGAGCCTACACTCGTTTGAGGTCCCGCCTCTGGGTCTTACCTTTGGAGTTGTGCTAAGGAGACATGTGGAGGCTTCCATTGGATCCTCTTTATACTGATACTTTTCAACAACCGAGGAAACGTTTTTAGGCCCGAGACATGTGGAGGGGCCATCCCTAATTGAGAACCCGCCCTAAATTTTACTTTTGAAAGAGTGCCAAAAGACACTTGGAGACTTCACGGCTTTGCCCATGCCGAGACTTTTAAATGGCTGAGGTGACTTTATTAGGCCTAGAACATGTGGAGGGCCTACACTCATTTGGGTACGTGCCTATTTATCTTACCTTTGGGGTTGTGCAAAGAGACACATGGAGGCTTCCACTAGCTTTGCCCATGCTTAGAATTTTTGAGTGGCCGAGAAAGTTTTCTTGGTACCTACCTCTCGGACTTCACCTTTATGCTTGCACTAAGAAGACATGTGGAGGCTTCGTTGGCTCCTCTTACACTTGGCCAACTCAAAATCGCAACACGGATATGTGATATAATACATGCGAGGACACTCATTTCGAGATGCATGATGTAGGTATCTATTCATTAAGGTGTATTCTCAAAGGTGAAAAGGATTTCTTGTTAGATCAATCCATATGGAACCACTTGAGAATTATTAAAAAGGGATTTCTTGCACGATAAGATAAAATAATGATTAAAAATACTATTAAAAGATTTGACATGGTGCCAAAATCATTTCGATGAAAGTAGGAAATGTGAATGGCTCACAAATTTTCCCCGGCAAAAATAGAAAGGAATATTCTCTTTAAGATTTAGAATTTTGGGGGAAAAAATAGGATGAGTGAGCGAGTGAAATTGTATAAATGTAATAAGAATACTCTTGCAAGGGGGGTTAATTTTTCTCGAGAAAGTTTGAGAAAACCATTTTCCGAGAGACCTTCCGAGAAACTTGTTTGTTTTCCTCTATTTGTAGATTTAATCATGTCAATATGGTTGGAAGTGTACAACCATTGAAAAGCTATGATATTGTTAAATAAACTTTCCCATTTGATGAATCTAGCGAACCTTGAATGAATTTGTGTTGATCATGAGCATAATTGTGTTTACTTTTATTTTAGAATGTTTTCAAATAGTTTTTCTTATTTCATTTGTAGACTTATGTTAAAATCCTCCGAATCACACAAAATATTATCCATGTGTTAGTATTGTGGCATTTGTAATTTCATTATGAGGAGAGTCTTCATCTTGTTATGAAATAAACAATTTAAAATCACTTTACTTTCACTGTTTTGACAAAGATTGTTTGTCAGTCTATGAGTGTATCTTAGGCATGATGAATCAATGATTTCTAATGTTTAATTGAGTCTTTAACTCAAGCCTTTGTGTTGAATTCTTGAAGAGTGTATCAAATTGTGCATCTCTCGGGCCTCCATGATACACACCTTCTCGGTTAAAGGTATAGTTTGGCTATTTTGAGGCATTTTATCCGTGAGTGTTCCAATATTTGTAAAGTTTCTCAAATATCTGGTATAATCAACTTTATCTTTCTTAACTTCCCACAAAAACTTATCAAATGATAAATCCTACATGAACTACCCCTATTTGTACTGTGTATCCACAAAGATTTAACAAATTCCACTACAAAAATATGCATAAACAATCAAGTTTCAATTATTGTCTTTAGTAACCCAAACCTTGTCCAGAAACATCTCCACTCTCTAGTGTGACAACTCGTGAGAGTTATATTGTGTTGTATTGATCATATTTTCTCAAGGTTCTCATAAATATTGTGCAAAGAAGGATCTCTTGATATCCTTCACCAAAATGGGTTATAGAATGGGTCCTCTCACCTTGGTCAAGGCACAACCTAAAGGAGTGAGGGTAGATCAAACCTTTGATAAGGTGCTATCTATTTCTCGAATGCCCGAGTGACAAAGAGTCAAATTGAATCCCTCCCTGCCTACAAAATGAATTATATCATGATTTCTGTCACTAAGCATCCTGTCAGTTTCATGATGCTACTCATCCCTCGTAGGAGAATCAATTTGGATACCAACAATATGTTTTGTAATTTATTTTTTAATTTGTACAGCTTTTTTCAACCAAATCGGAAGGGTATTTAAAATAACCGGCCCCCTTTCTTTCCATTTTTTGTTCAACCTAAAAGTTTTTCTTTGTGAAGAATCAAGGTGAATTCACAAATGAATTTTTTTAAAATTCTTACTTTCCATGAAAAACTTTGTATAGGTAAGTGTAAAATATTTGAAATATTTTTTCTATAGTTTTAATATGTGCACATTAAATATATTCAAAATAAAAACACAAAGTTAAATACAAGAAAATGATACAAGCTCCATAGAAATAGGATTTTCAATTTATTTCATTGGTAGAGTGAAAGTAATTTCTCCTCTAAAAATCTCTAGGTTAACTTGTATTTTTTTCCATGTGGAATCATGCCCATTCATAAAATTCATTTACTAATTTAACCTTATTGTGTTTTCGAAAGTAATCTATGCATGTCCTTTGGACTCGTTTAATAAGATTCAATTTGAAAACTCTAGTTTATACTTAATCTTTAACTATATCCTATATAATTTGAAAACTATATTATTATTTTTAAATAAAAACATATAAAATATAGAATAAGGTTTATATAATAATTTATATAAACATCATATTAAAATTGATATAGTTTTGGAAAAAAACTATTTAATAAAATCATTAAACCATATTAAAATTACATGGGATCGAGGGAAGCGTGGTAAATATTTATTAAAATATTTGTAGTTATAGCCACATAAAATTTTTAAAGTTTTTAGCTTACAGAAATTATATAAAATATTTTGCAATCTTTCCATAGTTTTAAATGTGTGCAGGTAAAATTAAGAGTAAATGAAGGGAGGAGACAAGATTCATGAAAATAGGGATTTCAATTTATTTCATTGGTTTGGTGAAATTACTTTTTCCCTCTATAAAATATGTAAGTTAATCTATACTCTTAAAAATCTACTTGCACTGGTAAAATTATTTTAACCTGGTCTATGTCCTTTAAACCCCTTTAATAAGAGTTATGTGTTTTTTTAATAAAAATAATATACTATAGTTTATAATTTTTATGAACTATATGTTGTTTTTTAATTACATTCTATAAACTATATACCTCTCTATTTTTTTTTTAATAAAAAAAGTGTATGTATTTTTACATTATAAATTATAATAGGTTATTATAATGTATCTAAATATAACCTCCTAATATTATATAGAAGAAGAAATTATGAAATTTCACATTCTTGAAATACACAACATGTTTTGGCTTCATTAAATTTGATGGTCAAATGATCGTGATGGTAGACCAAACATAAGACAATATGACATTCATTTAAACGTCAAACTTAAGTCTGGCGATCTTTGTCTACATTTATTATTTCCCTAAATTTGATGTTCTTATGCAATCTTAGGGTATCTTCTTCACTTCTATATGGTTGGAATTTTTTTTTTATAAATATGGTGTATAATACAGATCCCTTTATATTGCAGGTTATTATTTTGATCATGGGAGGTTAATTAGTATGCATTGTAATGACAAAATTAGTTATAATCAAATAGTTTCTTTGTATCTATAAAATTTAGATCTGATTCTATTAAACGTGTTGTTTTTATTTTTGATAAATATGTATCTAAATTTTTGGTTTGTTGTATATTATAATGGGGTGTGTTTTACAAAATTAGGAAAACAATGGCATCCAACTATTTCTATCTTGAAAAAATCTAGATCCCGAATGAAAGCAACTACAACATTTGGGTTAAAAACAAAAATTATGGTGAGGAAATTCTAGACGATTTTTTTTGGATGTGAGGTTTCTCCCATCAGTCGTCAAGAAACTATAGATAATATAAATACATTCTTACAATGAATGTAGGAGGCACTTTCTATGATTCTACACAATGTGAATGATGAGTACCTTCTACACATTGGTAATATCAAACATTTGAAAGAGGTATGGACACAACTAGAATCCATGCATGAAGGATACTTGGTATATCAAAGATAGTAATGAGAGTATAATAGTTGAAGGAATTCAAAGAAATGGTCTATATATTTTTTATGACTTCTCTTCTGCATCTTGTTTTATATCTCAAAGTTTGAATAATTCAAAAGTATGGCATGAAAGGTTATGACATGTTATTTATCGAAGCTTATATGAAATGTCTATATATAATATAGTGAAAGTTTTACATGTGTTTTCTTCTTCTCTTGAAGTTACTTCATTAAATGCTTCCAAATAATGGTTTTGATTCTAATTTAGTAAATGGTCATGATGATTTTTTATGTTATATATGTTTTGAAACTCTTATCTTCCTAGATAAGAAATTAAATTGGGCTCAATCTATGTTAGAAAGTTCAAATCTTATTAACCTTAGGAAAATGACCAGAAGCCATCATATGTACCATGCATTAATTACCTTGTATGAACCTGAGCCGTGAAGTATTATAGGGTCTAGGTGGATATAAAAAGTAAAATATAATGATGATGGTAGTATTAACAAAAATCTAGACTTGTTGCTAGAGCTTTCACTTAGAAACTTAGTATTGATTATGTTGAGACATTTTCCTCTGTAGCTAAAATGAGTACTATTAGGGCCTTATTTGCAATTACCGCTCAATTTGGGTGGGAAATCCACTAAATGGAAAAGAAAAATACTTTTTTGAATTGCAATTTTAAAGAAGAACTTTACGTATTTCAACCTAAAGGATTTGAAGAAATTGGTAAAGAAAACTATGTTTGTAAGGTGAGAAATCCTTGTATGATTTAAAACAAGCTCTTAGAGCTTGGTATGTGAAAATTGTTTCCTTATTTAAACTATTTGGTTTTTTTAATTGTTCTTATAATAATGGTATATTCATTAAGCAATAAGGATCACATATTATCATTATATGTATATATGTTGATGATTTGCTTATGCATGGTGACAATTATGATTTAATTCATAGAATTAAAGAGAAATTGAAGCAAGATTTGAAATGAATGAGTTAGGTATCTCACATCATGTTCTTTGTATGACTTTATTTTATCTTATTGTTATTTTTCAAAACTCAATATAAAACCATTGTGTTCAAAAAGTTTCTTATGATTGATTGTAAACCATTTTCTACTTCAATGGAAGTTGGAATAAATATTGATCCTAAATCTGCATATGATAAAGGTTGACCCTATTTTATATACGTTGTTACTTTATAGTTTGATTTATCTAACTATACCTAGATCTTATTTTTCCTATACAATAGGAATTACTTCAAGGTTTATGTAAGAACCTTTTTAGAGATCATTGGAATATTGTAAAAATAATTTTTATATATATTAAAGGAATAATCAATAATAGGTTGTATTATACTAATAATGAAAACTTTATCTTATATGGATTTTATGATTCTAACCATACCGATGTTGTGCGATAAAATATACTAGATACGTGTTCATGTTTTTGGTGTGGGAACCATTATATGGAACAAAAAATGTAATTAACACTCTCCATTTCTTCTATTGAGGTAGAGAAATACAATGGAAGAAATAAATACATCATGTGTTCATATAAATTTGTTGGTAGAGAAGTGCAATGGAAGAAATAAATAAGTCATGTGGTCTGTTACAAATTTTGGTAGAGATACACATGGAAGCTAAAGGAAGTATTCATATTCTATATGTGGTGTTCGGAGTTGTATTACTCTTGATTAAGAATCTAGTTCAACATCGAGAACAGAGCACATTGAGATACATATATGCTTCACCCATGATAAGGTGTTGAATGATGAGATAAATCTCAAGTTTGTGTTGATTGAAGAGTAGGTTCTTTGACATCTTCACAAAGTTCCCGAGTTCTATAAAGTTTTGTCACTTTCGTGAAAATATTAGATTTTTTGAGATTCCATTGAAGGAGTGTGCATGAAAATTTCACCTCCTAATGGGACTTGGTTTTTGTAAAAATACCTTTGAGAATTTGTAAAATACCTTCGGAAAGTATAAAAAGACCTTCGGGCATGTATACCTCCTCGACTTCTTTTTGAAAAAGAAGTGTAGAAAGATTTTAAAGGAAGTCTTCAATAAACTATTTAGTGTTATTGTGTTTCTTGGTAAACATCTAAAGTACAAGCATATTGTTAAGGAGGTCCTTGGTTTTAAAAGGATCTTATATGCTTGGGTTCAATAACCTTTATCGTAACTCGTGAGAACATGTAAAACTCACAAATCATACTTAGCCACCGATCATGGGATGATCTTTGGTATTCCAAATATTTTTGTACCAAAAGGTAAATTCGAAGATGATGAAGGTGTTATAATTTCTTCAATGGATATTGTAGCCTAAAACCTTTATGGTTTTAGGATTGTAAATCTTGTAGTGTAGCACGGGAAGGTAATCTTTTGACATATGTTATGTTATGCCACTTAACATTAAGAGGGAGTGTTGGAACATAATGATTAAGTGGTCTGACCAACCCTTAATGTATATGGGTCCATCACTAATATATAGGTTAATATTTAATAATATGAAATATTTATATTTCTATTATTAAATATGCTAACCTAGGTATATACTTTAGGTTAAATATTTAATATCATGAAATGATTATATTTCTAATATTAAATATTATAAACCTAGGTGTATGTGTCAACCATTTTAGGTTGAAAAGGTGGGTCAGGAGACATACCGATCACCTTATATAAAAAGGACTCAGTCCCCATTTGATATATTCGGGAAATATATGAAAGGTGTGAAAATCAAGTGATTTGGTTTTACCCTTGGTAAATAGGGTCTTAAAGGAGTAGGTGATCTTACCGGATGTAAAATAAGTTCTTTGAAGTAAAAAGTTATTTTCAAAGTGGTTTTTACCCTAGTGGGGTTTTCCACTATAAATATTGTGTCACTTGTGTTATTTATTTCTTAAGTATTTCTTTATTTATTTATGTTATGATGTAATGTTTATTTAAATATTTATTGTAACATTATATAATATGTAAGTTGATTAAATCCGTATTTATTAGAATCCTCAAATTATAACAAGTAACAATAGGAAAAAATAGTGTAAAAAGGGAGGAACAAAGCCACAATAAACCTTGTATTATATCATACTCTAAATTGTTACGTAATTGGCATAGTGAGATAGAAATTAAGAATTCTAGCCAAAACACAAGATGAAATGACATAATAGAGAGGTAAGATGATAAAAAAATATATAAATGTTAGTAGAAACCTATATTAAAGACCATGTTAATACCTAGAAGTATACATAGTCTATTACAACCATTAAGAATACATTAAGTACATTATATGTGTTTAATGAAAAGGCTTTCAACTTAGAATTTTTGCCACCCAATTGGGTAAAGTAACCTTACATTAAGGAAACAATGTTTTGTAAGAGAACTCAGATACATATATAGAAGTATGAAAGGAGAAGATAGAAGAAGAGGAAAGGAGAAAATAATATTCCATTAAATATATCATATCTTCATCCTCAACTCTTCAATAAACTCATGCATGTCTAAAATATTCTTATTTTGAATATGATCAACCCATTACCACTCTTTCGAATATCTACAAGCTTTATGATGATACGTGATAGCTAGGAAGATCCCTGAGATAAACCGTCAAGTTCTTAGAAGAAGATATGATTTTGTTTATATCAACTCCCAAAATTTCAAGAAAATAATAAGATATTTGTTTTGACGGTTGATCTATAAGAAGATGCCAATTCAATCCCATGAGATTGTGAGATTAAGGGTAATATTAAGTTGTCATTTATATGATAAAACGTGACTTCATCTTGGACTATTCTATTATACCATTCGTGACTAAATAACCTATTTAACTCCCTTCTTTTCACTTTGGTGGGACCACAAGGTGATAATAACTCAAAAGATTCATCTAAAAGATAAAAATGACCTAAAATCATCACAAAAATGATTTGGATCACATTTAAATTGTTTATGAATCCATAGATAACTGAAACTTTGTCATGAAAATATCTACCATATTCATTGAAATCATCTTTAAAATTTATATTTATTTGATAACTTTCTATTAGTGTCACTTGAAGTTCAAAAGGAAATCTAATAAAATCAATTGGAGAAAAAACCATAACCTCTTCATCCTGCCATGACATTCTTGGGATCATTTATGCATTGATCTAAACCATCATATTTAACCTCATGAGACTATCACTTTAGGTAATCTTAGGGCTCACGGATTTTGGCATGTGTTATCCTAGCATGTGCTTTCCTTGAGTGGCTTGGAATTTCTTGGAGTAAGGATGGAAAGAAAGAATCTTCAAGAAATTCCTATTTAACTAATTATCACCACATATCCTCAATTGTTATGTGTTCTTCATTAGTCTAGTTAATTCCTTGGAATTCAAAGGATTAAGCTTTGAGAGTATGTGTCTGGCATAAATGTTTGACACCTATCCTTCGAGATACTTGTCACCAATAAATTCCTCATAGATTTTTGTGTGTTAACTAAGGAATAAGAGGCTATTGCTAACTAATGTTTTCCATATGTCTAGAATTTCACTTGTTATTAATAAGTTATCTATAAGATTGATTGTACCAAGGAAATAATTTAAAGGATTTTAGGATGTGAGAAATTAGACACGTGAAACTTGTCACATATTCTTCTAAGGTGCAAAGTGAATAAATCTCAAAATAATTTGTGAAATGCATGAAGGTTGATGATTTCGACATGTTAGCTTGAGCCACTTGTCTTAAATTGGATACCAAAGAAAGAGAATAATAAGTGGTAAAGTCTTGTAGAACCTATCCCTATTTAAAGAAGTTTAAGATTATTAGGTCACCCTTAATTGAAAATAAAGAAAATGAATGTATTTTGAACTTTTAAAGGCTAAAAATCATTAAAATATCCAATTTCCTTCATAATTTATCATGTATGTACTAAGAGAAAAAGAGAGTAATTCATTTGAACAGTTTCAAACAAATGAATACATCAAAATTGATGTAAAACCATAATAAAAGCCTCTAAATTCTAAAATTGAAATTAGTTTCCTTAAATGAAGCATGCCGCTAATTTTGGAAAAAAATACCATAACTTAGGAAACATTTTCCTTAATTTCCACTAAGATCTAACAACATTTAAGAGTTTTTAGGTTATTAATTTTTAGCTTGTTTTTAATATATTAATTATTTTTGGATACACATTGACCCTTTGAGAAAATATAATGTAAAATAATTATTCTACCTCCATAGTGTACATAAGAGAACTTGATATATCCTGAATACAACTAGATATTGGTAAGGAGTTTTATAATGTATTAGAGGTAAAAAGATGTCCCATTGAGGATATAATGACATTAAAGAAATCTAGGATGAAATTAATAAACAAAGACCTGAAAATTTGGATCAATAAGCTCGAACATTGATAATGTATTTGTGAGACTAAAATGAATAAAGAACATGTAGTGGTCATCATGGGTATGAGAAGATTATTTATAGATATCATAATTTTTTGAGTGAATATATAGTAGTAAGAGATCGTATTTAACTTAGAAAGGAAACTTGTTGTATGGAATTATTCAAATAATTCCTCAATCATTGAAATTACAAAATTTCCTTGACGTTTAGTTTTTAAATTGCCATAAATCCAAACATAGCCTTTGTGGACTGATGTTTATTTAAAGAAGGATTACTAGAGTATAATAGTGACTCAAATTAGATTGAATCAACTATACATATAACACATTTTTTATTGAGGTTATTTAAATTCTGTGGTATCTTGTTAAGAATTAGTTGTAAGTATTTTGATGCTATAAATTTTCATATTCTATCATGATTGACTACATACAATTGAGACATCATACACAAGGAATAATTTTCCACTAATTTTTCGATGTAGTGAGAACTAATAACCTAAGTAGTTCCTACCATAATTATTTCAAGTTGTAATTTTCTCCTATAGCTATGAATTACAATTTAGAAAAATAATTTAAAATGACTCCTAATGATAAAATCCACTAAGATAATATCACAATCACCTAGTTAATGTGAAAACATGTTTAACTTGAGATTTTAATTACTCATTTAAAACTAGACATTCTAACATATTCTCTTACAAATCAATCATCATCCCTTGGATAACATTACCTCATATTTGTTGCATGGGTACACATAATAAGAAATCTAAGGTTAATTAAGGTTTGAGTTTGTCTCAATTCATTAAGGATGATATGTGATACTCTTTGAATTATCCGAATATTTTCTATTGTTTTGGGTTTTGATAATATATATGGCATACACTATGATTTAAGGGGTAAAATGTATACTCAGAATATACTTGTTAGGTTACTCACCTTTTAAGATATTATATTAGTTTAAAAATATAAAATATCTAGTTTATTTATTCTTCCATACACTAATGTAGTACATCATATTTTTCATCATAATTATAACACAACTATGTAGTGCTATGAGTGACAGTTTATACATAAGTCAAGCACTTGGTAGTTGGTGTTTTGATACATTGATTGAATTTCAGTTAAGATAACATTGGATCCATGTTTTTTTATTTCTTTTATGGATAATCTTATATTTTATGATTTTATTTGACTAATTTACTAAGCCATATTTATTCTATCAAGTAATTATTTTGAACAGTTTTACTTATACCATGACATATTATTTCAATCTTATTATAAAGAAACATTTGAAAAATTCACTTCCAAACCACTTTTTTGGAACTTGTTTGAATTTTTTTGGTAATCACATGAAGATAAATTTATCCTTTTTTAGTCAATGCAAATGTGTTGGCATGTGGTCCTATAGATTTTTTCATTGATGAAAATCAAAATTAATAAAAAATTGAATGATATAACAGGGTTAGATGATATTGTGGATGGTGTTTCTATGTTGGTTTAGGTGAGTTCATGTTGATACAATTATATTCGGTGAGGCTTTCTTTGTCATTATGCGCATTGAGGTTCTTAGCTAATGGTACATGATGGTTTGATATTCTTGGATGCTTTAGAATCATGTTGGAAAGATTTACAACATGTTTACAGATTTCTTGGGCACTCACATCAAGTTAATGGTTCAGATACAAGTGATTTTCTATGTTATAGGTGCTCATTGGAGTAGGTATGGATGCTAGAAGATACAAGGATTAATTGCGGAGCTATACGAGATCATGGATGCATGAATTCAAGTGTATTATGGTATACTAGGTATGTTTGGGTAATTTTTAGTGATTTCATGATGAGTTATATCATTCTTTCAATCGACCCTAGCTTCTATAATGTGAAATCCTAAGGGGTTGTTATGCAAGTCTTAGTGGCTGGAGAGTTATAGGTATGGTGATGAATTTATTATGATTGGAGATTTTATTATGATGTGTCATGGTTCTTTGAGAAAACTTTCAGGTTTCTATGAAGTGAATTTTGTAAGATATATTACTTTTGGTAAGACAAGGTCAAAATCTAGTGCTTTTCCATCTCAAATTGGAACTTTTGATGCTCACCTTGAATTCTATGATTTTCACGAGACCTTATATATTTCAAGGATGTTTATACATTAATTATATAAGGTTAACACAAAATAATGAGGTCATTTAATTTTCAAGTCTTTATGAATGAATATTAAGAATGTAAATAACCTTTTATGAGTGTGAAACCCTAGCTTGAAATAGGTATGGAATAATTACTTCCTAAGTGTTCATAATTACTTCCTAGTAAATGAATTATGATTTTTAAATTTAGAGGACTAATTCATATTTATAGAAAGGTATGGTAGAGGTCATGGTGATGAGTGGGCCCCACTCAAACATGTATGTTTCTGAAGAAGAGTGTTTTGGAACAAGGTTGTCCAAAGGAGTAGTATGCTAAATTGACATTGTGGAATTTATGTGAGTTGATATTGATTTAAAAAGAGGTTTTAGGACATGTTTATGTAGTTACATGGTCAAATGAGCTCCATTCAGGTTGACTGGTCAAAGGGTAGTTTTGAGGCCATAAAAAGCAATGTTCAATAAAATGGGCATAATTGGAGCTACATGTAAAATTTTGAGATGATTAATTTTTTTATAAAGACGATTCAAATAGATTTAAAATTATATGAGTTTTTTTATCATGATGATAATTTTTTTAATTTTAAGATCATGTTTTGGAAAGGAAGGTTTTTTCCAATGCAGAAAAGACATGCTTTATTAGACGCTTTGAGTTGTTTGAAGAATGAGATGGATTATGTGATACTTCCTATCACCTAGAATGTTAATATGGATGAATTTTTACTTCAATGAATCAGTTTAGAATTTTTTAATGTTCTTCGAATTTTTTTAGTAAGATGATCTTTAAAAACAACATTTTGGGCAATTTGTTTTGGTGAAGAGAAAAGTGATTGTAGTTTTAGTAGGTTAGTGTTTAAAGACTTATAGATTGCTTAAAATTGTTCTAAAGATTATAGAATTTACATCAATTGGATACATGACATGGTTTTGTTGATTTGAAGTGATTTGGTGGCATAATGAAGTTTCCAAGGTCTTGAAGGGTGTAGGAAACAACAATTTTGAGATGAACAAAGAGTATTGGGCCCATTAAATGAAAAAATTTGATTGGTTGAGATAAATTGCAATAATTTATGAATGTTAAATGTTAGTTTGATCGTGTTTTATTATTTATGGGTCATGAATATGGTTTTGATGTTAGGGCATTTTTATCTTTGTGTACATGGGAATTTAAGACATTTTTAGAGTATGTAAGAAGGTTTTTACTTAACCTCGACCTACTTAGGTCACTTTTGAATGTTATGATTTGAATTTGGGGTGTTATAACGATGAATGGGTTGAGAAAAGGAGGGAAATATTTCTATTTTGAATTTGAAAAGAAGATGAGTTTATAAAAGCATTGTTTCGGTGTTTTGCTAGCTACTAGTATGTGTGCAAGAAGTTTAACCTAGGAGAAGTTGTTTGTAGGTGTTTGAGAATGAATTAAGATCAAATCGGGTGTGTGAAATATCATGGAAGATCAGAAAGCATGTTTTCATGAGTTTTAAGGCTTGAAAAGTGAAGAAAAGATTAGTTGTGAAGGATTTCACACTTAGGGTTTGATTGGGGATTTAAAGAACTAAGAGCTAAAACAAGTGATCTCCATCGGTTATAGTAGAAAAAAATTAGAGATATCATCTTCATAAGGTGGTTGAGTGGGTTCTTAATCATCTTGGGGTTGTATCCTCCTTGTGGAGTTGGTGCTTCACAAAATTAGGGGTTGGTGCTCCTTATAGGGTTGTAGCTCTACTAAACTAGGGTTTGGTGCTCCTTGTGGGGTTGGTTCCTCACTAAATTTGAAACATATTAATAAAAATATTTTGATTCATTGGGTTTTATTCCCCTTGAGGGTTTCCAAATTATATATTATGTTGTTGTGTTGATACTATGTTTTATGGTTGTTTGCATCTTTGATATTTTATGGTGTGCACACATTAATCACTCGATATGTGAAGTTGTAGTTGATTGAAAAATATGAAATCTGATTTCATTTTTTATAAACATTTACTCATGGCCTCTTAGTCGATTGTTTTTCTAATAATTGGTATTAGAGGAGGTTATTTTGGATAAGTTTGACCACTTGAAAGGATATCCTTGAAGCAAAATATGGTGAACACCATAGTCATTAGAAAGGAACCAATGTTTGATGGTGTGAACTATGCATTTTGGAGATTGAGGATGAATTCCTATATCATGGCTCAAGGGTTTAATGTTTGTAATAATGTTGATCAACAATATACTCCACCTACCACCTCTCTAATAACTGAGGAGGAAAAGAGGGATTACACCAATAATTCAAAAGATTTTAATGCCATCATAAGTGTTATCTCATTTTTGAGTTTACGCCAAAATCGATAACCCTAAGAAATTTTTGAGCTGGTTTTCTAAAAATTACCTTTCAGAGAGATAATCGGGTTTTCGGGTTTCACAAGCAAGACAACATGTGTCTTGGATGCTTCATGTCGTGTGTTCCCCGAAACCCAAAACCCAAACCCGCATCAAGTAAGGCGAGTCGGGTTTCATGGATCTTCTAAGCATCGGAACATGCCTTCGTCAAAACATGCTTCATGTCGCATGTCTTCCGATCCCCGAAACCCGGTTTACTCCTTTGTTTCGAGTTTCGAGGCTATCAAACATCATGCTTCATGTCGATTGTTTCCCGCAACCCGAAACCCGAATTACTCTAAAAACCTTTGTGTCGGGTTTCTCGGATATCCCAAGCATGCTG
Source organism: Taxus wallichiana var. yunnanensis (assembly GCA_018340775.1). Taxonomy (NCBI): domain Eukaryota; kingdom Viridiplantae; phylum Streptophyta; class Pinopsida; order Cupressales; family Taxaceae; genus Taxus; species Taxus wallichiana. Next base: position 323,030,317 of record CM031241.1, on the reverse strand, counting down.
ACATGGCATTAATGCCGAGTTGTCGGGTAGTTGGCATGTGTCAACTGAAGTGTATTAAATGTGAATTTTCTTATATATATTTGATTTCCACGTCATTTTTACTAGACATACTTTTTACCTCGTGGATTTTCACGCATGCATCTTCGACCCCAAAACCCAAACTTGCCTCTGTGCCCGATTGCATTGCTCATTTTTTATCATTCCTTGTCCTGGTTGAAGGTATTTTTCTTCATTCTTTGTTTGTGGTTTTTGTGGATTAATTGTGTAAGGAATTCTTCCAAGTTTCTTATCAAGGTTTGTTGTGGGTTTTTTTATCTTTTCCTTTTTGGGGGTTGTTTTCAAATCAGGTTTATGTTTTAGGGTTTTCCCCTTTGGAATTAGCACTTTGTTTTATTCCCCAGAATGTTGTTATAATTAAAAATATGTTCGGGATATAAATGGTGAAGGAAAAACTTGCATGTTTCAACTCAACAAATACCCTATTCCCTCTTCTCGGGTTTCACAGGGTGCTTTGCAGTGTTCAAAACCCGCAGTATATCAGAAAATTTAAAGTGTCGGGTTTTCAAGTCTCCGGCATCCTCCCAGTGTGTCGGGTTATTTCAAGCCTCCGGCATCTCCAGTGTGTCGGGTTTTCCGAACTCCCTGACATCCTCCTCAGTGTGTCGGGTTTTTCCACCTTTCCGGCATCTCCAGTGGGTCGGGGTTTTCGCAGTGTTCAACATCTCCTGATCTCCGACACTCTCCTCCTTCGAAATCCCTCATGTCGGACCCTGGTCCATCACAAGAAAAGACTGAAAAGTTAGGGAGGATGAAATACAAATTCAGGAAGGTGGAGTCTCCATCCTATATTGACTGTAATTTCGACATCCGAGATACAGAGCTCGGAAACGTAGACATGGAGGATTTCTGGAATAGGGTCAAGAGCCCTTCTCAAACTCCATGGATGAAATCGATAGTCGACAGTGGCCTACCTCTTGCGGTAGGCTTCCCTATGTCCGCTCAGTGCCCCAAGTTCATCTTGGCCTGTGCTTCAAATTATGACTCTACTTCTCGTTCTGTGAAAAACCAGGCGGGAGAAGTTGTGATCAAATTGGATGGAGGTTACTTTGATGACCTTCTTAAGCTACCTAATTTTGAAGAATATGGAGATATGGATCTCAAGTCAGCCCAAAAAGCTTGGGACAATGATCAGGAGGATTGCATCAAGCACGTGAATAAGAAGTTCCTAATCAAAGCCAAACCGGCTGTTTCTAGGTTCCCAAGACTTGTTCCCAGAAGTGATTTCATTCAGGAAATCAACGATATCATTACTCTGTTGAGTCGGGTTTTTGGTTTCCCTGAATCAAATGTTTTCCAAGGATGGATGTACCAGTTCATGATCACTATTAAGAAGAATCAACAGGGAATTGATTGGGGTACTCTTATCAGTAACGAGATAGATTCTCAAATGACAACAATCCTGTCTATAGGAAAATTTTACATGTCCTCGTATGTCACCTATGCAGCGGCCGGTATGAGGAATTATCCGGGTTGGATACCAAGGGAAACAAGACAGTGGAACATGTTTATCAGTATTTCCCTCAGATGACAAGAAAAGGGTCTCAAGACCAATTCAGAAGGGTAAACGATGCCTTCTTTTATGAGAACATCTGCAGGTTAAGTCCCAAACTAAGGAAAACAAGAGTATCTGATGAAGCATGGGCTGAAGTTTCAAAATGGGGTTGTGTCTTCTTGCAATTTAAGAAGTTCACATATCTTCGAGTAGTCATGTACCCAGGGGATCCTTTCCATTTGCCCAGATATCCAGGGGACAAACTAATCTTGATGGAGTTGGTCAGGAAATTGTTGGATTTTCACAAGTTCCAACAGAGTAAACACAAGGCCGCCGTATCTTTCCCAATTTCTATTGGAAGGTATACTTGTCCAACAGTGGTGAAAGCCAAGAACGTTGTCCATGAGCTTCAAGATAAATTGAAGAAGCACATGAAGCCCCGAGACGGGTTTGATATTCGAGGAGTCCTCAGGGCATATGGAACTCTGCACCTGCACAGACCAAGCATAGAGGACATCTGGATTGATCTACGTGATGAGGTTACTATCCGAAGAAAATATCATATCAGATTAACACTCGATGAGATTCAAACACTTGATCTTGCTAACTTACGAGAGGGTACTAGCGATAATGAAAGTGTTCTGGACCTTTCCTATGATGGACTGAATGAAGATCAATATGTTTTCCCACCTATTGATTGGTCTATCAGTGAAAAAGCCTCCATTACAGATAGGTCAGCCCTGATTCTTGCACACACCAAAGCATGGCTCGCCTCTTGGGGAATGAGTTTTAAAGATGATAATTTTTCAAAGTTGGTTGCTTCAGAGGCAGGGCCCTCCAAAAAGGGAAAAGACAAAAGATCTTCTAAGGGACCTATAAAGGTCAAGTTTGTCAAGAAGAGAAGAGAACGAGAAATCTCTTCAATTATTTCTCCAGTTGAAATGGTGAATGTGCCAGAATCACCAACACCACCAGAAATAGGAGAAATTTCTTTGGAAGGAGAAGGAAGCCAGCCTCTGGTTTCACCATTTGTTGACTACCCAACTGAGGAGACCTTATCTCTTGCATCCCGAGCCTGGAGTCTGGATCTGCACTTCCTCCCTCATAACCACTTCTACCTCCTCATTCCCCATCGACTTCTTCAATCATGGCCAGCATTTTCTCTAGACTCTCACCCTCTCTGCTGGTACCAAAGTAATCACCAACACGCCCCCTCCTGTGCCTCTTTTTATTAAATTTTCTACCACATTAGTAACTGTCCCCACTTCACCATTGGATCCCTCTCCTCTTGAGAGTATGATACCAACTTCTACAATAGTGATAACTCCTCCGACATGCCTCAATGGCTACTCGAGCAAACTTCGAGGAAGAGGAAGGTGATTGTACCCATACCAGCCTTTGATTTTAGCTCACTCAAGGCCTTTACTGCTAAATCAGCCAAGAAACCCAAAATAGTTTCAAGGGTTTTGGTGGACGCTTCAGGGCATAAGTTTGCAGAGATCGCCACTCCTACGACTGACAAAACCAAAGAGGACATAACAGCCTCTGACTATCAGATAACCAGGGTGGCTCTAGGAGAGGTGACAACGGAAGGAGCACAACAAGATGCACGGGATGCCACAAACGTGTTGTGCCAGAAGTTGAAAGAAACAAAAGACAGCAGAGATGAGCTTAAAGGAAAGGTGGAGCAGTTGACTGAGGTTTTGCTTAAGCTCTCAAAACCCCTTGAATCCATACCATCTTCCTCTGTCCCTGTCGGATTCGATTTCTCATCAGTGCCTACAATTGAGAAGATTAATAAAAAAGGAAGGGTGGTCGATGAATGGATCCAAAGGCTGCTCCAACAGGGGAAGGAAGTGATTCAAGACACCGTGGAAGTCTATCAATCTTTGGGAATATTGAAAGTGATGGAGAAAAGATGGAAGATGATTTCTCCCAAGAAATTGGACACCTTGATTTGAATTTCGAAGCTCTCCAGGCGTTAAAGCAAATGCCATCACGCCTCTTGGTAGAAGAAGGCATCATCCCACATACGAATAAGCATTTTTAGCTGACTAAAGCTATCAGGTTCAGGGTGAAGATTCTCAACGAAGCCTGTGGTAAATTGAGAGAATCAAGAGATCAGTTGATCGATGGAAAGAGTGACCTGGAAGAAGAACTGTTAAAAATATGTGCAAAAGTGTCAGTTGGAAACTCAGGCATCCTATCAGCCGATGATCTTTTCAAACAAATCCAAGAATCTATTCAGCATGAACCAACTCATGGATTTGGTATTGAAATCATCGACAGGTTTGTAAAGATTGAACATTCTTTGGAGGCCTTGAGAAATCTCAACAAAAGATTGAAAAACCTTCCCAGTAGTGCCAGTGACACTCACAAAAGATGTGAAGTCTTGAGTGATCATTCCACTGCGCCTGATGAAAATGAGATGCAAGGTATAATCCATAAGTTCCAAGAATTTCAGAACAAACAGGCTCAATTGGAGGAAGGGAAAGATGAGGAGGAAAAGGACGACGATTCAGACTGAGTCTTGATGTTTCATGTCATTTCAATCTTGAAATTGACATGTCTTTTTCATTTTTGTTTCATCACATAGGAAGCAAATTTTGACTTGGTCTCCTATGTGAGAGTCAAGCAAAATAGGACTCTCGTTAAAAGACTATTTTCTAGGATTTATCCTATTTTCTCTCTACTCTTTTCCATTATAAATTAGGGATGTGTGTACACTCTAAAGGGTCGAGATTTTTGAAATATTGGGAGCTATTGGGAAGAAGAAAAACTTTGTGTTTTCTTTTAATCATTTTGAAGAATAGGAGTTGATATTATTTTGCAAACTTTGTGTTGTGAGATATATGTTTCTTAAGACATTGTTCTTACATTCATAATCTTAAGGTATTCTTTGTTTAGCATCTTGGTGTTTCTAATCATTTCAGACATTATATTTATGATCTAAATCTTGTATTGTTATTTCATGCTCGTGTTTACTCGAAAGAAAATACGTTGCTCTCATTTGCCTTCCATTGTGCTTCTTTCATTGTAATAATTTCCTACCCAGTCCATTTACAAAAATAACATCTTCGCATCATGTGGATGTGGATTTTGGGATTCTATCCCAACCCCAATGGTTAGATTAGTGTGAATACTGTATATATTGTTTTTGCTATGTTTTAGATTAGTAATAACCAGGCAGCCTCACCTATCTTTGAGGAGGGATTTAATCCCATATAATGTGGTTGAACCTCATATTTTGGATTGACAAAATATCCAACCAATAGTTTTTGGCGACTCCGCTGGGGAATACAGATTTATAGTATAAAACTTATCCTCTTGGTGTCTGGCGACTTCGTATTTGCATTATTTTCAACAAGATCTCTTTCCTGGTTCAAACTGGCTGGAAAGTTCTTCACTCGGTCCCACCGATCCTCGGGTGAAATTGATCCACTCTTTGAGTTACTACAAAGGCACAATTTCAGTCTTTCCCCCAACAGCGTTATTTCTAACCGAACCAAAAGTTCTTCGCCTATTCGGAGAAACCGGATCCCTATAGAACGAGACGATCTCAGAACTTGCCATGCGTTGTTCTTGTCCGATACTCGGATCCCCATACACAATCTTGTCAGAAGGATGGTAGTACAACCTGTGCCCTAGGGCACAACTATTGGTCCTCTTTCTTTAACTCCACCATTGCACGAGTTACCACATGGATCACGTAAAAACATTCCCAAGTTCAATGGGGATGGGAAGAAACATCCTGATGAACACATTGCATCTTTCGTCAGTAGCATGCGGTGTCCTCGGAGTAGCCCACAAATATGTCTCTGTTTGACTCTTCGTTGAAACGCGCTGACTGCAAAGAAATTTGAATGGTTTTATCACCTTCCGAATGCATGCATCACAAACTAGGCTACCATGCGGACCAAATTCAAAGCACGTTTCAAACCAGCCGAAGATTCTCATGCTTTGTTAGCTCAACTTACCCATATGAAGAAGGAATCGCATGAACCCATGCGGGACTTCATGGCAAAGTTTAACAAGCTGATCCGGAAGATTCCGAGAAATAGTTGTACCTACTCCGGAAAACTAGAAATGCTTCTTCATTAATGCTCAGCCTCCTGATGTAAGATTTTTACTAAGAAGGTCGGCTATCCCAGATTTGGCCATCACTCAGTCAACAGCTATTGAAATAGAGGATGATCTCATTTTGGCCGGAAGGATCAGAAAAGATGTACCCAAACCTAAAAATCTAGGTTCTTCCCAAGGTAATACTGATCCTATGATTCAAAAAATGGCTAATGATTTGATTGCTTTAAAAAAGCAAATGTCTCAGCAGGTGAGCAATGTTCTATATCGGGATATCCCTAGATGGAATTTCAATAACAACAATGGTGCGCCTGCCAGAGATAGGCCACGGTTAACTCTTGCTCAACCGAGGCTAGCAATCAAAGCTCCTCCTGTTAACGTGGCAGTAGAAATAGTCGAATAAGAGGATGAACCAAAAGAACAAGATTCCCCCAAGGCTTTTGAAGCTTCAGGATATGATGATGAGTCTTATGACGAGTCGGCTGGCAACTCCAGCATTGGGTATTTGGAATACAAAGAAGATGAATGTGTGTCGGATGGTCAGTAATTTGCTATCTTCACTCGATCCCAATCTCAGAATCCAAGAAAACCTCTTGAAAACCCCAAGGAGAAGAACAAGGAACCTCCCATAGCCATAGTTAAGAGAGGTACTCCTATTTCAGCACAAACTGAAAGAGAAGTCACCAAAAAGGCAACTTCCCCTCATTCTCTTTCTCCTAAGGTTAGTGCCCCAGCTCAAGCTCATGTGATTAGAACTGAGCCTACCATCACCCCTTCTTATACTACTTTTGACATTATCGATCATGCAAAGAGAACCAAAATCCAAATGTCGGAAGTAGAATACCTTCAATCAAATCCTAAACAGTTCAAAAAACTTGCCAAATTCATCAGAAGTAAAGAAGTTGTTCCCCCACCTTCAAAAGGTTTCCTTCCAAATCCTACTCAACCCCCACCTCAGAAAAATCTGACATCTTCTTGTTCTTCGGGAAATATTGAACCATTTTATTTGTCTTTACTTATAAATGGGTTTAAACTCAGCAATTGCATCATCGACTCAGGGGCTTCAACAATGTTATGCCCACGAAAGTAGCTCATGCCCTTGGGCTTACTTTGACTAAGTCATATGGACGGTGTTACTCCATGGAAACCAAACAAGTTCCTTTGATTGGTCAAATCAAAGATGCACAGTTTGCATTCGTTGCCTTCCCAGAGAAGAGAGTGAAAATGACCATTCTAGTTGCTGACATCCCTGCAGCTTACGGTATCCTCTTGGGTAGAGGTTTTTGTAAAGATGTCGGAGGTGAGATTAATATGGATTGGACTAAGGCCAGGATTCCAGTCAATGGGGTTTATCATGTTCTCCACCCCGAACCTCAGGCGAGGTATTTGGTAACTAAATCAGATGATCCTAAAGCTCAAATTCTTTTCGAAGATGCTAGCTTTGGAAATTATTTCATGACTTCAGAGATACCGGCTGTGGATGTCAAGGAAGAAGATCCTAATGCTATTTGGACCCTTGAATTCGATGGTAGCTGCTCAACCACCGGATCGGGTGCTGGTGTAGTTCTTATATCTCCTAATTCTGAGATTTTCCCATCAGCTTACAAATTGCAATTTGATAATACTAATAACACGGCTGAATATGAAGCTCTGTTACTAGGATTAGAAATGGCCAGACAGAAGGGAATTCAAAATCTCAAGGTTCAAGGGGATGCGGAGCTGATTGTCAACCAGGTCAAGGGAATCTATCAGGTAAAAAATGATCGCTTGAGACATTACAGGAATAAAGTTTGGGATAATATAGAATGCTTTGATGCATTCTCCATTAAGGTAGTTTTGAGAGATTATAATGACAAGGCTGATTCTTTGGTTGTGTCTGCATCCCTCCTTCTCCCTCATCCCCAGTTCAAATAAGATACATACACCATTGAGATTGTGTACCATCCCAGTATCCCAGATAATGCGACTCACTGGCAAGTGTTCAATGACGATCAACAGGTGTTGGCTTTTCTAGAAAAGACTGACAATTTCAGTGAGCTATACTTTGAAGGTTCGGAATCAGCTTTCCATGAATCTATCTCAGATCCATATCAAGAGGTTGATGGTGAGTTTATTCAGCTTAAAGGAAACAAGATACCCAAAGGTATGGTTTCTCTGGAGGGTTTGTTCGACAAGCATGATCGTTTTATTCAAAACAAGAGACAAGTTGAAGGAGCTTCTTCCTCGGAAGTAGATCAAGTCAATCTAGGTTCATCTGATCAACCTCGGATGGTGAATATTGGGAAATGTTGTTCCCCTGAAGAGAAAGCAAAATTCACTTCACTCCTAAAGAGATACATGGATGTGTTAGCCTGGTCTTATGCAGATTTAAAATCCTTCAAGCCCAAAGATGTACAACACAGTATCCCTTTGAAGCCTGATGTGAAACCATACAGGCAGAAGCAAAGACATTACAACCCCAAGATCTCAGGGACTATCCTTGCAGAAATTCAGAAAATGTTAGATGCCAGAATTATTTTTCCAATCCATCACTCCACCTAGATTGCTAACATCGTCCCTGTCAGGAAGAAGAATGGCGAAATCCAAATTTGTGTTGACTTCTGGAACCTGAATCAGTCTTCGTTGAAGGACAACTATCCCTTGCCTATCATGGATCAGGTGTTACAAACTATTACTGGATCAGAAATGCTATCCATGCTCGATGGATTTTCAGGATATAATCAAGTTGAGGTAACTACGGAGGATCAACACAAGACGGCCTTCACAACCCCATGGGGTACCTTTGCTTATAGGAGGATGCCTTTCGGCTTGATCAATGCCGGAGCCACCTTTCAGAGAGCTATGGACTTGGCATTCAGAGACCTGATGGGCAAAGTCATAGTGGTATATTTAGATGACTTGACCGTTTTCTCTAAAAAACGGAGTGATCATTATGATCATTTAGAGCAAGTACTTTTGAGATGCAGGCATCACGGGATTTCATTAAATCCCAAGAAGTCCATGTTTGGAGTGACCGAAGGAAAGCTGCTGGGTCATATCGTGACTAAAGAAGGAACCAAAATCGACCCAGAGAGAGTAAAAGCCATTCAAATCCTTTCCCTACCCACAAGTAAAACTGGGGTTCATTCATTCTTCGGGAAGGTCAATTTCCTAAGAAGGTTCATACCTGATTTTGCTGATAAAACTAAGGATATCCTTGGGATGATGAAAGGAAAAGTCCCATTTCGATGGAGTACTGAAGGGAAGCTTGCTTTTGATGAAGTCAAAAGGGCAGTTGCTCGTGCTCCTATCCTAGTATGTCCAGATTTCAAAAAAGATTTCATCATGTACAGCTACGCCTCTGCTCACACAGTGTCGGCCATCCTGATGCAGAAAAATGGGGAGGGCATTGAAGCTCCCATCACTTTTATGAGCTGTCCATTGAAGGAACATGAGCTAAAAATGTCACAAATTGAAAAGCATGCTTATGCAGTGGTACGAGCGGTGAAACATTTTAGGTACTATGTGCGTTGAACTCCCATACCCTCGTTCTCGTTCCCGACACTGCCGTTAAATCCATTCGACTCAACAAGAACTGGGTAGCCAACGAGGTACCGGATAGCTAAAGTTCAGAGTACGACTTGGACATCAGACCTACCAAGTTGATACGAGGAAAGGGCATGTGCCAATTGATCACAAAAACCATCTTTCAAGTAGAATGTGGAAAACCGAAGATATTTCTTTGAGTTGCCCACGGTGCTTTTCGTGAGTACAACTGATGAATGGTACACAGACATTGCCTTCTTTCTGATGTATGGTGAATGCTCCCCACATTTAAGCCAAAAGGAGAAGAGGATAGTCAAGTTAAGATCTGCAAGATACCTCCTGTGGGATAACGGAATATACAAGAAAGGTATTGATGGTGTTTTCCTACTGTGTTGATAAATCACAACAGTTAAAGTTGTTAGAATCCTTCCATAGCCTAGCATGCGGAGGAAATTTCTCATCCTCTGTAACAGCTTATAAAATCCTGTGGGCTAGGTACTATTGGCCTACTCTTTTCTCGGGATTCAATCGAGTGGGTGTCCAAGTGTGAAGCTTGTCAACATTTCGTTGGTCGTCCCAAGCTAGCAGCTCTTCCCTTGAAGCCCGTAGTGATTGAAGAACCTTTTTCCAGTGGGGAATTGACTTCATTGGAATGTTGAATCCTGCTTCCAGTGCCAGACATAATTACGTGTTGACTACTATAGACTATTTTACCAAGTGGGTGGAAGCCGCACCAATCAAGCAAGCAACCTCAGAAGCTGTGTGCAAGTTCCTTAAAGAAAATATAATTGTCAGATTCCAGTGTACCTCACAAGATTGTAGCTGATAATGCCTCTAATTTCTCATCACATGAGTTGACAAAATTTTTCTATGGATTCGACATCACCCTGGCTCACTCATCTGATTATTATCCCCAAGGAAATGGGCAAGCTGAGTCCAGCAACAAGAACCTGGTTACCATAATTAGAAAGCTAGTAGATGAAAACCAGAGGACATGGCACAAAGCATTGTATGATGCGTTGTGGGCTGATCAAATTACCCCAAAGCGAGCTATAGGAATGTCTCCTTTCCAAGTGTTGTACGGGATTGATGCTGAAATTCCTATCTCAGTAGAATTGCCAGCCTTACAGTTGGCCAAAGCAGTCGAAGATGCGACTTTTCAAAATTCTATCGAGAAAAGGGTTATGTACCTAGCTAGGCTAGAGGAGGAACGGAGCAAGGTGGTTGATCGTATTGCAGACCATCAAAGCAAAGTAAAGAAAATTTTTGACAAGAAATCAAAGCAACGTCATTTCCAAATTGGAGACCTGGTGTTGCTTTGGGATAAGAGGAGAGAGCAGAAAGGAATGCACGGAAAGTTTGACTCTTTGTGGAAAGGACCTTTTAAGATTCATCAGCTGAGTGGTGAAAATAGTTTCCATCTATCATACCTTGATGGAGAGTTACTTCCTTTCCTTTCAGTGGTCAACATCTGAAGTTGTTCCATCATTAATGCAAGACGCTCTTTTGCATTGTACATACTTTATTTTATGTCATGTGTTTGCTTTTAGTTTTCTTTCTTTCCTTGTTTTGTTTTTCGGTTTTCTTCTTTTCTGACTCCGTAGCCCAATGGATAAAGCCAGAGATTCTGAGTTCTCTTCCTTTGATATCACAAAGAAAGTCCCCAACTAGAGCCAGTTGTTATCTCATTTTTGAGTTTACGCCAAAAATCAGATAACCCTAAGAAATTTTTGAGCTGGTTTTCTAAAAATTACCTTTCAGAGAGATAATCAGGTTTTCGGGTTTCACAAGCAAGACAACATGTGTCTTGGATGCTTCATGTCGTGTGTTCCCGAAACCAAACCCACATCAAGTAAGGTGAGTCGGGTTTGCGGATCTTCCAAGCATCGGAACATGCCTTCGTCAAAACATGCTTCATGTCGCATGTCTTCCGATCCCCGAAACCCGGTTTACTCCTTTGTTTCGGGTTTCCAAGGCTATCAAACATCATGCTTCATGTCGATTGTTTCCCACAACCCGAAACCTGAATTACTCTAAAAACCTTTGTGTTAGGTTTCGGATATCCCAAGCATGCTGACATGGCATTAATGCCGAGTTGTCGGGTAGTTGGCACGTGTCAACTGAAGTGTATTAAATGTGAATTTTCTTATATATATTCGGATTTCCACGTCATTTTTACCAGATGTACTTTTTACCTCGTGGATTTTCGCGCATGCATCTTCGACCCGAAACCCAAAACTCACCTCTGTGCCCGATTGCATTGCTTGTTTTTTATCATTCCTTGTCCTGGTTGAAGGTATTTTTCTTCATTATTTGTTTGTCTTTTTTGTGGATTAATTGTGTAAGGAATTCTTCCAAGTTTCTTATCAAGGTTTGTTGTGGGGTTTTTTATCTTTTCCATTTTGGGGGTTGTTTTCAAATCAAGTTTATGTTTTAGGGTTTTCCCCCTTTAGAATTAACACTTTTTTATTCCCGTAATGTTGTTATAATTAAAAATTATGTTCGGGATATAAATGGTGAAGGAAAAAATTACATGTTTCAACTCAATAAATACCCTATTCCCTCTTCTCGGGTTTCGCAGGGTGCTTTGCAGTGTTCAAAACCCGCAGTATATCGAAAAATTTAAAGTGTCGTGTTTTCTGAAGTCTCCGGCGTCCTCCCAGCGTGTCGGGTTATTTCAAGTCTCTGGCATCTCTAGTGTGTCGGTTTTTCGAACTCCACGACATCCTCCTCGGTGTCCAGTTTTCGAACTCCTTGACATCCTCCTCAGTGTGTCGGGTTTTTCCACCTTTCCGGCATCTCCAGTGGGTCGGGGTTTTCACAGTGTTCAACATCTCCTGATCTCCGAAACTCTCCTCCTTCGATTTCCTCATGTCGGACCCGGTCCATCACAAGAAAAGACGAAAAGTCGGGGAGGATGAAATACAAATTCGGGAAGGTGGAGTCTCTATCCTATATTGATGTAATTTCGACATCCGAGATACTGAGAGCTCGAAACGTAGACATGGAGGATTTACGGAATAGGGTCGAGCCCTTCTCAAACTCAATGGATGAAATCGATAGTCTCACGGTGGACTACCTCTTACGGTAGGCTTCCTATGTCCGCTCGGTGCCCGAGTTTATCTTGGCCTATGCTTCAAATTATGGCTCTGCTTCTCGTTCTGTGAAAAACCAAGTGGGAGAAGTTGTGATCAAATTGGACGGAGGTTACTTTGATGACCTTCTTAAGCTTCCTAATTTTGAAGAATATGGAGATATGGATCTCAAGTCAGCCCAAAAGCTTGGGACAATGATCAGGAGGATTGCATCAAGCATGTGAACAAGAAGTTCCTAATCAAAGCCAAACCGGCTATTTCCAGGTTCCCAAGACTTGTTCCCAGAAGTGATTTCATTCAGGAAATCAATGATATCATTACTCTGTTGAGTCAGGTTTTTGGTTTCCCTGAATCAAATGTTTTCCAAGGATGGATGTACCAGTTCATGATCACTATTAAGAAGAATCAACAGGGAATTGATTACGGTACTCTTATCGAATGAGATAGATTCTCAAATGACAACAAATCCTTTCTACAGAAAATTTTACATGTCCTCGTATGTCACCTATGCAGTGGCGTGTTATCCCGTAAAATTGACAAGGGCAATTTTACCGATAACCATACCAAAAATTTTGTTTCGATCCCTCGTTAGGGATCCCTTAAGTTTGGAACGTTGCAAAATCCCTTTTTTCGGGAAATATAGTTTTCCGAACTTAGTCATTTTTGGTCTTTTGGTTAGGCGCATGGAATTACTATGTAACATACAACTTTGGTGCGCCCCCTTTAAACCTTTGGCGCATGGTTTTTCATGTCAACACTCCTTTTGGTGTGCCTTGATATGTTGAGTCTTCCCTGCGTGCACCGTGGCGCATGCGCCTTCTTGTCAGCAACTCATTTGTTGCGCCTCTTTTCGGTGCGCCAAAGGCGCGCATAATCATGTGTCGACACCTCTTCCGGTGCGCAAAGGGCACGTGTAACACTGTGTTGTCATACGCTTTGGTGCGCCAAAGGGCGCATGCTTTTCTATGTCGACAGAGACTTTGGTGCGCCCTTTACAAAGTTGGTGGCGCATTTATTGCTAATTCATATATATATATATATATATATATATATATATATATATATATATGTTTGCGCCTGCAAATGTCATTATCTCCAGACGTAAAACACATGATTTCTATTCTCTGAGCCTGTCAGCACCTGCCCTGTCATTGTCAACGCGTTGTGGACCCGTGTGCACGTTTTTACTATTTATCCAGGTAAGAGGTTCTTATCTCTTTCGTGCGTTTTACGTTTTTGGTTCTTTGTGTGCTTGGTGGTCTGGTTTTAGTTTGGAAATATGGAAATGTTGATCTAGCCTCCCCCTTTTGCTGTCTATCCATATCCCTCCCCCTCTGTCCAGATCTGCTGGTAGGGGAAGTTGTTTGAAAGCATGGTTTTATTCCCTTTTGTTGAACCATTTTATTTCCCAAATAACCCTGCAAAAGAAGAGAGAGAAATGGAGAAAAAGAAGACTGTTTTTCCCTTTGGCGCATCGGCGCGTCCTGCAACATCAAAAATAGTTGCGCCCCTTTGGCGCATCTGTCCCCCTCGCAACATGAATAAAATCCGTGCCAATGGCACACCCATCACGCCTGTTGCATCAAGAACCTTTGCGCCCTCAAGGCGCGCCTCCTTCGCATGCTGCAAGCACTAGCCTTGCACCCTCCTTAGGCGCCTCAACCTTATTTGTTACATCACGTATACATGCGCCTCCTTGGCGCACCCTGCATTTGTGCAACATCAGCTTAATCCACGCTAAGTACTAAGTTTCGAAGGCGCAGGCACCTTCCTCATTGCAAAAACATCATGTTGTGTAAACCCTCATGCGCCGTGCCAAGTTGCCTTAGGCGCACGAGAAGTTCATGTAACACAAAAGATACATGCACCTTTAGTGTGCCCATTTCCCATGCAACATGAAAAATCTATGCGCCTTTGGCGCATCCTGTCCCTCTGTTACACCAAATCTCCATGCGCCCTTTACAAAAATGTACCCTGCAGTCTCTATGCGCCATGCGCCTTTGGCGCTGATTTAACCTTTGCAACACCTCTTTTCTGTGCGCCTTACCTATTTAGCCCTGTAAGCTGCAGTTTTCATGCGCCCTGCGCCCTGAGCCTCAAAATCACTAACTCTTTCTTCTGCTAACATTTCAATGGAAGATCAAATGGCTAATACAACCTTTTTGGATTGGGTCTCGCTTCTTCTTCGTGCAGATCAGCAACTGAGTTCGAAAGAACATATGTCTACATCAAGCAGGAGACCTACCAAGTCCAAAGGCAAGGCCAAACTTACAGAAGAAGAGATGAAATACAAGTATCGAGAGTCGAATGCTCGACTCCCGTGCCAAATGTGACCTAGACATCGAGACTCGGGTGGGTCACATTGATATGGAGGAATTCTGGGTCAGAACTCAGAAGGTGACTAGAAGTCCGTGGATGGACAAACTAATGGGCAGCACCCTACATTTTGCTGGAGGTATCCCAGTCAGCACCGTCAACAACGAATTCATGATGGTGGTCACCCGGTGCTATAACAAGGACACAAGGTGTGTCGTAAATGACAAGGGCGAGGTAGTCATTAACCTCACTGCCGCCATTTCAAAATAATACTCGGCATCCCTCATCATAGGCACTTTGTGGCTGTCAGCCGAGAGGATTGTATTAAGGCCTGGGATGATAAAAAAGATTACTGTATGCAACTGATGAACGAGGTCTATTTGAAAAATAAAAAGGTGGTGACCCGATGGCCTCAAACCATCCACCGCAGCGACTTCTTAGAGGAGCTCAGCGACACTATCACATTCCTGAGTAGAGTGTTTGGGCTTCCTGACGCCCACTTTTTCCATAAATGGATGCTGCGGTACTTGGAGACCATGAACAAGAACGTGCCCGATCAGCGCTTTTGCTGGGGAGAAATAATAAGCAGCACAATCTCTGAGCAGCTTCAACAATTTCTTACAACGGGAAGTTTCTACATGAACTCCTATGTTGTCTATGTTGCAGCGTCAGAGAGAGACTACCCAGGCCTGATACGAAGTGGAGTTTGGCCACAGGTCAAAATATATGAGTACTACCCAGAATTGAGGCTAGAGAATAGCATCTCCCAATTCACAAAGATTAACGATGTGTTTTTCTACCACATCATCTGCCTGTTGAGGCCAAATATGACTTACGGTCGTATGACCAAAAGCATAGTGGCAGCCACTGAGAAATGGGGGGCCTTGTTCACCCAATTTCCCACATTCACCTATCTAAGGGTGGCCAATTTCTTGGGAGAGCCAACCAGACTGCCGAGGTATGCTGGGCCCAAGCTGATTTTGCTGGAGCTGTCAAGACAGCTGATTACATATCACGAGAAGTGCCTCAAAAGAAAGAAGGGTGGAACTCCTTTCCCCCTCACAGTAGGCCGATATACATGCCTTACCCACCACAAGGCAAAAGATATGTTCGCAGAGCTGGAGCTGCTCAATTTGAGACATGATTTCCCGGCCAGGCCTACCTTCGACCCAAGGAATTATCTGCCAAGGGCAAAGCTTGATCCAATCCATGTCCCTCAGATCGAGGACATCTACATCGACATCATCCATGAGGTTGAGCTCAGGAGAAAAGATCATTCTCGCTTAGCCTTGGCAGAAATCATCCAATATGGGATAGCAATTGTCCCCAAAGGCTTCCAAACTACGGAAGATGAAATAGACCAAGTATATACTAACACGGATGGGGAAAATTGGGCTTTTCCGGCCATTGATCGAACCAAGGCACCTCAGACGATCGAGGAAAGGGTCAAGGAAACTCTGCGCAGGACAGAGCATTGGTGCCGGATGAACGGGTTAATCTACCTTGGGGTTGATTTCACAACCTCCCCACTGGGTAACGCACCTCCTCAATCCAAGCAAAGTAGCCTAAAGGCAAGGGCAAAGGCATAGAGGGTGAACCCAGCACCACTCAGGAAGAAGCTCCAGCAAGTCCTCCTTCCGCCGCACCCGAACAGGTTATAACTCTGGCTTCGCCAGAGAAAGAAGTAGAAGAGGATGTTCCAATAGGCCCATCCACTCAGGATGTCAGCATTACTACAACAACCGAGGTCCCTTCTATCCCTTCTTCTTCCCTTCCTTCCCCTCCTCGAGTGACTCAAGCAGCCATTCCTTTGGTCGTGTCCTCTCCCCCTTCTTCTACTCCTCCCCCCGCTTCTTCGTCTATCTTCTCTTCCCTTGCGGATCTTTCCTCCATTTCTTCCCTCATCTCTGAGCTCCCTTCCCTTCCTATGTCTTCCGCAACTGCAGTTTCCCTTCCTCCCGTGGACACTTCTTCGGCTATTCTCTCCATGCCGCCCCACGTGTCTCCACGTTTTTCCCCTCCACTACTGTAGCTGCCCCCTTTTCCATTTCCGGCCCTTCTCCCATAGGTCCAGCCTGGATCTCCCAGCAGCTAAGTCAGCAAAAGAGGAAAGTTCCCATCGCTCCGATGGACTTTTCTGTAATCCCATCTAAGGGAGCAAAGAAGCAGAAGCCCGTTACACGCTTCTCTCAAAGTGCTGCAGAGAGAGGGTTATGGAGATCGCGTACCCCAATCCCCTCAAGGAGAAAAAGGATCTGTCTCCGACAGATTTTACTATGACCCAAGTCACAATGGGGACATCTTCTGAAAGCCTTCAGGGGGAAGCCCTTTCTGTAGTTGACGCCCTCTGCAAGAAGCTTCAAGAGACAAAGGAAGAGAAAAGGCAATTGAAAGATCAAAACAAATATCTGCTCCAAGCCATATCGAAGAAGAGTGGAACATGCTAGATTGCAACACGAGACCTTCCAACAAATGTTTGACTATTGATCGAAGATCGGTTAAGTTCGGCATCTTCGGCCATCCGGGGCCCTCGACAAAATCATGTCCACTACGGACTACGGGTGGATCAGCTGGAATTTGTCTTAGAAAAGATTGACAAAGTAAAGGAAGAAGCCCTGGACGCGATGCATCAAATGGAACGGATCGTTCTTAACATGTCGCCAGGGTTACTTACTCCTTCCTTTACTTTAAGAAAAGCTGATGAGACCATTCAGGTCTTTAAAGAGATCATTTCTCAAGGCACGGGGCCAGAGGTCACTTTTGATGCAGAGTCTATCAACAACCTGCTGGCCTACCGAGACTTCATTGGGTTACTCATTGAGGTGGAAAAAGACTATTCCAAGTTCCCCGAGAAACTCACAGATGAGTGGGAAACTTGTGAGGTGATAAGTGATAGGCACAAGGATCCTTCCCAGGATCAGCTAGGGCCAATGATCAACAAGTTTATGGAATACCGCTCTCAATTCCATATCTCGTCACACCCGAGCAAAGAACAAAATCAGTCCACCCCTTTCGGCGCGGGATGACGATGACGAGTAGCTCCTTCTTCTTCTTCTTCTGTCTCTCTCTTCTTCGACTTTCTTTTTGGAAATATCTGGAGTATGTTGATACAAATGATGACATCATCCATGTTGCATCATGGGATGATGCCATCCATCAAGTTGTAAAAAGTCAACATAACTTTTAGATATTTTGTAAATATCTTTGTAGATAAGTTGTTGGCTCCTTTTTCCTTCTTTTCTCTTCTTCTTCTATAATTACCCCAATACTTGTTGTATTATGCATGAGTGAATATCTTTCAGATGAAACATAGAAGCTTGCGAGAAAAGACTTTGAGCTTTTTGTAATAGAAGGATAATTAATACAATATTTAGACTTTGTGCTGAATACCTGTGTTATGTGCAGTAGATCTTTCTTACGTCTGATCTATGTGTTTATTTCATTAAATCGTCGTTTTTTATTTTCATTTATTCATCATTAGTATTGCTTTGCTCGTTTATGCAAGTAGGTTTGGCTCTATTTACTACCAATCCCAAAACATAAACCTTCTGACCTTTCTGCTTTGGAATTCATTTCTTTTCTTCCTTCGGACCTGCTCTTTCTTTCTTCATCCTCTCTTCCTTTCCTTTCTTTTCACAAATGAGAAACACCCCTATTGGGATGAGATCCCAAACCCCGAAGGTAGAATTTTTGAGACTTGCATAGATTCCTACTTTGGTAGAATAGAAATAAACCAGTTTCACTTTCTTTGACTCAAAGAGGGCTATGCCACACACTGCTGTTAGCTCATTTATTCATAGATCTACCCAAGCGATGATTTTCGGACCAATAGGCCGGTATGAGGAACTATCCCGGGTTGGACACCAAGGGAAACAAGACAGTGGAACATGTTTATCAGTATTTCCCTCAGCTGACAAGAAAAGGGTCTCAAGACCAATTCAGAAGGGTAAATGATGCCTTCTTTTATGAGAACATCTGCAGGTTAAGTCCCGAACTGAGGAAAACAAGAGTATCTGATGAAGCATGGGCTGAAGTTTCAAAATGGGGTTGTGTCTTCTTGCAATTTAAGAAGTTCACATATCTTCGAGTAGTCATGTACCCAAGGGATCCTTTCCGTTTGCCCAGATATCCAGGGGACAAACTAATCTTGATGGAGTTGGTCAGGCAATTGTTGGATTTTCACAAGTTCCAACAGAGTAAACACAAGGCTGTCGTATCTTTCCCAATTTCTATTGGAAGGTATACTTTTCCAATAGTGGTGAAAGCCAAGAACGTTTTCCATGAGCTTCAAGATAAATTGAAGAAGCACATGAAGCCCCAAGACGGGTTTTCTATTCAAGGAGTCCTCAAGGCATATGGAACTCTGTACCTACACGTACCAAGCATACGGGACATCCTGGATTGATCTATGTGATGAGGTTGTTGTCTGAAGAAAAGATCATAGCAGATTGACACTCGATGAGATTCAAACACTTGATCTTGCTAACTTACAGAGGGTACTAGTGATAATGAAAGTGTTCTGGACCTTTCCTATGATGGACTGAATGAAGATCAATATGTTTTCCCACCTATTGATTGATCTATCAGTGAAAAAGCCTCCATTATGGATAGGTCAACCTTGATTCTTGCACGCACCAAAGCATGGCTTGCCTCTTGGGGAATGAGTTTTAAAGATGATAATTTTTCAAAGTTGGTTGCTTCAGAGGCGGGGCCCTCCAAAAAGGGAAAAGACAAAAGATCTTCTAAGGGGCCTATAAAGGTCAAGTTTGTCAAGAAGAGAAGAGAACAAGAAATCTCTTCAATTATTTCTCCAGTTGAAATGGTGAATGTGCCAGAATCACCAACACCACTAGAAATAGGAGAAATTTCTTTGGAAGGAGAAGGAAGCCAACCTCTGGTTTCACCATTTGTTGATTTGCCAAACCGAGGAGACCTTATCTCTTACATCCCAGGCCTTGGAGTCTGGATCTGTGCTTCCTCCCTCACAACCACTTCTACCTCCTCATTCCCCATCAACTTCTTCAATCATGGCCAACATTTTCTCGGACTCTCACCCTCTCTCTGTGTCTTACGACCCCTTGTGACCCGCATCTCATCTCGATCTAACCTCATCACCTAAACCTTACACAATTATTTATTAATTACCTTATAATTGATAAATCCACATCACCTTACCCGCCACCTCACTTTGCCACCTCATCATGACCTAGCCCTAACCCTAAACTAACCTAATTAAGACCCATGACTTGGTCTAGACTCACATCCATAACTAATGCCTCCTTACTTACACCCAAAGCCGACCTTCTAGCCACTTGACCAAGCCCATGGCTGATCTCTCGGGAGAAAGCGGGGAAGGTGGGCTATTTTACTAAAAATAGCCTACTTTTTCCTTCACCGATGCGGTTCTACTCGACCGCCGTCGGTTACGCAACCGCCATCGGTTCCCCTGTAAATGGGCTCCCCAAACCAAAACAATGGATCGAAATTTCATTTGGGAGATCGGTCGAATGATTTTGGAAACAACGAGAGATCATTGGGAGCGAAAAAGCGAGTCAGATCTTCACTTAACCAAGCGAGAGACGAGTGAAGAAACCGAGAAGTGCTTGCGGTAGAGGATATCAACTTGCATCTTCGCCAAAACCGAGTAAGTCATATCTTGCATGTCCTCTGTTATAACATTTCTTATGCTCTTTGAATCAGTCCTCCTAAATCCGTTCGAACCCACTACCCAAGATCCCATTGCATCTAGTTGTCATTCTTTTACCCCTCATCATCTCATTTCCTAATATCATCCATAAACCAACCTTACAAAACACCAGAAACACAAAACCCCATCCAGAAACAATCAACCTACGGTTAGGTCCTAGACCCACCGGCTAGCGATGCGGTTTCGGTTACAGTAACCGGTATCGGTTACCACGTTCTATAACAGAAACCTTGAGCCTTCTCCTACTAGTTTCAACCAAGTAATCTAATTGATATTTTGCGAGTCTTTTGTGTTAATTCATATTAGAGAGGCTGACCACCTTCGAAAGGAAGTTTTATATTTCTGGGCCCAGGCGATTTCCTCATTTATTGTTTAATCAAAATCTTGTGGTCTTGTGTTCTTATTTGCGGGTAGTCCTTCCAAGACAAAAGGAGTTCTCGCATGATCAACGATCTTTCTCTATGGTACGCGCACACCATCTCGACATTCTACGGGTATTCCTCCTAACCCTAACCTTATATGTTTCTAAAAGGAATGAAAGGATAGAAACGACTCTATTCCCAGTGAAACATTCAAGCGAAACATTTTGCACGCCAGGTGGGACCCATTTTGGGTTTCTTTCTCTTGCTTATTTTCATTTTAGGAAGCATACTTGCTTTGTTCTTGCTTTTGTTATATATTTCGTAAAGAATTTGTCTTGCTTTCCTAGTTTCGCATTAGTGAAAGTCATCTCTCTTGCTTCATCGAACATAATTTTCGATTTGGGTTTAAAACACATGCATTGCATTCCTTGTTTGTTGTTTTGATTCTAGTGAACATAGATTAAGTAACAAGTCGTACACGTGGGGGTGATATCCACGGTATTGACAGGAAATTAACCCTAGTTTCACTGCACAACACATACCGAATCACTTCACAATTAACACAACAGCTCAAACATCCCCCCTTTTCCGCGGTATTCCTCCGCCCGATTGAGGTAACCTTATAAGCCAAAACAAACTTGACATTTCCCCTAGGTCTTGTTGTTTAGGATTCTGACATCATCTTACGTCTAAAGGCATAAGCCCACGATAACTAAAATTAACCCTAGGGTTAGTCTCTGGATTTGCGTGTGCATCTTGCTTGTTTTCAAATTCTGTTTTCTCTGTCATACTTTGTCTTCTGTGATCAATAAGTTGACAAATATACTAAACGTTGTTAAAAATCAAATTAGCAGCCTTTTATATCTTCTTATCCTAGACTTTTGACACGGCATCGGTTAAGCGGACCCGTCGTCTGCTCTCTGGCCGACACGGTTATTAAGACCGATATCGGTTCTTGTCTTCATTTAGCCCTCGACAAACCAGTGACTTGCCAAATTCATCATTTACGAGGTTGTTTTTGTTCTTGATAGATTGAAACTTTCCTGTGTGTTCTTGTCCATGGTTGTCATCACTCGGAAGCAAGCCGCCGCCATGGTTTCACATGCCTGCTCTGTGTCTTTGCCTGAATCACCCCCTTCACATTCTATAGGGAACCCTACGGACACCAGTGAGATCCCCCAAATTCCTGTAGGAGACAAGGACTTTGCCAAATTTCTGGATGCTAATCCCAGTATTTGTCTGATACTATTTGTCTCATGCCCCACGACCGTACGCTTTGATGGTCGGCTCCTTGTTGGCATGCCTATTAGTATAGCTGCTCATTTAGCTCCCACTCCTCCTGATGATAACACCGCCTTACTTCTGCATCTCTAGCCCCGTCTCCCGATCCAAGCGGCTTAGAGGTTCATACGACCCGATTAGCTTTCCTTTGGTTAATCTTGGACCCCACGTATCGTTACCACCAAGCTGCCCCTACCTCATCTCTCTTTCGAGACCACTCCATTCATGACTTGCTCTCTGCCACCTATTCACACGAGCTTTCCTTCTCAAGCTCGCCTACCTTTTCATTCCCATACACGTATCCGGTAACCTCAACACCTTATATGGGACATCCTATTACTGTTGCTCCAACATACTCATCCTCCATACCTTATCAACACTTAGCCCCACCATTGTCAGTGGAAGCCCTTGGTCGACTTGCCTCCGTTTACCACAACCGCACCATCATCTCATCCAACCACAGATTTCATCAAACAAATGATGGACAAAATGCAAAACCTGGAGGCTTCGGTTTCGGGAAGTCGTAGCGCCTTGACATACGAACAAGTTTGTCGGGAGCCTATTCACCCTCTTGTTCCCCTTCATTCATATCCTCCTCAATGGGAGTTGCCAAAATTTACTCGTTTTAATAGTAAAGAGGATCCTCAACAACACTTGCGATCATTTAGACATGCTTGTTATTTGATTGCCCATGATGACGCCTTGTTACTCCGCACCTTCCCCATGTCCTTATCAGGACCCGCCTTGGAGTGGTACAGTGCTTTAACCCAGCACTCGATCTTCTCTTTTAACCAACTAGCCCAATCTTTCTTGGATCATTTCTCCATTAACATTGCCAAGAAAGTATCTATCACCGACCTTTATGCCATCGACACGATTGAAGGCGAATCTATCATGATTTCGTGGGACGATGGCGCGGCCTTATCAACCAACTTACATATGCCTTGCCTCAAGCTGAACTTATCGAACTTTTCACGCGGGCATGTGCTAAGCACATTTCTCCTACTCTTCAAATTCAAACTTTCCGCACATTCGACGAGGCCTTTACCATGGCTCGGAAACTAGAAAGTCGAGCCTTAGAAGAAGAGAAATTGCGGTTGCGTAACAAAAACCCCAATTTCGAACTCAGATTCTACCAACAAGCCAAACACCACCACTCCTCACGCGTCCACTTCTTCTAAATCAAAAGGAGCTGTCCACGCGGTGATGGTCAAATCTCAACCACCATCAATACCCATGAAAACCACTTATAAGTATAAAGCGAGAACCCATCAACTACACTCCTTGGGAGAAACATATGGTGTGATATTGGAAAATTGCTCAAAGTGGAGCCATTACCTTGCCCCCTGTTAAACCTCATTCTGGGTTTGACTCCACTCGCGCCATACCTTCTGAGTACAAAGAAAATGACTTTTGTAACTTTCACGCGTAAAAGGACATAGTCATGAAAGCTGCAAGATGTTGAAAAACATAGTGCGAGGAAATGGTTGATGCGGGGATATAGCCCTCGATAATCCTAACGCCCCTGTAACCGAAATCTGAAAATTTTCAACAAGCCATTCCCGAATCACTCGTCCAAGCGATAACGTAAACCAAGATATCTTAGCCGAGGAGAGTGTTCATGAGATCCATGAGTCTTCGATTCTCGGCCAAAAGCCTCTATTGAAAAATTTTGAATCAAGCCTCTCCACCAACACACGGGAGTCGAACCTCCTTCACCACCATCAAGCCAAAGTGAAATCATTCCTTTACCCATAAAAGAGTTAAGCGCCGGACTTCTCTTCTCATCGATGAGTCTTCTTACACCACATCCCTCTGGTGTGAGCGGATGTTATCTAATTTATCTATTTCCCAAACGTCCCCTTCTACCGCTCTTGCTTTGCACTGAGAGGAAGGCTCGCCACTCCTTTTGACATCCTTAGGCGAGAAATCTCTTACACCGACATCACCACATTCTTTAAACATGACAGATCCCCTCAAACACGCCCTCCTACCTATTAGTCCCTCATCGCCTAAATCTTTTCAGCGACCGGTTGACCTCTTAACATCTATTGATACAGTGCCTCATCTACCTCTGTGTCACACCCACGGTGGTGGAATCACAACCCGTCGTTCTTCCGTACAAAAGTTCATATTCACACGTGAGGAATTTGTCATTCCACGAGAAGATAGCAGGCCCTATGGGAGCGTTTGAGTACCCCTTTTTCTACTCAAATGCAAATGGTGATCTGATGTCTCCACCATATACCCGAAGTGTTTACGAAGCTTAAAATGCCCCTGTTCTCACCTTCACCCCCTCACCTCTACCAAATGCCCGTCCACTTCTATCAACTTAACCGAGATCTTCCCTACGCTTGGGACCTCACGATGCCTAGTCTAACGCACCCGCTAAGCGACTCGATCTATCCAAAAATAAATCCGTCCCGCCACCTAGGAGACAAACTCAATCCGTGCCCCTATCACAATCAAAACCATCATCGTCATACCTACCTTCCATATTGGGACCCCATCCCTCTACCTTACATCAATATATCATACCTCCTGCGTTTTCTTCAAAACAACCTCGCCTTCCGCACCCATCTGAAATTCGAGGTATATAACACACGTCACTCGCGTATCTGTCCACCTATCAACCCTAAACAAATTCCATCATCAAAGATTTGTTTTCGGTCACTCCTATTTCCCAGTGGTTGTTTTACGATACCACATCATCTGTGGCCTCATCATCAACATAACCTGCGCCAAAGAAATCACGTTTAGTGAAAACCACGTATCAACACCCCTCGGCTAAACCACCACCCGTGCGAACCAACCACGCCCAAACATTACCAAAACCCGCCTGACCAATACCCTCATCCTCTTCCGATTTTGACCCACTCAAAGGATCTTACGCCAAAATCCTTGCTATGTTGGTGGAGAATGCGACCATTTCCCTACCTCCACTTAGACCTTATGACCCGTCTAAACCCCGACCTATGGGTTACGATGAGTCTAAAATCTGCGCTATCATCACGCACACGGGACATGATGTGGAGGGATGCAAAGCTCTAAAAACCATCCTTCGTCGAGTCACCTCTCCCGGATAGAAAGATTAAGAAAGACAACTTACGAAGGGAGAGACCTTTAGTTTCCATTCCCTCTCTATACCATCTGTCCCCGCCTCACCAAGATCTATCATTATTACTGACCCCACCTCTTGAAGACCATGAGTTATCCCGACCATCTTCCTCATCTCGGGTCTACGAGATTAATATGATTAGTGTCGCATTACTCGAGGCGAGAAAAACAATGGGAAAGAAAAAGAAAACACACTGCGGCATCTCTTTCTCCGTCGAACATCCGATTGCACCACCACCTAAAGTGGTCATTCGCGGACCCACCTATCCGTCTCTAATGGCATTGCCCACCGAAATATGATTAAACGGCTTCACCGATCCGTAAAAATGACCTTTGTATGATCTCATTGGACTTGAATCTCATCGACAAGCTCTCGTTGAGATCCTTGAGGATAGAGGTTTTACCTAATGAAACCCTTCCTGTCGCCTCCATTCTAACACCCGATCACGTTGCTTCTCTCACCAAACAACCCCTTTGCCCCAACCACTTTGTCTCTGTACAACAAGAAGCTGCTTGATCGGTTTCTCAGAAGACGAAATTGTTGACTTTAGTGCTGAAGATCCGACGACCTGCTCTTTTCATCTCGGCTTACATCCGGGACATTCGGGTGCGTCGTGTTATGATTGCGAGGGTCTTAGCCTAAACATCATCTCTTGAAAGCCTTCCAACAAATGAATATCCCTTCTAGTTGCATGTGTGTGCGACCCCATCATGTTGCGGTCATTCAATGACGCTATTACTTCTACCTTAGGCACCGTGATCCTCAACATTCGGGTAGGACCACGTACTTTACCCGAACTCTTCTATGTCTTGGAGGAGAGTTCGATATAATATATTCTTTGGGTCGTCCTTGGATCCGAGCCATGGGATGCGTTCCTCAACATTACATAGATGCATAAAATTTGAGTACGAGGGAAGTCTACACCGTAAAGCTGACCCTCCCCCTTTAAAACCTGCGATATGTTATACCGCCCTAACGATGTGCTTATACCAATCAAGACACCCATAAATTCAACCTGACCATCCTCTTGAATGTACCTCAACCATCCACCTCAACCGCGCCTACGCCTTGGTGATGAAACCACCATCGCAAAAACCACTTCCCTTCCCATGCTAACATTCCAACCTCAGACCCCTTAGTAGATTTTTTAGCGCCTTACTGCTGGGAGTACCGCCTATATAACGTTAGTTCTTTCCTACCTACCCGCGGGAGTACGGAAAATTACATGCACATCCCACCTACGGACCGTCGCGTGGGGAGGTAATCTCTTACGGACCACCCCATTGCCGCACTAACCTAACGTATGGGGGTGTTGGCGCATCCTCCATTACCCCTGAACCTCCTCTTGGTGTGGTTCCCTTCGATCCGATTTTCAATACTTGACAAATCGTCGTTTCATCCCTCACCTTCTTGACTCATTTGTGCGTGGAAGGCTTTGGTTTTGGCCTTTACGAACAAGGCCGACATACACTCATTCCGTGACTACCCGTAAACATAATGATCGTAGTGGTCTCGGTTTTCCGAAACACCTACACAGGAGACACCTCCTGTCAGCTGTATCTGGAAGAAGAAGACGTCGCCCCTACCAAACCATCATCACCCACTTTGCCATCATCACCCACAGAATCTATAGACCCTGAATCCATCCCTCCTAACTTTTTTTTTCATAAATGCTATCTTCATAGGTCCTCTCACTTATCAACGCGATAATGAGGACCCATCTTCTCTTCCCATACTGTATCCAGACATGATCGAAGAGGATTCGCCTTTGATTAATGTTGTTGAATGCCAGGATGATGACTCCATCCTCACTTACCTTGGCGCGGATGATTCTTATATTCAACGAGCCTTACCATCTGAAACCCAAACCATCTTTGAGCAGAATCTACCATAGAAATCAACATCCACACGGAGGAGGATCCTCACATTGTGAAGATTGGACAATCCCTTAACACATCGAGAACAAGCCGCCTTTACTACCTTTCTCCGTGCTCATGACCAAGCTTTCGCATGGTCTTACGTTGACATGCGGGAATTGATCCTACCATTGCCGTCCATAACATCACCCTAAACCCCGATTCCAAACCAGTCAAGCGAGAAATTGAGAAAAATGCATCCACGCATTGCTCTCTTGGTCAAAGAGGAGCTCAATGACTCCT
Source organism: Taxus wallichiana var. yunnanensis (assembly GCA_018340775.1). Taxonomy (NCBI): domain Eukaryota; kingdom Viridiplantae; phylum Streptophyta; class Pinopsida; order Cupressales; family Taxaceae; genus Taxus; species Taxus wallichiana. Next base: position 323,003,122 of record CM031241.1, on the reverse strand, counting down.
TTCTGTTTCCTTCATCTTGCCTATTGACTATCCTCGATGGATTTCTAACATCGTACACATCACTAAAGTGCGGGGGACTTCGGATATGCCGCAGATTTCGGGATCTTAACCTCGCTTGCCCTAAGGATGACTTCCCCTTACCTAGCATTGACCAACTTGTTGATCTAGCTGCGAGTCATGAGATGCTCTCTCTCATGGATGGCTTTTCGAGGATCTGACCAAATTTTGGTTGCCTGCCCGATCAACACAAAAGCGCCTTCATAACTCCTTGGGAACCTTACATTATCGTGTCATGCCATTTGGCCTTAAGAATCTTTGGTGCTACCTATCGGCGGGCTATGACCTACATTTTCATGACATTATGCACACTATCCTTGAAGATTATGTCGACGATCTTCTTGGCAAGTCTAAACATCGTAGTGAACATCTCGATGTTTTAACCATTATTTTTGATGCTTTGTTACAATATTACATCGCCTTGACCAAAGAAATGTGTCTTTGGTGTTCTTTGAGAAAACTTCTTGGCTTTATCGTCTCTTTGCGTGGTGGCATTGAGGTCGATCCATCTAAAGTCAAAGCTATCCTAGAAATGCCCCCACCCAAAAATCTCAAACAATTGCGTAGTTTACAAGGTAAGCTCGATCTATCCGACGTTTCATCTCCCGACTCTCGGATCGGTGTCGACCTTTTCATCACCTTCTTAAAAAGGACATTGCCTTTGATGGGTGAGGAGTGTCACCAAGCCTTGAAGCTCTCAAATCCTATCTCTTGCGACCACCGTGCTTATCCCACCCCGGGACGACCGCCCTTTCTACCTTTATCTTTCCGCCCCGACCATCTTATAGGTCTTTATGCTCGCACATCGGGATTCGACACGGCGAGAACAGCCGTTTATTATATAAGTCGTACCCTCGTGGATTATGAGACTAGGTATACACATGTAGAAAAATTGTGCCTTGCTCTATCATTTGTAGCCACCAAACTCGACATTACCTCTGAATCACAAAACTTTTGTCATCACCAACACGAGACCCCATTCATTATATGTACGCCAAACCGCATCTAAACCAACGTATCGCTCGATGGCTTATGCTCCTCGCTGACCTTGACCTTGAATTTGTACAACAGAAGTCAATCAAAGGACAAACTCTTGCAGACCAACTTGCGGAGGCCCCTTTACCTAGGGAACAATTTACCAATTTTACCTTCCCCGACGAACTCATCGCCACTCTTTCACTCCGGGAAGAGTTGTATCAAATGACCCTCTTCTTGATGGATCTAAATGCAGTAGCGTGGCGGAGGAGCGGCGTTGTTCTCATTCCTCTCGGCCATTTGAACCTATGCCTCTTTCATTCGGCTTGATTTCCCTTGCACTAATAATACAGCGGAATACGAGGCCCTTGTTGCAGGTCTCAGTTGCGTTACACTTAGGCATCAAATCTATCAACATTTTTGGCGACTCTCGATTGGTAGTCAATCAAGTTATGGGCGTCTACCAATGCAAAAATGAGGAACTTCAAAAATACAAACACTACGTGGATTCACTTTAGCCTTATTTACTCACTATTCTATCTGAACCATTCCACGCTCCACTAACAAATTTGCGGACACTATGGCTTGCTTAGCCTCGCAAATTCCGCCGCCTGTTGACTCTACGAATTATTCGTCATGGTCCAACAACTTTTTGTCCCATCTATTCAACCCGGTAGTTTGTACGATAAATACTGTGTCTACTAGTTCGCGAGGATACAGTACCACCAATTTCACGACTACCTTACAATCTCTGTCCTCCCCACGACCTTACTAGTAGCAATGAAACGTGCTTTTCTTAAAAGTGTTTCGCGTTATGTTGTCATGGGGGACTCCTCTATAAACGTGGCTTTGATGGCATCCTCCTTCCATTTTGTCTAGCGGCGCGGAGGCCACTCATACCATCCAGCGAGGTCCATGACGGTATTTGTGGTGGACATTTTAGCGGCCTTGCCGTGGCCAAAGCGAATCCTTCGCCTTGGTTATTATTGGCCTACTCTCGATAACAAGCTGCTACGAATATGTTAAGCGTTGTGTTATGTGTCGACAACATGCCAACCTTGACATACTCCTAGCCACCCGCTCGGGTCGCTCGAGATCTTTGGCCCTTCTCACGATGGGGTTTAGACCTTATTGGTGAGATTCACCGACCTCTTCACAAGCGTCACCGTTGGATAATCACAGCATGACCGAATATTACACAAAATGGGTGGAGGCTATTCCACTCATTTCAATCAAAAAAAAGAAAAAATTGTCGAGTTCATTAACCACCACATTATACATCGTTTTGGTGTTCCTCATCGCTTTACGATAACGAGATAATGGAAAATCTTTAAAAACAAGTTGTTGCAAGACCTTTGCGACAACTTTGGTATCAAACTTAGCTTCTCATCACCCTACTATCCACAAGCCAATGGGCAAGCCGAGTCCTCTAATAAAACACTAACCAAAATCCTCATGAAAGTTGTCGATGAATCGGAAGAAATTGGCACGATCACATCCCCTTTGCCCTTTGGGCTTATCGCACTAGTATTCGTACCTCCACTAATGCCACACCTTTTTCTTTGGTATACGGTGCAGAGGCTGTTTTGCCTCTCGAAATACAAATACCCTCCCTTAGAATATCTCTTGGGATATTCTCACCAGCGATGATTTCCGCCAAGAGCGGTTAGCCCAATTGGAGCTTCTTGTGAACGCCGTCTTACTGACTCTTGATCACCTTCAAATCTATCAAAAACGCATTAAACGTGCTTATGATAAGCGACTTCATGAGCGTACCTTTAAGGTTGGTGATCTTGTCCTCAAAGAGAATCAACATGTAACCAAACTAGAAAAGAGCAAGCGTGGAAAATTTGCTCCCGATTGGATTGGGCCTTATATAATCACTCACACCTATGGATCGGTACTTATCGTTTAGCTTCAGCTTAATGGTAAACCTGAGCTGAGCCCCTTAATGCCTTGCATCTTCGACCATTCTATTGTTGAAATTAGTGTTATATCACTTCTTATCCGCCCTCTTGCTCGTCCCTTGAGCTCCCATACCACCACATGCACTTGTTTCCTACATCTCGAAATAAAATCAAGCTCACCTCTCACCTCCCTTAACGATGCCTTCCCTTTTTAGTCTAGTCCATGACTTCAACGTATTAAAATAAGCCGTATTCTTATGGGATTTTCTTGAGTCAAACTTCCTACAAACCTAGATGCTTCACGTCAAAAGAACATCTAGTCATCTAAATTAAATATAAATTGCTCCCTCGCTCCCTCGAAGGGACAGCTATATGCCAAAAACTATTGATGCTATTATATATATATATTTGCTCCCTCGAAGGACAGCTATGCATTTAAATCATATCTGCTACTATAAATAATTTGCTCCCTCGAAGGACAGCTATACACGAGTCGACCTTTATCGGAAGCTTCTCGCATTGATAGCTTCGTGAAGACCTCAAGAATAAACAATCAATATCCCTTGTAGACTTCCCGCATCGATCGGTCTACATTGATAAAATAAAAGCCTCATTCAAAAGAACTTTTGAGTCATGGACTTGTCTATTTAGGGTAGGTTCTCTTTCGTCAGAACACTCACTTTGTAATAAGTTCTCGTACCTCGGCTATACCATCCACCTCACCTCACCATTTGTTTTGACTCGAGGGACGTAATGTACACTCGATATATTGTGATCACACAACTCTTTTCACCTATTGACTTCTCGTCATGCACGGTACTTAGGGCTCAAGCTCGTTCTACGTTGTGTGGTTTGTTTAGCTCTTTCACCTACGGAGCACTCTTTCTGCTTTGCCTCGCATCTAGGATTGTGTGTTGACCTTAATCGGGACATGGTTCCCTTACCACTTGGGTAGGCTAACTTTCGCTTCCCTTATACCTTTTACAACATCACCAATTCATTACCAACACCATCAACCTTACCTTTACCAATCTTAATATAATTTTTACCAACCAACCAATTGCCTAAACCGTACCAAATTGCTAAATTCGCCTCTCCACGATCCTAAGGAGAACTACATCGATCGAGGCCCCTCCTTGCTTTGTGCGATGGGCTATGTAGGTAGCACTTCGGAGACATGGGGTCTCCCAAGGTTAGCTCGACCATCCCCTACCATAATCTATCATGTGTGGTATAATAAATATTTCTGTGTATTTCTATTTAATCACATTCCTCTTTATCCTTTTTCAAAACACCGAAAATCAAAACACAAACATTCTTATTTTTATCGTAACTCAAATCAACATACATATTCAGTTTTATTTAGATGTTAAACAAATACATCTTCTCTATCATCGACACTTGAGTCGGCATCCTTATTTATTCTTATACCTTGCTAACATTTACTCGGACCCTCACGCCTCATCCCGAACTAGGGTGATGATCGTGATCGTCGACCCCTCTCGCCAGGGCCTCTTTGTCCTCAAAGGTACATGGCTATTGGTACCGCCTTGATCTGCCAATCTCTCTGTAACATATGAATACGCCCTCTCGCATGGAGGACTCACTCCCTCTAATCTCAACTCTCTCCACGTCGGACAAGTTGATTTTGGTTTTGCAAATAACAAAAGTGTGACAATGACAAGCCGTATTTTTTCTTTTTATAGGTTTTTCGCCTTTCACCGATATTGGTTTCATTTTACCCTAAGGAACCGGTATCGGTCCCTTAACCGATATCGGTCATGCTAGAATCGACATCGGTTCTCTACCCAACTTTCACCCCATTCTTTGCCCTTATTTACTCCTTGCCTCTTTTTCACCAATATCGCCTCTATCCACCTTTCTTTGCACACCATTTGTTCACTTGCCTCGGCCCATTGACCTAAGGCCTCAACCTACCTATTCGGCCCGACCTAAGGCCTCGCCTACCTATTGGCCCGACCCAAGGCCTCGCCGCCTACCCATTTGGCCCGACCTAAGGCCTCGACCTACCTATTTCGGCCCGACCTAAGGCCTCAACCTACCTATTCGGCCCGACCTAAGGCCTCAACCTACCCCCTATTCGGCCCGACCCAAGGCCTCGCCTACCCATTTGGCCCGACCCAAGGCCTCGCCTACCCTGGCCTACCCGATTCGGCCCGACCTAAGGCCTCAACCTACCTATTCGGGCCCGACCTAAGGCCTCGCCTACCTTTCGGCTCGACCTAAGGCCTCAACCTACCTATTCGGCCCGACCTAAGGCCTCCCTACCTATTCGGCCCGACCCAAGAGGCCTCGCCTACCCATTTGGCCCCCAGGCCTCGCCCGAGGCCAGGCCGCCCTACCAATTTGGCCCGACCGAGGCCTCGGCCTACCAATTGGCCCGACCCGAGGCCTCGCCCTCACTATTTGGCCCGACCCAGGCCTCCCTTTACCCTTCGGCCCGACCCGAGGCCGACCCAACAACTTGGCCCGACCCGACCCCGCGCACCACTTCCATCCCTTACCCAAAATCAACACCATACACTTTTATCCACCCATCAGGTAGTTTTTGTTCAATCGAGCTCACTGTTCGTGTTTTAGCATGATTAGGGTCCTTGACTTGATCGTCGACCAACTTTGCCCAGGACCGACCGTGACGTTTATCTCAACCAAACCAACCTTTTGAGTGCTTGCCGAACATGCCTAAGCGTTCTGTACCTTTTGTTATATACCACAGGGCTACTTCCTATGCCTTGGATACCGGGATTATATCACCCTTGTTTGGATAAACTATCGACCTTTGCCTCTGCTTTCTTTGGTTTGCTCGTCAAATCATGTACCCTAGTCATCTTATGGCATTTCAATATGTCGTCTGCTTCCTTGAACCTACCCCACCATCTTACCATCCCCTCTACCCCATTTACCCGTTATCAATCCTATCACTGATTTCTCGTTCACTCAATCTATGATAGATTTGAGGGGATTACCTATACCCTTAACGGGAGTAACCACTTCATATTATTGTCAGTGCGACTTTACAAAACAAGCTACACGACAATAAGGGGCTAATGTAGACACCAAATTTGTGTCTTACGACCCCTTGTGACCCGCATCTCATCTCATGATCTAACCTCATCACCTAAACCTTACACAATTATTTATTAATTACCTTATAATTGATAAATCCACATCACCTTACTTGCCACCTCACTTTGCCACCTCATCATGACCTAGCCCTAACCTAAACTAACCTAATTAAGACCCATGACTTGGTCAGACTCACATCCATAACTAATGCCTCCTTACTCGCACCCAAAGCCGACCTTCTAGCCACTTGACCAAGCCCATGGCCCTGATCTCTCGGGAGAAAGCGGGGAAGGTGGGCTATTTTACTAAAAATAGCCTACTTTTTCCTTCACCGATGCGGTTCTACTCGACCGCCGTCGGTTACGCAACCGCCATCGGTTCCCTGTAAATGGGCTCCCAAACCAAAACAACGGATCGAATTTCATTTGGGAGATCGGTCGAATGATTTTGAAAAACAACGAGAGATCATTGGGAGCGAAAAAGCGAGTCAGATCTTCACTTAACCAAGCGAGAGGCGAGTGAAGAAACCGGAAGTGCTTGCGGTAGAGGATATCAACTTGCATCTTCACCAAAACCAGTAAGTCATATCTTGCATGTCCTCTGTTATAACATTTCTTATGCTCTTTGAATCACAGTCCTCCTAAATCCAGTTCTGAACCCACTACCCAAGATCCCATTGCATCTAGCTGTCATTCTTTTACCCCTCATCATCTCATTTCCTAATATCATCCATAAAACCAACCTTACCTAAGAAGATCCTAGAACCCCACGGTTAAGAAACACAAACACCCCACCAAAACAATCAACCTACAGGTCCTAGACCCAACCGACGGCGGTTACCAGAAACCGGTATCGGTTACCCTGACTATAACCAGAAACCAGCCTTCTCCTACTAGTTTCAACCAAGTAATCTAATTGATATTTTGCGAGTCTTTTGTGTTAATTCATATTAGCAAGGAAGCTGACCACCTTCGAAAGGAAGTTTTATATTTCACAGGCCCAGCGCTTCCTCATTTAGTTTCCTCATTTATTGGTAAGCCAACATTCGACATTCAACAGGTATTCCTCCTAACCCTAACCTCATTTGTTTCTAAAAGGAATGAAAGGATAGAAGCAACTCTATTCCAGGTTTGAAACATTCCGAGTGAAACAAGTAGAGAGGAGCTTAAAAGAAAGGTGGAGCAGTTGACTGAGGTATTTCTTAAGCTCTCAAAACCCCTTGAATCCATACCATCTTCCTCTGTCCCTGTCGGATTCGATTTCTCATCAGTGCCTACAATTGAGAAGATTAATAAAAAAGGAAGGGTGGTTGATGAATGGATCCAAAGGCTGCTCCAACAGGGGAAGGAAGTGATTCAAGACACCGTGGAAGTCTATCAATCCTTGGGGAATATTCAAAGTGATGGAGAAAAGATGGACGATGATTTCTCCCAAGAAATTGGACACCTTGATTTGACTTTCGAAGCTCTCCAGGTGTTAAATCAAATGCCATCACACCTCTTGGTAGAAGAAGGCATCATCCCTCATACGGATAAGCATTTTCAGCTGACTAAAGCTATCAGGTTCAGGGTGAAGATTCTCAATGAAGCCTGTGGTAAATTGAGAGAATCAAGAGATCAGTTGATCGATGGCAAGAGTGACTTGGAAGAAGAACTGTTAAAAATCTGTGCAAAAGTGTCAGTTGGAAACTCAGGCATCCTATCAGCCGATGATCTTTTCAAACAAATCCAAGAATCTATTCAGCATGAACCAACTCACGGATTTGGTATTGAAATCATCGACAGGTTTGTAAAGATTGAACATTCTTTGGAGGCCTTGAGAAAGCTCAACAAAAGATTGAAAAAGCTTCCGGTAGTGCCAGTGACACTCACGAAACATGTGAAGTCTTGAGTGATCATTCCACTGCGCCTGACGAAAATGAGATGCAAGGTATAATCCATAAGTTCCAAGAATTTGAAACAAACAGGCTCAGTTGGAGGAAGGGAAAGATGAGGAAGAAAAAGACGATGATTCAGACTGAGTCTTGATGTTTCATGTCATTTCAATCTTGAAATTGACATGTCTTTTTCATTTCTGTTTCGTCACATAGGAAGCAAATTTTGACTTGGTCTCCTGCGTGAGAGTCAAGCAAAATAGGACTCTTGTTAAAAGACTATTTTCTAGGATTTATCCTATTTTCTCTCTACTCTTTTCCATTATAAATTAGGGATGTGTGTACACTCTAAAGGGTCGAGATTTTTGAAATATTGGGAGCTATTGGGAAGAAGAAAAACTTTGTGTTTTCTTTTAATCATTTTGAAGAATAGGAGTTGATATTATTTTGCAAACTTTGTGTTGTGAGATATATCTTTCTTAAGACATTGTTCTTACGTTCATAATCTTAAGCTATTCTTTGTTTAGCATCTTGGTGTTTCTAATCATTTCAGACATTATATTTATGATCTAAAGCTCGTATGATTATTTCGTGCTCTGTGTTTACTCGAAAGAAAATACGTTGCTCTCATTTCCTTTCCATTGTGTTTCTTTCATTGTAATAATTTCCTACCCATTCCATTTACAAAAATAACATCTTCGCATCGTGTGGATGTGGATTTCGGGATTCTATCCCAACCCCAATGGTTAGATTAGTGTGAATATTGTATATATTGTTTTTGCTGTGTTTTAGATTAGTAATAAGCAAGCAACCTCACCTGTCTTTGAGGAGGGATTTAATCCCATATACTGTGGTTGAACCTCATATTTTGGATTGACAAAATATCCAACCAGCAATAAGTAGTCTTGGGGACTCAAAGATGGGAAAAGTGATGAATTTTAAATTAGCAAAGGAAGCTAGGGAAAATTCCAAGTTCTCTATGAAGGATACTCCAAGGTAAGGATTTCAAAACTTATAACATTTAGAAATCAATTTGAATCTCTTAAGATGAATGATGATGATTCCATTGGAGTATATGTTATTAGATCTGAAAATTTTGTTAATAGCATGAATGGGTTAGGAGAATAAGTGAAATATGAATTAGTTGTTCAAAAGTGTTGAGACATTTAACTCCTAAATTTGACTCCAAAGTGTCTGCCATAGAAGAAGCTAAGGATTTGACTCAGCTAAAGTTGGATGATCTACATGGCACTTTAACAACCTATGAGATGAGGGTAATTGATTCTAAACAAGCTAAGAAAGAGATAGCCTTCAAAATGGAGAATATGGATAAGGTCAAAAAGTTCAAATATTAAGATACCACCTAATATCTTGATGATGAATATATATTATCCATGGTTTCTAGAAGAATGAAAATTGGAACTAGTAAGTACAATGGTAAACTTCTTTCTCAATTTTTACATGTGTTAAAGTAGGTCATTTTATTGTAAAGTGTCCTCGTAGACATGATAAGAAAATAAATGATGAATATGATAGTGATCATAAGAGGAAAAATTAGATGTATGATATAAAGAAGAAGAATAAAAATAAGTGTCTATATACTAAGAAAGAGGATTCTTCCTCGATGTAATTAATGAAGTTGATAAATTTGATTCAGAGATTGAATCTGATCACAATGATGTAGGAGATGAGGTTCTCTTCATGACAAAGGAAACTATGATATCCTCTAGTGGTGGATCCACTTTGTGGGGTGATATTTCACATAATACTTGAAAAGAATATGGAGGAGTTAATGATTTAAGTATTGAGTTTTAATGTGTCCAATATGAACTTAAACATCTTGATAAGAATAACAAGAACTTGACTTTACAAGTTAAAGAGTATGAAACAAGGATACAAGATCTTGAAGGTAAATATTGGGAAATTTTTCAGAAATATTAGAAATGAGTGAGAAGGTTAGAGATGAAAATGAGTAACATGTCTCTCAATTTGCAATCTAAAGAGAAAAAGGTGATATTTCTCAAGAAGGAACTCTCAGATGCTGTAAATAAGATGAAATCCTATCATAATTTTGAAGAAAGTACTAAGGATCTTGATAGTCTCTTGAGAAATCAAAAAATTATAAGTGACAAGGCTGGTTTGGGCTTTAAATGTGAAGGAAAACACAAAGAGGTGAAGAAAGAAGACATGATTTCATGCAAGGAAGTAGGAGAACCAAGCACCAAGGAAGGAAAGAAGGATATCCATATCAAGGACATTGAGAAAATCAAGAAAATTAGGCAACCTAATGCCTCAATGTATGAAATATATTTTAATGGTTATTTAGATACATGTAATGAATGCGGTAATATGGTTAAGGAGTGTATAAGGACTTCTAGAGATACTCAACCATGGAATTAAAATAGAAATGATCATTGTAAAAATGTTATATACTACAAGTGCAATGAGGTAGGTCATTTTTGTAGTACTTGGGTGAATGTTGCATCTAGTCATGTTGATGACATCAATAAAAGAAGCACAATGGTTTGTTTTTAGTCGCAATAGACTGTTCATATTATAAAGGAATGTTATCAAGGTTATTGAAGTCATAATAGGAGCTCTTCAGATCTTAGAGTGTAAGATTATAGAGTTAAAATACCCGTGAGTGTATTACAATGGTCCTAGAAGTAATTGCGAACCAAGAAGAGATTGAACATTGTTACTCTAAGAGTATGTTATGATGGAACAAAGGGTAAAACACATGATTATGTTTAGCCAAGAGAGGATGAAGGATATTTTTAGGCTCCCAAGAAGGCTTGGGACCTCTTCAAGACCTTCTTTTAGGTCTTCTTGGTGTTCATATACCTTCACTATGCTTTTTGGATGTATATCAGTGCATATGAAGCATTGGTGTGAGGGGGTTTTACGATTCAATATGTGTCTCCTCCTTAATGTCAAAATATTTCATTTTAAACTCTTGTTCATAGTATTTTCTATTCATCATGGTGGTTTTTGTGTGATAATTTTTTTCCCACCTTTGTGTCTAGTTGTCATTGATGTGGTTATGTTTTCCTAGTGTCTCTTTTTCATGCATAGTGTGTGTTTTGGGAGTCATAATGTGTTGGTGTACTTGCTAGTCCATGTTAAACAAAATCGATACGGTTTCAATGCATGGGAGTCAAATGGGAATTTTGGTGCAAAGTGAGGTAGTGAATTGTTTGGAGCATGTGTTTAATAGGTAAATTAACCCATCTTGTGACTTAGAAAGTCAAGAAATAGGTTTTGGAGTAAAATGTCATATCTATCCATAATTGCTCCTTTGGAACTCAGTTATTCAACCATGAAAATGTGATTGGCCAGGAAAATGTAGACCTTGTTTTTCACACAAATATGAGAGATTATAGAGGAAGGTTTCCTAATGGTTCATGCAAAATTTCACATCAATGTTAGGTAATTTTCTCAAGTTATGGGAGGTTTTACAAAAGAGGTCTATTGAAAAGCTCATTTTGAGCTGCTAGCTTCTTAGCCTTCAAAAACTCATACAATCTCCATTGAATAAATAATAGAAGATTTTTTGTGAGTAAAATGGCATAGAAATCTAGTGCAAAAATTTTCAAGTCAAAAGGAGGTGTAAGTGACATGTTATGAACGTTTTTGTGAAGCAGTTGTGGGCTCTTCTGGACTGTGCTTCAAGATAAGAGGAGAAAATAGAACTTTTTGGTCTAAAATGCATCAAATTAACATGTTTTGAAACATTGAAAAGTGCATTATTGGTGTTTCATTGTACTTGAGAAATTGTAATGGTCGTCTTCTTAAGTTTAGTCACATTTGGTAAAACCTTCATGCTAACATGGAATGCAATTAAGGAGACCTGTTCAAAATAATGGAATCCCTATCACAAGTTTTTCTAATCAAGCTCAATATCTCAAAATATATTCGTCATGGTGTTTGGGGATAATTTAAATCCACTCCTTTATTAGGCATGTCAAGGAAAACTACTTTAGATCATTATTCTTGTCTAAGACAGATAAGTTTGTGCATTAGAACTTAAGGGAAAAATGGTGAAATATATTAAAATGGTGATTCTTGAGATATATTTGGATTGAAAGAAAAACTATTTTCTTGAGAAACATCCTTTTACTTCAAATGTACTGCAAGAATCAATAGGTGAAGAATTGTGCTTGATTTCATTCAAAAAAATAATTTTTGACTCATTCTACTAGTCAAGAATGTTTAAGAACTTCATCATTTGAGAAAATATGAAGGTGCTGATATGAAATTCATTCTTGAAGAAGGAATGAAAATCTATTGTGAAGTTACAGAAAATTAGTGGCTCATTCTTCATTGAAAAATAGGCAAGAAATCACAATATTTTTACTCTTGGTCCCCTAGATAGACTTAGGGCTTCCTTGAATTTGTTTTGGCTCATTCTTAAAGTGTATCAAACCATATTGCAAAATATTTGGATAGCTTATCTGTAAGTCAAATGCTCCCATGTTGCAAGAAGAATTTTTGAAAATTTTGGGGCATCGTTTGATAATTCCTTGATTGAGTTTGAAAACCATGACAAAATGGCAAAAGTTCCTATTTTTCACAGTGTGCTCGAATTAAATTTATTCAAAGCTAGATATTCGAATGATTAATTATCCAAGGAAGGAAAAAACATTTTTGAAATTTATTAATGAGATTGAATGGGGATTTACTTCATTTAGGAGAAGAGATTCTGTCACAGTTAACTTCTCCTTATGAAATCCTTCATTGTCAAGATAGATTTGATTGTTGAGTTCAAAAGGTAATACAATTCATCTCTTAAAGACCAATATGAACAAGAATCATTTCTAAACTTCTTCCACCATCCATCTTACCTGAATCAAGTCAATCTCACGAGGAAAAAAGGTAAATCTCTATGAACTATTCTTGTACACACGTGAAATGAATATTTCATATTTTTTGAAGTGAAGGTAAGATGATTTCTAGATATCAAACAAGTCTATTTAAGTTATCAAATGAGATTAACTAATTCTTGTCTTAATGGGAAGTAGAAGAGTTACTTCTAACTTGAATGAGATGTGAAAAGTTACTATTTTGTCTTATGCAACCATGTAACTCTTTGAATTAAAGAAGTTATTTGGAAAGTCAGAGGCAAGAAAAATAAGGCTCAAATGGATGAAGTTTTGGAAGGTGAATTTGAACAGTTATTAAGTAGATGAAGGTATTTTTTCCTACTTTTTGGAGGAGTTAAAGAAAAACAAACGTTGAGTGTGATGTATGAAGCATGTTGAGCAACAGTGTGTTGAGAACAGGAAAAAGAAGTTATTGTATAATGATGAATGCTAGTTGTGCTAAGATCATGATAGACCAATGATAAAGTATGTGGATCTAAGAACAAACTTGAGATGATAGAAAGGAGGTGCAAAAGTCTATATAGAAGTGAATGCACAAGAAGAGGATAAAGTGATCAATGACACAAATAAAAACTAGTAAAAATGAATGGTATAGTCAGAGATAAATGATATGAACCTCAAGCTATAGGATGTAAAAACAAGTAAATAAGAAAATTGCATATTGATTAAGAATGGATTCCATAATTTGGTTATTGAGAAACAAGATACTAAATGTTCATTCAGTCATCCAAATTATACGAGTGGGTTCTTAGACTAGTAGAAGTAGGTGATTCTCTTGATGCCATTTGAGTAGGTGTTTCTTGATTTATCTATTATGTGCTAGGTGTATTAGAAATTTGGTGCTTCTTAGATCAAGTGGGTGCTTGGTCATTGAAAATCAATATTGGATTGGTGTTCTAATAAAATTGCTGATTTAAAAGTCATTTTTTTCCCTTCCAATGTTTTCCCATTATAAACCCGTGTCTTGTTCTTTTAGTTGTGTGTTTTGAAGTTATTTTTGTGCTAATTGTTTATCCATTACCTTGAACTGGACAAGAGAAAATTTTAAAAGGAATCTCATTTCTAATCAACATTAATTCACCACCCCTCTAAATGCTTATGAGTTACAATAATTGTTATTAGTGCAAAGTGCCTTTAGAGAATGTATAAAAATTTAAAGTGATCCTCCCTTCATAAGCATGGCAAGTAATCAAGCTCAAGGTGGTCTATCAATCTCAAGGTCTCCACTTTTTACAAGTACTAACTATGCTCTTTAGAAGATAAGAATGAAAATCTATCTCAAGTCACTTGGTTTTGAGATATGGGAAAGTGTGGAAAAGGGTTACAATCGTCTATCCACTCCAATCACAGCTACAACAGATACAACTGAGTATGAAAATAATTCAAGAAAAGTGAATGTAATATTGTTTGGGCTAAATGAAGTTGAGTTTGTATAGGTGATGCACTGTAAAACAACCCAGAAAACTTTGCACAAGTTGCAAAGTATATATGAGGGAGATGATAAAGTGAAACTTGCAAAATTATAGACTTACCGAGCCCAATTTGAAAGTTTAAGGATGAAATAATATGAAGGTATTGCAACATACATGTGGAGAGGTTATGAAATATTAAACATGATAAAAGGATTAGGTGAAAAGATAGAAGAAATATTCATTTTTTGGAAAGTCTTGAGATCTTTATCGTCAAAATATGATGCAAAATTTTTAGCTATTGAGGAAGCAAAAGACATGAATGTTATGGATCTGGATGAGCTTCAAATATTTTTATCAACTTATGATATGATAAAAATTGGAACCAAATCAGCTAAGAAAGAAGTTTCCTTTAAAGCCAAGAAAGAGATTCACTCCAAACAAGAGAAAGAGGATTCAGATTAGAGAATGAAGAAGATGTTGAGAAGATTGAAGCTTTGTTTGTCAGAATATTGGGAAGAGGAAAAGGAAAATACAAAGGTAAGATTCCCTTCAAATGTTTTAAATGTGTCAAGTAGGACACTTTGTAGCTAAATTTCCAAATAAAAACAAGGAGGTTGAGTTTGAATGTGAGGAAGACAATCACAAACATGGTAAGAAAAATATAGATTATAAGAAGAAGAGCAACAAGAAGAAATTCTTCAAAAATAAGAAAAATCTATATTCTAAAGAAATTTCAAGTGATTCAAAACCAAGTGATTCAAGCAGATCAGAAAATGAGAGTGATGGAGCTAGGAGTCTAACTTTTTTTATTTCTCTGGAAGTCCCAAATGAATGCAAAAATAAAGGGAAAAATGTGAGCAGCTATGAAGATTCAGATGAAGAAGAGGCACAAGTTGATTTAGAGGCTGAATTGGTAAGTGCTCTTGAAGAACTTAAAATTCTAGAATAAGAAACGTGAAGCTAAAGTGAAAACTAAATTATTATGAAGAACAAATCAGCATATTTGAAAAGAAGCAAAGAAAAAGGAAGAAAAGGAAATGAGTCATCTTACGAAGATTGAAAATTAGATTAAAAATATCTCCCAAGCCTATAGAATGAAGGATGAAGAATGTCAAAAACTGAAATCAGATTTAGAACTTCATAAGACTGAATTAGAACAGGAAAATGGTAAACTTAAGATGTATGAGAGGCTGGAAGGAAGCTCAAAAATCCTAACAAACATCCTAAGCACTCAAAGGGACATAGGTGACAAAACAAGGATTGGCTTCAAGGAAGAGAATAAGGAAGATGAACCATCAAATAAGAAAGAAGAAAAATATGCATCTAATGTTTCATGCACCATGGAGAGGGAAGTCACTAAATCAGCAAGAAGAAGGAAAAACCCTCCAAGAATCACATATGCTATGAGGTATTCTCATTCCTTCTATGGCTATTGTTTTTCATGTAATCAATTTGGTCACAAAGCTTCAAAGTGTAGAAGAAATGCTAGAGGTAGTAGGAGGAATTATAGTTTGTAGTACATGAGAAATAATTATAATCCAGTATGTTACAAATGTGAAAAAGAAGGTCATATAGCTAGTATGTGCAGCTCACAAACACACAAATCAAGAAAATGGATGTATGTGGTGAAGGATAAATCAAACAGGAAAGAAGATAATGGTATGATAGCTCAAACAACCTTTCATGTGCAAGATGAAGGAATGATTTGGTATTTGGATAGTGGATGTTCAGTCACATGATAGGGGATAAAATTAAGTTTATATCTTTGTCAAATAATGCGTCGGAGGATCTTCGATTTGAAAGCATTAATTTTCCAAATCTTTGTGGTAAAAGGAACTCTTAGTCTTGACAATGGAAAAACTGTTACAAAAAATGTGTTATATGTAGAAGGGCTCAAACATAACTTTCTCAGTGTCAGTCAAATGTGTAAACATGGGTACAATCTGATTTTTAATGATAAAGGGTGCAAAATCATTGATGGTAAAACAAGGAAGAATGTAGGAAAGGAAAAGAGAACAAGAAATAACATGTATGTACTGAAAGAGGTAAACAAAGAAAAGTGCTTCACAAGTAAACTTATGACAACTAGTTATGTAGCCTTTGGAGACTAGGACATATCGGTTTGATAATCTTATTAAATTAAGTTCTAAAGAGGGAGTTAGAAATATGCCAAAAATTTGTAAACTACAAAACACCATGTGTAAAACTTGTTTGCATGGAAAGTAGACAAGAAGGACCTTCAAGTCAAAAGATTATTCAAATACTCAATATTTGGAGCTGATTCATATAGATTTATGAGGACTAACAAGAACAGATCATAGTATGCAGGGTGGTGAGTATTTTATGCTTCTAATTGATGACTTCACTAGGATGACATGGGTAGCTTGCTTAAAGAACAAATCGGAGGCATTTGATAGGTTTAAAGCTTTCTAAGAACTAGTGGAAAATGTGAAGAACAAAAAAATTCAATGCTTAAGGTCGAGAAAAGGGTGGATTTTTTTGTTCCAATGAGTTTGATTATTACTAAAATGATCATGGCATACAAAGAAAATATTTATCTTTTAGGACACCACAACAAAATGGAGTGGTTGAAAGGAATAACATGACCATGCAGGAGATGAGCAGAACTATGTTGAATGAATCCAAACTTCCTGATAGCTATTGGAGTGAAGAAATAAGTACAACTATGTATGTTCTGAGTAGAGCTCAACTGAGAGTAGATAGTAACAAAACACCCTATGAATTATGGAAATGAATACCAGCTAATGTGAAGCATATAAGAGTTTTTGAAGCAAATGCTACATAAAGAGAGATGAAGAAGATTTGGGAAATTTTGATTCTAGGTGTTATCGGGGTATATTTCTTCATTATTCACTAGTCGTCAACATACATGTATTATAAAAATAGACTTAAGAAGGTGATTGAAATTAAATATGTGAAAATAGATGAATCTCATCCCTATAAAGTCATAAATCAGCCTAAGGACAGTCATGAAAATGATGCACATACCATTGAAAATCATGATGATGATGATGAAATAAGAAGTACACATGAAGAGGTTGAAGAAGTGGAAGAAGAAGAAGAAATACATGACACTAAGGGACCTTCAAGGAAAATTATAAGAGACCATCCTGTAGATCATATTATAGGGAGTAAAGAAGGTGGTGTGCTCACAAGAAGGAGGCTAAGAAGTCAACAAAACAATGAAAACACAACCCTCTTATCAATGATAGAACCAAAGAATGTGAATGAAGCATGCAATGAACAACATTGGATAAATGAAATGAATGAAGAGCTTGATCAAATAGAGAAAAATGAAACATGGGAACTTGTACCTAGGCAAAAGACAACAATTTTAGAGGAAAAAAATGCGTCTTCCAAAACAAAATGAATGAAAAAGGTGAAGTGACAAGGAATAAAGCAAGACTTGTGTGTAAGGGATATGCACTGATTTAAGCATAAGAGCATACAACGATGCAAAGCTGGGATGGAAATCTTGATGATAGGAAGAGCACAAGTGGTGGAGCTTTCTTTGTTGGAAAATGTCTTATGTCATGGCTAAACAAGGAGAAATATTCAATGGCATCATCCAGCTATGAAGCAGATTCCATATTGTTTCCATGTGTTGCACTCAGGTTCTTTGGATGAGGCAAACATTGTAAGACTATAAGGTAAAATTTGATGAACCAACTCCCTTTCTTTGTGATAGCACTAGTGCAATTAGTGTCTCTAAAAATGTAGTTCTTCATTAAAAACAAAGCATATTCCAATCATGTTTAATTTATTAAGGGAACAAGTAAATGATAAGAAGATTAACCTGGTGTATGTGAGCACAAAAGAGGAGATAGAAAACATTATGAAAAAACCACTTCCAAAGGAAACATTTCAGTATCTCGGGGATGAACTAGGAGTAATTCTTACCCCTATAAGATGTTAGAGAGATCATGGACAGTCTAAGGGAGAATTAGTCAAGAAAAATAAGCTCCTGTAATGTGCCAGAGTGAGATTCAAGAGAGAGGGATCTAGTCTACTAGCTCATGATGTCATTTATGGTATTCCTTTCCTCATGTTTAGTCGAGTTGTATCCCTAATCAATCTAAGTATGCTCCTATATCAGCTTTGTTAAATGCTCCTTGTTTCTTGGTGTTAGTCTTGTTAATAGTTATGCCTAAATCTTAGGGGGAACAATCTTGGAAGTCTTTGTTTGTTACGTGCTACGATTATCATTTCTTTGTGTGTCCCATCTTTGTCATGGATTTTTTATCTAGGAAATATGCATATGATATTGTCTTGTCATGTGAATTGTCATGCTTCCATAATTTTTTCTTGGCATGAGAGAGTGTTGACATCTATGAAAAATGGGGAGTTTGTTGTGAGGATTTGTTTCTAGTTTTAATTGATGTGGTTGTGTTATCCTAGTGTCTATTTCTCATAAATTGTGTGTATTATTGGATTCATAATGTATTGGTGTAGTGGCTAGTCCATGTTAAGACAAATTAATGCATTTTCAGTGCATGGGAGTCAAATAGGCATCTGTGGTGCAAATTTAGGTAGTTAATTATTTAGAGAATGTGTTTAATAGGTAAATGAACCCATCTTATGACTCAGGAAGTCAAGAAATAGGTTTTGGAGTAAAATGCTATATCTAGCCAAAACTGCTCCTTAGGATCTCAGTTGTTTAGGAATGCAAATGAGATTGGTCAAGAAAATGTAGCCATCTTATTTTCACAAAAATCTTGGATATGATAGAGGAAGGTGTCTTGATACTTGATGCAAAATGTTAGGTCAAATTTAGGTCATTTTGTTAAAAAATAAGAGATAAAATATGCGGAATAATCCCTTACAGAATCGCAATAGTAGAAACTAATATGCAGAAAATATTACAGATCTCAAATAAAAGTGCAGAATAAATAACACAACACAGAGAGACAAGATTTAATGTGGTTCACCCAATTTGGGCTACGTCCACCAAGAATCACTTGCTCAGATTTTATTACAAGCCTCCACTCTCTCTCGTCAATACCCAAATTTGTTTGGAGCTATGCTCAACAAACTCTACAGAATTCACACCCGAATTCAAAACACATCTGCAATACATTTGCTTGTACATCTATCATATGCATAAGACCATATAAATAGACAATTGCTTAAGTAGTTTGATACAAAACCGTGGGTATCAAAACAATGGGCAAAAACCAAAACCATCCCATAAACCTATGGGTAGCCAAAGAGGCGGTTTTACAAAACAATGGGTACCAAAAAACCATGGGCCCAAAAATAGTCCATAACTTGGTTACGCATTACCCATGGGTTAATAAACCACCCATGAAAATTTGCTTGAGGGCTTTTCCCAGACCCCCTTCAATCGGGGGCTTCAACCCCGAACCCCCCGACCGCTCACCGGCGAGTGGGACCACCGTTAAAATACCCGAGTGTAACACATAGAAGATGTACCACACTCTAACATGAAAATAGGCTCCATAAACATAACAATCTCCCACTTGGAGACTGATTTCCCCGAAAGCTTCTCGATCCTTCTTTGTCATCCATGAAAGGCCAACCAAAGTGAACATAGCTTTAGTTTATCCCTTGTGACCACCTTGGTCATCATGTACCGTATGCGATTCAATAGTATGAATCTTCGCCAACTTCAACTTATCTTCCTCCAAAGTTGTCTGATGAAGTGATATCTCAACTATATATGCTTCGTCACAGGTGGAAAGCGAGTTCTTAGCTAGGTGTATAGCACTCGACTATCACTATGTAGCTTACATTCCTCCCGCTTATGCTCCAACTCCTTAAGAAATTGTTGTAACCAAATCATCTCTTTGCTTGCCTCTGTGGCGGCAACATACTCAAACCTCTGTGGTTTGACAAAGCCACCGGCTTACGTAGTCATGAAATATAGCTCACTTTGTTGTCCCACCTACGGTGTAAATATAACTTTGTCATGCTCCTCCTGTTGTCTACATCTCCAGCCATGTATCACGAATCCACATAATGACGTAAAGTGGTGTCTTATCCACTTTGTAGCAAAAGCTGTCCCCATGGTCCCTCTCAAATACCAAAGGATCCACTTTACTACTTGCCAATGCTCTTTACCGGATCACTCATAAATCTACTCATGACTCCCCCTTTGCATGGGCAATATCGGCCTAGTGCACACCATAGCATACATCAAACTACCAACTACTTGATGAGTAAGGTACCTTGGACATCGGTTTCTTTCTGCTCTGTCTTGGAACACTTTGCTCCTTTGATAACTTAAAATGGCACTCCAAGGAGTCCCAACCGGTTTAGCATCTGCGCATGTTAAACCTATCCAATACCTTCTTAATGTACTCTTCCTAAGATAAATTCAGCTTCCGTTCCTTCCGATCTCGAGTTATCCTCATACCAAGGATTTGTCTGGTGACCCCAAATCCTTCATATCAAAGGATTCATTAGCTATTTCTTGAGTACTTTTATTTCCTGCATTTTTTACTGCAACCAACATGTCATCAACATACAAACATAGGATAATATAACTTCCATCCTCAAATTTCTTTGTATACACACTTGCAATGGTCGAGAATGACATATGATATAACCTTGCTCCATCATGAAGCTATCAAACTTCTTATACCATTGACATGGAGATTGTTTCAGGCCATACAAGCTCTTCTTCAGTTTGCACACCATCTCCTCTTTACCTTTGACCTCATATCCCTCTGGTTGTTGCATATATAGTTCCTCCTCCAAATCACCACGGAGAAATGCGAGTCTTTACATCTAACTGTTCTAAGTGCAAGTCTTCTGCTGCCACTATTCCAAGAACAATTCTAATAGAAGTCATTTTTACTACAGGAGAAAAGATCTCATCAAAATCTATACCTTGTTTCTGTGCAAACCCCTTGACCACCAACCAGGCCTTATATCTTTTCTTTCCTCCTTCTTCATCTTTAACTCTATACACCCACTTGTTCTACAATGCTCTTTTTCCTTAGGTAGCTTCACCAAATCCCAAGTGGTTCTCCATGAGAGACTTATGCTCCTCATCCATGGATTACTCCCACTTCTTACTGGCATCTACCTACATTGCTTCATCAAATCTCTCTAGATCTCCACTATCAGTGAGTAATAAATAATAAAGAGACCGAGAAAAACGTTCAAGTTCTTTTCTTATCCTAGAAGACCTCCTCACCTTTGTAGGATTTTGGGGTTCTGTTGATTCGGTTCTGGCTGATTCATGGGTCACTATCCCATCCGGAAGATCCTCTACCACCTTGCATATTATTTCTTGGATTCTTCCTTGTTTTCATGCTGTTGTTTCTTATAGATGACTTTCTCATTAAAGACCACATCCCTAGACCAAATGCTTTTCTTGTCCCTAATACTCCAACATTTAAATCCAAATTCATCACCACCATAACCAATGAAAGTACATTTTTCTGATTTAGCCTCTAGCTTGGTCCTATCATCCTTGTCTATATGAACAAACACCTCACATCCAAAGACTCTAAGAAATGAATAATCAACTTTCTTACCATACCAAGCCTCCTCAGGTATGCCTCCATCCAAGGCACTTGAGGGTCCTCTGTTTATCAAGTACATTTGTGCTCACGCTTCTGCCCAAAAAGAAAGAGGTAGTCATGCATGTAACCTCATGCTCCTAGCATGTTCCATTATTGTTTTGT
Source organism: Taxus wallichiana var. yunnanensis (assembly GCA_018340775.1). Taxonomy (NCBI): domain Eukaryota; kingdom Viridiplantae; phylum Streptophyta; class Pinopsida; order Cupressales; family Taxaceae; genus Taxus; species Taxus wallichiana. The sequence goes on along the minus strand of CM031241.1, from coordinate 322,981,252 downwards.
TCATCCTTTCTGATACCCCATTCTACTGCGGAGTTCCTGGAACCGTATTTTACTGCGGATTCCATTCTTAGAACAATAATCATTAAATTCATTGCTGCAATACTCCCCTCCATTATCTGACCTGAGACATTTTAGCTTAAGACATGTTTCATTCTCTACCAAGGCTTTCCATTTAACAAAAGTGTCAAATACATCAGATTTGTTTCTAATACAATAAACCCAAAATTTCCTTGTTGCATCATCAATAAAAGTAACATAATAACTTGAACCCCAAGAGATTATACCTAAGCTGGCCCCCACACATCAGAATGTACCAACTCTAACTTACTCTCTTTCTTCGTAGGTCCAACCTTGAGAAACCTTACTCGCTTTTGTTTCCCATATATGCAGTTCTCACAGAAATCCAAACCTATTTATGTATATCTAGGAAAATTCTTCTTTATGATGTCCATCCCCTTATGACTCATATGACCGAGCCTATAGTGTCATAATGTTGTATCTGCATCTGAAGCCACAAGATTACAATCATTAGTACTATCATTGGTTAAATACAAGGTTCCAACCTTCTTACCTCTTGCCACCACAAGAGCACCCTTAGTAACCTTCCAAGAGTTATCTTTAAATATCACAGTACAACCATCACTTCCCAATTGCCCTTCCGATATCAAATTTCTCCTTAATGTAGGCACATGTCTGACATCCTTCAATATCCATGTATTCCCATTCTACATCTTAACATGAACATAACATTTTCAAACTATACTGCAAGGCTCATCATCACAAAAAAAAACATGCCCAAAATCCCCTTGAACATAATCAACAAAATAATGCCTATGTGGAGTAGCATGAAAAGAAGCCCCTGAATCTAAAACCCAAGATTCAGTAATATTATGCAAAGAAAGAATCAAAGCATTCTGACATACATTACCCAATGCCACATTTGCCTCCTTTTTTTCTTCATGTTGTTTCTTCTTATCCTGAAGCTCCCAACAGTCCTTCTTTGCATGCCCAGGCTTTCCACAATTCCAGCATACAATCTTGTTCTTGGATTTTGACCTTTCTCGATCTTTTGATTTTCCACGGTTTCCTCTATTCTTTGTCTCCCTCTAGTTTCCCTTTATCAAAGCATTCACTGAAGTAGAAGATTCCCTGGAGCTTTTTCTTCACATTTCCTCGCTTAGAATCACCCCTACAACATCCTCAAACTTCAACTTGAGTTAGCTGGAACCGATTTACTTACCGCCATTACCAGGCTATTCCAACTCTCAGGTAAAGAGCATAGAATTAATAAAGCCCTAACTTCTTCATCAAATTCTATTGTAACTGAAGCTAGCATATTCACAACCGTATTGAAATCATTTAAATGATTTGCTACTGAACTATTCTCATACATCTTCATATTAAACAACTTTTTCATTAAAAATATCTTGTTAGAGGTAGAGGGTTTTTCATACAACTTCCCTAATGCATCCATTAGATCTTTTGTAGTCTTTTCCTTTGAAACATTAAATAATACCGAAGATGCACGAAGACACGCCGGATTGTCCCAAGTGTCTTCCTATCCAACAAATCCCATTCCGCATCTGTCATACTCGAGGGTTTGTTCACCTTCTCAGATAGTGGAGTATAAAGATCCTTCTGATAAAGGTAATCTTCCATCTGCATCTTCCAAAGACTGAAATTTTGCCCGTTGAATTTATCAACCACGGATCTTCATTCATCTGCCATAGCTCCCACTCAAGCTAAAAACTTTCCTGTGATTTAACACTTCAGCAAACAAAACCAGGCTCGATACCAATTGTTAGGAAATAAGAGATAAAATATGCGGAATAATCCCTTACTGATAATCGCAAGTAGACACTAATATGCGAGAAAATATTACGGATCTCAAATAAAAGTGCAAAATAAATAACACAACAAAGAGAGACAACATTTAACGTGGTTCAGCCAATTTGGGCTACGTCCACCAAGAATCACTTGCTCGGATTTTATTACAAGCCTCCACTCTCTCAATACAATACCCGGATCTGTTTGGAGCTATGCTCAACAAACTCTACTGAAATTCACACCCGAATTGAAACACATCTGCAATGCATTTGCTTGTGCGTCTATCATATGCATAAGACCATATAAATAGACAATTGCTTAAGTAGTTTGATACAAAACCGTGGGTATCAAAACAATGGGAAAAAACCAAAACCATCCCATAAACCTATGGGTAGCCAAAGAGGTTGTTTTACAAAAATATGGGTAGAAAAACCATGGGCCCAAAAACAGCCCATAACGGTTACCCATTACCCATGGGTTAGTAAACCACCCATGAAAATTTGTTTTGGGTGCTTCACCATGAATCCCCTTGATCGGGGGCTTCAACCCCCAAACCCCCGACCCGCTCATAGGCGAGTGGGACCTCCTTTAAAATACACGAGTGTAACACATAGAAGATGTACCACACTTTAACATGAAAATAGGCTCCACAAACATAACACATTTTCTTAAGTTATGGGAGTTTTTACAAACCATGTATGTTGAAAAGCTCATTTTGAGCTCCTAGCTTCTTAGCCTTTGAAAAAAATCATACAGTATCCTTCGAATAAATAATATAAGGAATTTTTATAGTAAAATTACATAGAAATCGAGTATAAAAATTTCTAAGTCAAAAGGAGGTACCGGTGACAAGTTATGAACATTTTTGGGAAGCATACGGGATCTTCGGACTATGCTTCAAGCTAAGAGGATAAAAAGAAATTTTTGGTCTAAAATTCCTTAAATGAACATTTTTGCAAGCATTAAATAGTTCATTATTGGTTTTCAATGTACTTGAGAAAGCGTAATTGATATTTCGCAAAACCTTCATGCTATCCTAGAATGCAATTAAGGAGACTTGTTCAAAATCATTGAATCCCTATCCCAAATTATTCTAATAAAGTTCAATGTCTCAAAATATCTTCATCATGGTGTTTGGGGATAATGTAAATCCACTCCTTTATTATTCTTGTCAAGGAAATACCACTTTAGATCAATATTTGTTTAAGGAAGATAAGTTTGTGCATTATCTCTTAAGGGAAAGTGGTGAAATTAATTAAAATGGTGACTCTTGAGATATATTTTTCTTCAAAGCAACATGATTTATCATGAGAAACATCCATTTACTTCAAATTTATTTCAGGAATCATTGGATGACAAACTGTGTTTTACTTCTTTTAAAAAATAATTTCGCCTCATTCTACAGTTAAGAATGTTTAAGAACTTCATCATTTGAGAAAATATGAAGGTGTTGACATAAAATTAATGCTTCATGAAGGAATGGAAATCTCTTGTGAAACTATAGAAACTTATTGGCTCATTCATCTTTGAAAAATATGTAATTTTCACTCTTAGGCCCCTACAAAGACCTAGGATTCTCTTGACTTTGTTTTGGCTTGTTCTTCAAATGTATCCAACTATATTACAAAAATATGGAAAGATTCCATGTAGGTTAAATACGCCCATGTTACAAGAAGAATTTTTGAAATTGGTGGAGCATCATTTGAGAATTCCTTGATTGAGTTTCTGAAACCATGACAGATGGCAAAAGTTCCTTTCTTTTTCGTAGTGTGATTGAATTAAGTCTATTCAAAGCCAAATATTCAAATAATTGATGATCCAAGGAAGGAAAAACGTTTTTGAAAGTTTTTAATGAGATGAATGGGGATTTACTTCATTTAGGAGCAGATAATCCTGTCACAATTAACTTCTCCTTGTGAAATCCTTCATTGTCAAGATAGAGTTAATTGTTGTGAGTTGAAATGGTAATAACATGCATCTCTTGAAGAGAAATATGAACAAGAATTGTTTCTAAATTTTTTTCACCATCTATATGACCTAAATCTAGTCAATTTTAGGAGAAGAAAGGGTAAATCTCTATGAACTCTTCTTGTGCACACAAGAGATGAACATTTCATTTTTTTGGTTAAGGTAAGATGAATACTAGAGATCAAAATTGTCATCTTTCATTATCAAATGAGCTTAGCTCATTCTTGGCTTGATGTAGAAGTGGAAGAGTTTCTTACACCTTAAATAAGATGTGAAAAGTTACTATTTTGTCTTATTCAACTATGTAACTCTTGGAATTCAAGAAGATAGTTGGAAATTCATAGGCATGAAAAAAAAGGATCGAATGGATGAAGTTTTGGAAGGTGAATTCGAATAGTTATTGAGTAGATGAAGGGTGTATTTTTTTATCAGAGGAGTTAGAGAAAAACAAAAGTTGAGTTTGATGTATGTTACTTGTGTTGAGATCATGATAGATCGGTGATCAAGTATGTGGAGCTAAGAAAAACATTGACGTGTTAGAAAGGAGGTGAAAAAGTATATATGGAAGTGAATACACAAGCAAAGTATCCATTAATAAATGGAGAAACCAAAACTACTAACAATGAAGGGTATAGTTAGATAGATGATATGAACCTCAAACTATAAGATACAAAACTCTCATCCCACAGTAATACATAATTTTAAATACATTTTCAATATGAATTTTCAACCCCTATTCCATGTCCCGAATAGGGCCTCTATGAATTTTTTCAGCTATAAGTTTCATATAAACTATAATATTTGTATAGTTTATAAAACATTTGTATTTTCTAATATATATAATATAATTTTTTTATATATATATATTTACCGTACATCTAAAACTATATAAAATATATAGATGTAAGATTATGGTTTATATATCCAAATTATTATAAACCTAAATCTAAACCCTAACCAAACCTATCTAAAGAATAACTGAAACTACGCTATGGCTGCACATATAACAAATATATCATATATTAAAATATATATGTAGTAATAGTTGGTAGGATCCCCCTCCAAACTACCCCCTCCTTGATTTGTGCCACTTGGCACAGTCTTCTCACCCTTGGGAGCCCTAACCCATGCCCACCACGTGTTCATGGAACCCCCTCTTACCTCAGCGGTTGCAGACCCCCTCTCTCCTTTGTGCTAGGATTAGTCCCAAAGTTGGGATGGAAAATTTTAAAAAATATTTATAAGCCTTAGCAATCATGTTCGGTGGTGTGACTATAGTCACACGACCCCATTTTATTTCAATCCCTTAGGGGCGTAGCTTGATGTGTTGCTCAGTTTCTATGTGAGCGGCTCGGCCATAGATGCTTACATTGTCCCTCTATGTGGCTCGACCATGGTGATTAAGTGGGTCGGTTAGTTAATTTGGTTTGCAATAAAAATTAAAATATGGTATTGGCATGATATCTCAATGAATAACTTGCCGAGGTGGTTAGCCAACTTGACCGATTTAATAGAAAATACTTCCTAATAAGGAGCAAGAGCTCCATAAATTTTCTATATTATTTTTTTCTTTTGAAAAATGTATTTATAAACTATTTGTTTATTTTTTAAAAGTATTAAAAAATATGAAAATTATTTTTATAGAAAAATAGTAAAATATTATCATTTTATTTAAAATGATATGATACAATGACAAGGGTTTTGTCTTAATTTTGTTACAAAAATAAAATAAATTCATTTACATTTAGATTTAAGTGATTCATATCATTCTAACGTATTGATTTATAGATTATTCAATTAAGGACCTCCTTTTTAGGCATAAATTGATCATGTTTGATTCCGAGGATTAAAATATGATAGGGGAAATTTATATAAAACTCTTATTTTTAATCCTTGTTTATTACTTAATTTTATGTCTATTTTATGTAAAAATGGGGTCTAATCAATTTTCAATTGATAAATCATAGATGTTGAATGGAAACAAGTAGATAATTTGAAGATTCAATTAAAGGCATAATTCATGGCTCACAAAATATGTGTAGTTGAATGAATGGCGAGAGAGCTCCTTCCGAAGAAACACAACTACTAACAACGTCACTATGTAACAAAAGAAAGTACAAGAAGTGATGTCTATTATTTTGTGAAGTGTACAAGATGATTTATTGCTTCATATTGGGAATCAAGAGAGTTTGAGTGAGGCTCAGGATCAATTGGAATCGATGCACGATAGTAAGTGTGTGTCAAAATTATTAAATTAATTTTAGAACTTATGACAACTTACATGAAAGGAGATGAAAAAGTGATAAATTATTTAGCAAAATCAAGTCACAATTAGATGGATGTGGAAGTAATTTTATTCAAGATAAATTATTATTTTCAATTATTCAATTGAATATTCATGAGAAATTTAGAAATTTAATTTCGATTTTGAATTCAAAATATCAATCGAGAACAAGACATTCTAGATTTGCAAACCATTAGTTCTCTTCTTATACGGGAAGAATTACTAATGTGAAATTTTTATTCTAGGAGAATTTCACTCAGGCACTTCTCATTTATAAATCAAAAGGTAAAATCTCTAGATTCAACCAAAACACATAAAACTTTTAAACCTCCCATAAAATATAAGAAACCTTGAAATATAAGAGTTAGATTTGATTGACAATGTCATAATTGTGGTAAATTTGGACATAATAAAGAGGATTGCAAATTAAAAAATAACAAAAAAATTTAAAGTTCAAAAGGGTAACAAATATAACTAAAAGAAAACATCAAATTTAATTTATTTGTATGCCATCTTTGTCAACGCAACAAAAAATGAATGGATGTTAATCAATGGTTCCTCTAGACACACAAATTTTAGATCTTATATCCTATCTTAACTTAGTGAATGTAATGATCCAATCTATTAGGAGATCATTCCATTCTTAATGTTTAGGGTCGGGGAAAAGAAAAAGTTGCGAATGATTTTGTTAACAATGTATTATTAGTTACTAAACATAAAATGAATTTTATTTCATGTTATAAGTTGATTCAAACTAACTATAGTGTAACATTATTAAAGGATAAATGGTTTATTAAAAATGAACATAATTTTATTATAGTTGAAGGCATTCAAAATGATGATTTGTATGTGTTTTATGGTTTTTCTTCGATTCTTGTTTGACAACTCAAATAAGTGACATGTAATTGTGGCATGAGAGGCTAGGCCATGCCAATTTGAATAACATGTTTAACATGTCTCGAGTAACACTAGTAACTACTTTACCACCTATTTTACAAAATGATGAAGCATGTGAACGATGTTTACGTGGTAAATAATATGCTAATCCTTTTCACAGTCATCTTGATGATAACTATTTTAATGTTTGGAACATATTAATAGTGATGTTTAAGAAGCCCCGAAGTTCATATTAGTGCAAAATCATAGCACCCCTGGATGACCTGAATATCGATTTGGGGCCTCCGATGTGATTCCATAACATGGGACCATCTCTCAAGATGCGGGACTTGCGAACTTGAGATGGACCTCTAGAGAAGGCTGGTTCCTGCTCCTAAACTACCTGCCACAAGCTATCCTAATGCAAAAAAACTATCTAATCCTAATCTATCCTTCCAAGGAACCAGGGAGAGAGTGCATGAAAACAAAGCCTACAATATGATGGTGATACACCAGAGAAGGAGGTTGCTGGTCACAATCTCAGCCACCTAAAGTGGAGAGGGGTGAGCACCGCAAAGGATGGAAAGATGCATCACTAAAAAGGATAAGATTCACACAGAACACCATTTCTACCCATCAAACATAGCTCTCAAAGCGTCTGATAGACACCAAAATTATGCACATCATACCTTGTAATGGTGAGAGGTGAGAAGAGACATTAAAATAAGAAAGAATGGACAAAACGCATTACGATACATATTTTATTACTCAAGAGTTCACACAAAGTATACCAACAATGGGCAATGGGCAATAAAATGCCATTACGGAGAGCGAGAGTGGAGGCTTAAACTCCACATTCGACCCTTAGGGAGAAAGAGATAGGGTAGTGGGAAAAGATGACAAAGCCCTTCAAAATCCCCCTCCTTTCTGATATATAGAAGAAAGAGAGGAGAGAAGGAAAATTAGAACCCCGCTTCAACCGCCCCTGTGATGCATTGAATTTCACTACTGCAACTATGATGGGTCCTGGATAGAGTCCATGCCTCTCATGTAGTGTTAATTGTTGTGTAAGAAAGGATGCCCATTCTTCATCATGGTAGCAGTGCTAAGATCTCTTTCAACAAACTTTTCCCACTCAAATTCAAATTCTGGTCGAAAGATATGGTTATCCAAATGCATTATGGGTTGGGAATTTAATGAAAGCTCGCAATATATGAAAGGGTATGTCCATACATGGTTCACGTGGTAGCCTCGTATCTTTTAATATCTCTCCCCCTCCCTTTCACTCATGAAGTTACACCGGATAGACATGTGGCATTGTTCACTTTCTCCTCCATCACCTTCTTGTTCTTCTGCGTGCCTTCCATTGGCAGAGACACTCCTACCTAACCCAAGACAAGTGGAGGGCCAACACTCATTTAGAGGCTTCCACAGCCCTTCTCTAGTTAGCCGATTCAACGGCTAAATTTTCCCCTTTTGACTTCTTGCCACGTGCCAAGCCTGTGCTTGTTTGGGGACCGCCTCTAGATTTTAACTCTGAAGTTGTGTGGATGAGGCATGTGGAGGATTCTTCCCTCTGTCATGAGCTTGGACTTTTCCAATGGCTGGTGTCCCATTTTAAGACCTTAGACACGTAGAGGGTCGACATTTGTTTGAGATCTTTCTTTGTCTTGCACCTTTGAAATTGTGCTAATGAGGCATGTGGCACTTTCCGCGGATCTTCCATACTTTCCTTGTGTTATGCCCAAGTACTTTCTATTTGAAAAAGCCTTTATATCGACTCGAAACATATGGAGGCTTCCCACTCATTTGGAGACCCTATTTGGTGCTAATATTCGAGATGTGCACCTATTGGACATGTGGAGGATTCTGCTTCCCTGAGAATTTTCAACTATCGACTCTGTCTCCTTCAGACCACAAACGCGTGGAAAGCCTACACTCATTTAAGGACTCTCCCTTGGGTCTCACTTTTGAAGCTACACCAAGGTGACATGTGGCACCCTCCGTGGGTCTATGAATTTTCAATCGGTGATGAGACCCGCTTTTAGACCTTGACTACATGGCGGGTAGGTTATTTTTGGAACCACCTTTAGGGCTTGACCTTTAAAGATGTGCCGATTTGATGTGTGGAGGCTTCCGTGACCCTATTGTACTTAGCTGATTCGGGCCTACTCCTCTTTCTCCATTTTTGGTTGGGTCCCTTACTCGCTTATTTAGGAGATACTAAGTTGGATCCTAGACACATGGAATCATCATGCTCATTTGGGGACCTTCTCCTCTTGCACCTTTTGGAATCTTGTCAAGTGATGCGTGGTGCCTTCTATGACTCTACTCTATTTTTCCCTGAGTCGACTCATATGTAAAGTCTGAAAACTTTGAGCCCCCTCCTCTAATTTTTTCCTGTTGAGCTCTTGTCTCCTTTGACGTTGTTAGCCTCCTTTTCCAACCCTTTCTCCTCCATTTTCGAGCCCACCTGCCCCTCGATTTTGGATCAATTGTCGCTCATTGGACAGATCCAACCCTTCGGATTTTCTTGTGCAAGGTCATGTTTGATCAATTTTTCATGGGGACAAAATTGGGATAATAGTTATGTGAGTCACGTGGACATATTCCTACTAGATGAAGAGACTAGTTGATTTTTGCATCCATTGAGCATGGAGTCAAGAATGATAGCTTGATATCGATCCACATCTCGAAACCACCGGCTGAATGCTTGCACTTGGTGATCGTGAGCTGCCTCTTTATCCGCACTCTCAATTTTTGTAAGAAAGTCTTGAAGGTGAGGTTCTAAGAGTAGAAAATTCTATTGACCTTGGGATTTCACTGTCCCTGAATGGACTGCTACAACATTCACCTGGAGGTACAAATAATTGCTTAGCAATACAACCCTCGAGAAACAAATCACAACAACACCGTTATGTGCAAAAGGGAAAGATCATACATGATCCAAATGGAACATGTAGAGTTTCCAAAGGTACTTGTTCTCTTGAAAGAAAATCTACTACTACTCCTACAATAACCAAAACAAAGAAAAGCTAAAAAAGCGTGTTATAGGTAGGGAAATAGCTCCCTTTATCAAAAAAATGTAGCCATGTATATGATTTGGCACTAAACATGGATGTTACAATGAGTGAGAAATTGACAAGAGGCCGATCTTCCACTTAAATCATCAAGGTATCACCTAGAAATGAGATGAATGACTCTTTTAGTTACTCTGCATTTGTATTAAAGAGGCATTGCAGCTGATCCTTGGTACTTTTAAGCTCATCCTCATGCTTGGGAGTAAGCATGACTGGTTTTGGCTTCTCCCTTGGCTCAAATGAAGCCAAGTACCCGATAGGGCATGGTTTGATCAATGGATGTGCCCATGGTTCTAAAATTCAATTACTGAGAAATGGATTCTTCTGCGGAATTCCCATGTTGAATGGCATGAGAGATATGGGATCCTCGTGCCCCTTTCCTTCCTCGTCCCCCGAGAATAAAAGGGTAGTTCACGATCCTCCAATCTTGGTTCCAAAGGATTTGTTATGAGACGTGAGATGTTGTCCTTGAGCGATCTCCTCCATGGCGGTGGACTCATGTATTTGGAAGGTGGATGATGGAGGAGAAAATGATGTAATCTCCTCGGTCTCCTCTCCATCAAGGCAATCCTCCAAGTCAAAAAGATAATATTCCTCCTCGTTGTCCTATTGCATGTTCTTGACCTCCTCCATGGTTTCCTTTGGATCTGCAATTTTCTCACCATGGTTCCCCTCATCTTCAAACATGAAGTTTGAAAGCTCAAACTCTTCTTCAACATTATATTTTGAAGGGGATGAAGTGGGAGGAAGAACTAAAGGTTCTTCTATGGCCTACTCTACACTTGAAGCCTTTGGACCTACATGGTCCTCCTCCATAGCTGTAATGTACTCCTCCTCTTATGGATTTGGAGTAGTTCCTTCTTCCCTTGCTTTTTGTAGTGAAGCTTCCACCACTTGTGGCTTGACCTCAGCCACCTCCTTGGGCTTAACCAATAAGGTAATATTTTCAATTCCGTTTCTAAGAGCCAAGCTCACCAAGCTTTTGATCATATCTTCTCTTCTTGGCTCTTGTTCTCATTGCTCCCCTTGGTGGATTAATGAGTTTCTTCCCGACATGGACTCAAGATAGTAGGAGAAGTGGTGGTAAGGGTCTTCATTAGTTGTTTGTTTATTTGTGTTTGAGGGGAAGGAATTACCTTTGGATCTTGTGGAGGGAACTTAGATTTTAAAGGGAAAAGGGAAGAGGAAATGAGATGAGATGGAAGACTAGGGGATGGAGAAGGGAAATCAACACTTGGGGCAGTAGATGGGAAGCTAGACTCATGACATTGTTGTGATGATATTGATCGAGGAAGAGGAAAAGAAAAGCTATGAGGTGGTGGACTTACCCATTGACAAGGTTGTCTTGTGTCCAACACATAAGCCTTAATCTCCTTAGTCCATTGCACAAGTTGGGGCAGCATTTCAACCATGAAGTCAAGCTTCTCCTGTGGGCTATAGTGTCTTGGAAAAGGGTCGACCCATGGAAAAGGTTCCTATAACAAATCCCAAATGCCTTCATCGTGTTGTAGCCTTTGGATTTGGACCATGCTAGCCTCCATTCTTTGGATCTTCTCTAGCAGATTAACATTCTCCACATAAGCTGTCACCATCATATGCATACGCTTTCACTTGATAAGCCCCATGGCAAAAAAAAATTTGACACTCTCATATGGGTAAGCATAATGGTTCTGGATCTGATCATAATGTTGATTAGGAGGAGTTGGGAAATACATTGGAGGTGAATGCACTATTGTTGCTACAAGTGTGAGTTCAAGATGGAAATGAAGTCATGATTGCACAACGTCATGAATGGTAGAAGATGAAATATATGGAAAGAAATGGGTAAAAATGTATGGAAGAAGGTCCACAATTTTAAAGATGTGGGTTGTTGAGCAAATGGAGTCACCAAATGTGCTTTAAACACCTTCAAAGGCTGAAATATTCACCAAGAGTACATTAAACATGATTAATTGAAGAGGTAAGTTGCTTTAAACATGTCCCACCTAGTGTGCCAAAAGCTGTTATTGCAAAATCACAGCAGCCATGGATGGCATGAGATTCAAGTGGGGCCTCTAGTTTGATTTCATAACATGGGACCATCTCTCAAGATGTGGGACTTGCAAACTTGAGATGGACCTCTAGAGAAGGTTGGTTCCTGCTCCTAAACTACCTGCCACAAGCTATTCTAATGCAGGAAAACTATCTAATCCTAATCTAACCTTCCAAGGGACCAAGGAGAGAGAGTGCATGAAAACAAATCCTACACTAAAATGATGATACACCAAAGAAGGAGGTTGCTGGTCACAATCTCAGCTGCATGAAGTGGAGAGGGGTGAGCAATGGAGAGGATGGACAGATGCATCACAAACCAAGAATAGGATTCACACAGAATACCACTTCAACCCATCAAACACAGCTCTCAAAACCTGTAATAGACACCAAAATTATGCCCAATATACCCTATGATGGTGAGAGACAAGAAGAGACAATAAAATAAGAAAGAATTGAAAAAATGCTTCACGAAACATATTTCATTGCCTCAAGAGTTCACATGGTACACAATCAATGGGCAAGGGAAAGAAAATTCCATTATAGAGTCAAGAGATGAGGATTAGACTCCACATTCCACCCTAAAGGAGAAAGAGAGAGGGAGGCAAGAGGAAAAGATGACCAACCCCTTAAAAATCCCCCTCCTTTGTAATATATAGAAGAAAAGAGAGAAGGAGAGAGGAAAATTCAAACCCTACTTCAACCACCCGGTGATGCATTGAATTTCACCTACAACTATGATAGGTCCCTTGACGAGTCCATGCCTCCCATGTGTAGTTCCTTGATGCACAAGAAAGAAGACCCATTCTTCATCATGGTGGTAGGTGAGAGACTTGACACCTAAAAAATGGCCGATTAAATCATTAATGGTGGAAGGTGAGTAGCAGGTGCCAAGAGCTCTTAAAAAGTCCTTTCCCACTTAAATTTGAATTCTAGTCGAAAGATATGGCCATTGAAATTCATTCTTGGTTGGGCATTTTATCCGGGCTCATAATATGTGAAAGGGTTTGTCCATACAGGGTCCATGTGGTAGCCTCACGCATTTTAAGATCTTTCCCCTCACTTTCACTCTTGAAGTTACGTCGCGAGACACGTGGCATTATCGCTTACTCCTCCATTCCCTTAGTGTTCTTCATGAGTCCCTCCCATTGGTAGAGACACTCTACCTAACCCGAGACACGTGGAGGGCTAGAGCTCATTTGGAGACTCCTCTTGTATCCTTCCCTAAAGATGCACCAAGTTGACATGTGGAGGCTTTTGAAGAACCTTCTCTACTTAGCAGATTCAACGGTCAGCTCTACCCCTTTTGACTTCTGGCCACATGGCGAGCCTACACTTTTTGTGAGGCTGGCTTTGATGGATTTTAACTTTAAATTTTTGTAGACAAGGCATTTGGAGGCTTCCACCTACCTGTCCCGAGCTTGGACTTTTCAAACGGCCGGTGTCCCATTTTTGGACCTTAGACATATGGAAGTTTGGCACTAGTTCTGATCTTTCTTTTGGCCACACCTTTGAAATTGTTACGATGAGGCGGGTGGTACCTTCCACATCTCTTCCATACTTTCCTCATGTTCTTCCCAAGTCCTTTCTATTTGTGACGAAGGACTTATGTCCGACTTGAGAAATGTGAAGGCTTCCGCTCATTTTAGAGACCTTTTTGGACCTGATCTTGAGAGGTGTGCCTATTGGACATGTGGAGGCTTCCGTTTCCCTTAGAATTTTCAAGCTGTTGAATCTCTCTCATTTGGGCCATGGACACGCGGAAATCCTAGCTCATTTAGGATTTGTCCCTTGGGTCTCACTTCTGAAGCTGCACCGAGGTGACATGTGGCACCCTTCGTGGGTCTATGAATTTTCAACGACCAATGATACCCCTTTTAGACCACGACTACGTGGTGGGCTAGAACTTGTCGGGGACCGCCTTTTGGGCTTGACCTTTGAAGATGCGATTGGACACGTGGAGGATTCTGCTGATCATATTGTACTTAGCCAATTTGGGCTTGCTCCTCTTTCTCCATTTTTGCATGGGTCCCTTTTGCTTATTTAGGAGCAACTAAGTTGGGTCCTAGAAACGTGGAAGCTTCGCACTCATTTAAGGACCTTCTCCTCTTCCCTCTTTTGGAATTTCAATGAGCTAACACGTGGCACCTTCCACGACTTTTCTCTGTTTTACCTCGAGTTGACTTGTATGCGAAGTTTGAAAACATTGAGCCTCGCTCCTCTCGATTTTTTCTGTTGAGCTCTTATCTCCTTTAACGTTGTTGGCCTCCTTCACCGACCCTTTCTCCTCCATTGTCAAGCCCACCTTCCCCTTGATTTGGGATCGATTGTGAGCTCACAATCTGAGCCATCCTTCCGATTTTCTTGTGCAAGGTCATGTTTGATCAATTTTTCCGGGGAAAAAAATTGGGATAATGATTCCTTCCTTAATGGTTCTTTATATGTTTTCACTTTCATCGATGATTTGAATTGTATGATTTAGTCATATTTCATTAAAATAAAATCATATGTATTGTCAAAATTTAAATAATTTAAAGATTTATTTGAAAACTCTTCTAGGTAGAAAATTAGGAGGGTTAGAACTAGTAATGAGGGAGAATATGTCAATTAATAATTTTACTCATTTTGTGTTGAATGTGGGATTCAAAGGAAATGACTACTCCTTATTACACTCACCGAAAGGGATTTGAGAAAGGAAAAAATACACCATTCCGAAATGGTTAGGACCATGATGCATTCTTCGCAAGTTATTAAGTTCCTCGATGCAAAAGTTATGAACATTGTTGTTCATATATTAAACAGAGGTCCCACTAAAGCCTTAGTAAATTCAATTCCTTTGGAAAGTGGTCAAACCAAAACCTCGGTACATCTCATTTGAAAATATTTGGCACTTTGCTTCCCTCTTCATTCCAAAATAAAAATAGAATAATCTTGATCAAACCTCCTTTCCTTGTATCTTTATAGGATACGAGAATAAAAATAAAGGTCTTACGATCTTCGATTCTTTAAAACTAGAAGTTATAGAAAATAGGAATGTTTAAATCTTGGAAAAACCTTTTTTTCTTCTTTTTTACATCTTACATTATTTATGATTCAAATTAAATTAAAAATGAAAATTGTGAAAATGATGTGTGTGATGAATAAACTAGTGTTGAACCTATAGTTTAAAATGATATTGTTCCTAATTTACATTGTAACTAAAAGACCTAGATGGTTTGAGTATATTATTCAAGACTCTAATCCTTAAAACCTTGAGAAAATTACTAGAAGTTGTCATACATATCATGCTTCGATGAATTTGTATGAACTTGAACCCCAATATTTCAAAGAAACTTCTTACGAAAAAATATGTGTAGATGATATAAAATATAAATATCTTGCTTTGAATAAAAACTAGACTTAGGAATTAGGTCCTCCTCCTAAACAATGAAGTATTTTAGATCTCGATGCCTATACAAGATTAAAAATAAAGAATATGGTAGTATAGATAAATTCAAATCCATACAATTATCTTGAGGATTTAATAAAAAACCGGTATCGACTACATTGAAAATTTTTCACGAGTTTTAAAAATGAGTACATAAAGGATTTTGATTTGCCTTAGCTACTCATTATGGTTGGGAAATCCATCAAATGGATGTCAAAAATACTTTTTAAATGGTGATTTAAAGGAAAAAAATTATATGACCCAACCTAAAGGATTTGAAGAACCGAGGTAAAGAAATGTATGTTTGTAAATTGAAAAAATATTTATATAGTTTAAAACAAGCTCCTAGAGCTTGGTATTCTAGAATTAACAATTTTTTCAATGAAGTTGGTTTTTCTATTTGTTCATATGATAATGATTTATTTGTTAAAATTGAAGAAAATTTAATTATTCTCATTGAATTGTATGTTGATAATTTTTTATTACTATTAATTCTAACAATTTAATTATGAAAATTAGAGAAGCGTTAATGCAATATTTTGAGATGACAAACTTATGATTCTTGCATCAATTTTTGGCATGGCTATATTTTAGGATAAAAATTCTATTGTAGTATCTCAATAAGTATATAAAACTAATTTTCTTAAAATATTGAATATGATTGATTGTAAACCATTTTATCTTCATATAAAAATAGGATGTAAACATGATCCTAAACCCGCATGTGAAAAATCCAATCCTACTTTGTATAAGAAACTTGTAGGCAATTTGATTTATCTAACTATTACTAGACCTAACATTTCTTATGCGGTAGGAATTGCTTCAAGGTTTATGAAGGAGCTTTATCGGGATCCCTAGACGTTAGAAAAAGAATTTTTATTTATATAAAGGGTAAAAGTAAACTTTGTTTAGATTATATTTCATCTAACAATGCATATTTATATGGATATTGTGGTTCTAACCACATTGCGCGTGATAGATCGCAAGTCTACAATCTGGATATGTATTCAAGTTTAGTGTAGGTTCCATTAATTGGAGAAATAAAAAATAGCCAGCAATTTTCCATTTCTTCTACTAAAGTAGAATATAGAAGTGCAATGGAAAGTAGAAAAAGAAAGCCATGTGGGTGAAGAGGGTGTTAGAAGAGATGCACATGGAAGCTAAGCGAAGTACTCCTCTTCTATGTGATATCTAGAGTTACATTGCTCTTTACAAAGAATCCATTTCAACATAAAATAAAAAAGCATATCGTGATACATATGCACTTTATTTGTGAGAAGGTTCGTATAGTGATATATATCTCCAGTATTTCGATTGAAGATTAGGTTGTAAACTTTTTAGTAAGCCATTGTGTCTTTTGCAAAGTTATGAAATTTTCATGTAATGATTGTCCTTTCGAGTTTCCATTTAGGTGGAGTTTACATGGAAATTCCACCTCGTAATGACCGATAGGTTGTTGACTCCTTCTCCTCTATACTTATATTTGTTTTTAAAATCATTGTAAAAATATCTTGTATGATCTAATTAAAGCTGATAGAGTGCGAAGTAAAATGATAGATTTTATGGAAAAATATAGTCCAATGTACATCTATTTGTAAAGGAATTCCTTTTGTTATAAAAGGCTTCTAGAGAAGTGGTATAAGAATATTTCCATGAGAAATAATGAGATTTAGTCTCAAAAATACATTTCCTATCCTAAAACTATAGGGTTTATGGATTTGTAAATCCTATTGTACAAGCGAGGTAATGTTGGCATATGGATTTCGAGTTCATATTAAGGGGGAGTGTTAGAACTATAATATTAAGTGTATGATAATATATAGTTTATATTTAAATAATATCGAATAAAATTTTTCTTATTATTAAAATATAAACTTTATATTAGGTGGGTGGTTAATCTAATTAACTAACTAATTATATTGGGGTGTGAATCATCACTTAAGAAGGTCATAACCTTTCAGTTATTTAAATATGATTGTAGGTCATATTCAAGATAATTCATATCAATCGATCATAGATAAAATAATAATATTCCAATGGGAATATGAAGGTAAATCTGGTAAATACAGGGAATATAAGTGGGGAGGGAGTTTATGGACTAGTGGATGTAAAAGTTTTTCACATAGTGGATTTATTCTCCATGGCTTTTATCCATTAGGGGTTTTCTAGGTTATATCATGTGTTCTATATTCTCTGTGTTATTTACATTTATTTATAATGTTTAAATTTACATTTAATTAAGTTGGTGAATATATTTTCCACCCCTCATCCTAATAGAGAAAGGATACTAATCTCGGTTAGTATGATGATATGTTATTATTTATGAGGTATTAAGCATGTCATAGGTTTAGTATAAGTAAGGGTAATGTCATTATTCCATAGGACTGTAGATGCTCAATAATTGTAGTTTGGTAATGTTTTGTTTAGCATGGTTCAATATTTACATGATGTACCGAGATTCTTGGACTCATATGACCGAGTTGAAGAAGTTGTATGCACCTACAAGATATATACATCAAAGGAAAATTTTGTGACATCGTGAGGAATGAGGTTAGATTGATCATAAAATGTTGTCATTATATAAAGATATGGGTAGATATTGCTATAGCTTAAATGTGTGCTTCTAGATGATGATATGAGTGATCTCAAGCCATCAACAAAGATGAAGTAGTTTTTAAGTAAAGATTTTAATTTTTTTGGTTCATAAAAGCATTATTTCAAGCAATTATGATTGTTAAGAATTGAGATATTTGTTTAGGGATGAGATAAAACGTCTCAAGTGATTTCTTGTCGAGAACTCGAGGTGAGTCATTCAATTTTGTGCCTTTGAGCTAGATACAATTGTCTAAATTGCAGGGGAGTGATGGTTTTCTGATTATTGTGTTGTATTGAGTTTGGGAGATCATCAAATTTGGTTCTAAATGTACCAATAATTTTGTTTAGGGGTGTGATTCCTAAGTATAATATGGAGAGAAAGAATGTGCTTGCAAAGAAGGAAAAAAAAATTTTAGTGAAAATTTCAAGGTCTTGTGCTTGGATTAGATCTATGGTTGATGTTTGTAACTAAATAAAGATGTTATTAAGCTATGGGAGATGGAAATTATACATCTACAATATTCCTTTTCATTAATGTAAAAAGGGGGATAAGTTCAAGTAGTTTTCAATCAATGACAAAGGGGGAGATTGTTGGCATCTAGTCTTATAGATGTTTCATTAATGAAAAACACATTAATGATAAATTGAATGATATAGTAGGTTCATATGATGATGTGGATGGTATATCCATGCTGGTTTTGGTGACTTCATGATGATACGGTGAGAGTCGGTGAGGATTGCTTCCTCTTGCAAACCCATTCAGTGCCTAGGTGATGATGAAATATGGTATTAGCTTCTTGAATGCTTGAGAATAATTTTGGAATTATGAAAAAAGGTTTGGAGAGTTCTTGGGCACTCACATAAGGTGCATGGTGCAAATACATGTGATTTGCTATGTTACAGGTGCTCATTTGGAGTAGATATGGATGCTTTAGGAGATATGATGGTACATTTTGGAGCTATATGATCTCTTTGGATGCATGTAATAAGATGTATTGTAGTATACTAGGCATTTTTGGCCATTTTTAATGATTTCATGATGAGTTATATCATTCTTTTAGTTGTCCCTATCTTCTACAAAGTGTGAAACCCTAAGGGGTTGCTATGCAAGTCTTAGTGTTTGGAGAGTTTGAGGTATGGTGATGAATTTATGATTTTAGATGTTATTATGATGTGTCATGGTGATTTGAGAAAAATGTTAGGTTTCCATGATGTGAATTTTGCAATATATACTAGTTTTGGTAAGACAAGGATAAAAGCTAGTGTTTTTCAAGCTCGAATTGGAACTTCGATGTTGAACATGAATAGTGTGATTTTCATGGGACTTTTTGGATTTCAAGTATTTTTATACATTGATTCTATAAGGTTTCAAAAAAATAATGAGGCCATTTCATTGTCAATTTTTATGAACGAATGTTAAGAAGGTAAACAATTTTTATGAGTGTGAAACCCTAGCTTGAAAGCGGTATGGAATAACTACATCCTAAGTGGATATAATATATTACTATATGTATATGATGATTGTGACAGGTATGGTACTCATTCATATTTCTATAAAGGTATCGTATACGTCATGGTGATGATTTGTACCCACTCAAACAAGTCAGTTTCAAAAGAACAATGTTGGAACAAGGTTGTACAAAGGAGTAATATGCTAAATTGATATTTTTGAATGTATGTGAGTTTATATTTATGTCCATTCATGTTTTTAGAAATTTTCATGTAGGTAAGTGGTCAAACGAGATCCATTCAGGTTAAATGGTCAAAGGGAAGTTTTGAAGCCACAATAGTAGTGTTAAGTAAAATAGGCATAACTATAGCCACAAGTGGAATATTCAGACGATTAAAAAATGTGTATACAAATGTGGTGAAGACCATTTGTTTGTTATAGATCTAGTGAAGAGGGGAATCAAGCTTTTTAATGCCCGCATTCTTATACACATGACAAGAGGCAAGGAGATGCACCAAGAGTAAATATTGTTGAAGCTTAATAAGTAGAAGATGAATAGGACCTAGATATTCCACCAGATGTTGGAGAAAATCGATGATCAAGAGCACGATGATTGTTCTAAGTAAGGATATCAAGGGGGATGCATGGTTGTGTAAAAATATTTTTAGAACAAGATGCACTTCCAGAGGAATGGTATGTAATGTTATTATTGATGGTGGTAGTTGTGAGAACATGGTTTCAAATGAGATGGTCAAGAAATTGGGTCTGTATTGTGAGAAGAATCCTAACCCTTACCGTATTGCATGGTTTAAAAAGGGTAATGAAATTAATGTTGATAAGAGATGTTTAATAAGTTTTTCTATTGGGAAAAGTTACAAGGATGATATTTGGTGTGATGTTAGTCCTATGGATGCATGTCATATGCTGCTAGGAAAATCATGGCAATTTGATAGGAAAGTTATTCATGACGGGGGAAAGAATACTTATACTTTCTAGAAGGATGGCACAAAAATAGTTTTACTACCTATTGGTGCTCAAAATGGTCTCGCCATATCTGTGCCTTTGAAAGATTATTCATTCACAACCTTTGTCATTTTCTCCTTCCCGTATGGTGCTTGGTCGGTCTTATTGCCATTTTTAGTCTACGCTCTAGGTCGAGGATCATGTGTGGGTCTGTATTTGTCTCATGGTTCCTTTGTTCCTCTGAAAAGATCTGTATTTTGGGTCTCGTGCACCGTCCCTTCGAAACTCACTTATTCCCGTTTTCTCCATTCTCCATAGTTAGAATTTGTTGTTCTTTCCATTTTTTCCCTAGGTACTCAAGGAGAAATGAGTTGATGTGTCCCTAAGGATCATGTTTGAGCCTTGCAACAATCTAAATTATCTATCCTTGAAGAAAACCTCATTTTCTAGCTCGAATGGATGTTTCTCTGTGTTTTACGGTTTGATGGGCATTTTCCCCATCAGATTTGCATCCTTGTATCAATAGGGAAACATGGCATCCTTTGGTTAGATGCAGCTCTATTGGACACTTGAAAAATTCTATAAAATGCCTCAACTTTAAAATGTGTCCACATGGAGGAACGACGCTCGTTTGAGAATCAAATTTTTGGTTTGGCTTTGAAGTAGCATCGAGAGGACACGTGGAGGGTTGGTAGGAAAGAGACACGTGGAGGCTTCTGTTGGGTTTCCCATACTTAGACAAATTTCAAAAGGTTTTCGGGAAGTCCAAGACATGTGGAGGAACGATTCTCATTTGAAGATCTACTTTTGGGCTTTGCCATGGAGTAGTGCTATGAGGACACATGGAGGCTTCTACTGCTGCGCCCAGACTTAGAAATTTTTTATACAAATGGAAATAGTTTGGTGGAACAGGGACTCGTGGTGATCCTGTGCTCTTTCAGGGTTTTCAACTTGGGTGCCATCTAAGAGAAGTGCCATGCGGACACGTGGGGCACTCCACTCACTTTGTATTTTACTTAGACTTTTCAATGACCAAAAGGAGACTACCTCGGAGCTTGAAAAGTGGCACCTTCGCTGAGCTTCAAGCCTTCAAACAAATTTCTTTGGAGCAAGACACATGGCTATCCCTGCATTCATTTAAGGTATAAAATTTTTTGACCGCCTCAAGGTGCGTCGTGGTGACACGTGGCAATTTGAAAAGTCATAGGGGGGGGGCAAACCATCGGAGGTAATTCAAACTTTTCACCTCTTTGCTTCATAAAGGTTAAATTAGCAAAAATGGCTCACGAGCTTGATGGGAAATAGCCAATGTTTTGCCCCAGTCAAAGGAAGAGGTGCGGACTCGTGGAGGAAAATTGCAAAATTTTCCTTTTGAGAAAAAAGAGTTAAAAGTAAAAGAGGAAGCATAGTTATCTTTGGGACCCACATTGGGACACATGTCAAAAGTATTTATCAAGGGAGGAGCTATGGGGAAAACTTGGAAAATTTTCCTTCGTCCAAAATAGAGTCAAATGGCATAATTTCTCTACGTTTCTTTTGGGGCCCACCTTAGGACATGTGTCAGGCCCATTTTTTAGAAGTGGAGGTGCAAAGCAAAATGGGAAATTTTACCTTTTTTTTGAAATGGTCATAAAAGGTCAAAGGAAGCCCCTGAGCCTATTTTCGCATCTTCCATGTGGATGGCCCACATTCAAAATCAAAGATCAACAACTGCTAAGTGTCTAAATCTAATTTTCCCCCCATTTTTTCGTGTAACTCCTGGGAGTGTGAGTCTTCATGATTTCATGCTATTTTCTACATGCCAAATAGAGGAGTGAGTTAATTTTGATATCTAGAGTTTTGTGGGAGAGATCTAGAGACATCTTTCGCTATTAAAATGGCTTGACTCTCAAGCCCGATCTGGTTTTTCATTTTTCTTCTCCTGAGCACACAATGGGCCATATTTTATTGATATGGGGTGGAAGTGGTTGGTGAATAGATGGAGGCATGTTTTCTGAGACAAGAGATGAATGAGGGAGAAATCGAAGAGATTTTCCCTCGAGAACCTTGAGACTTTTACAGATTTGATTCTGTGAATCACGAAAGAATCATGGCAAACACTGGTGCATTTAAAGTTTTTGTCTTTTGGGAGGAAGGGGCTCTCTGGAAATGTTATAAAGGGAAAAAATTTATCATGCAAATGGTTGGGAGTTTTGGAGAGATCAAGTACTAATTTTCTCGAGTAGAAAAAGATTTACAAAGCCCATCTATTTTGAGAAGCCATCTAGAGAAGCTGTATATCTCTCTTTGTGTCAAATTTGATCGTGTCAAGGTGGTTGCAAGTGTACAGCCATTGAAAAGCTTTGAAATTTTTTTGGAAACTTTCCCTTGTTGATAAATTTGATCAAACTTTGAGTTATCCTATGTCAATCTTGAGTAAAGTGTATTTATTTCATTTCTTAATGCATAAGGGTAGTTTCTCTTGTTTCTATTGCAATCTTGTACCAAAATATACTCCAATCACATAGGTCTCAGTCCTTGTGATAGTTTAGTGGCATCTACAATTTCATTTCTCATAAGAGCCTTCATTTGGGAATGGGATAAACGGTTTAAAATCACTTTTCTTTCATTTTGTTGATAGATATTCTTTGTAAGCCTCTAGGTGTACCTCAGGCATGACTTGGTTTAAATATTTGTGCTTTATTGGGTCCTATGACTCGAGCCTTCATGAAAGAATCCCACAGGTTGTGTGAAAGATTGCTAATTTGGGCCTCCATTGAAGCACATATTCTAGTTGAGGAAACATTTTAACTTTTTGTGGCATTTTGTTGATTAAATCTTTCCATTTTGCATAAGCTCTCAAGGATCTGGTGAGTCAAGTTCATCCTGTCTCCCCTCCAACCAAAAATATATTTAAAACAACTAATCCTACCCATAATACCCTTGTTTGTCATGTATGTACACAAATTCATAATCTCTATTACCAAAACATGCAGGAACAATCAGGATCTCAAATGTCTTTAGTAACCTTTGCCTTGTTGTGAGAATATCTCCATAATAACGGAAGTGACAACTCGTGAGAGTCAAATTTGGTGTGTTAATCAGATTTTGATAAAGTGTTTGAGGTTGATTGTGATGTCTCACATGTGGTTATTGGTGCTATTCTAAGTCAAGTTGGAAATCCAATAGCTTTCTTTAGTGATAAACTAAATGAGGTAAGAAAGAACTACTCTACTTATGATGTGTAATTTTATGCAATTGTACAAACATTAAGTCATTAGAGGCATTACTTACTTGCCTAAGGAGTTTGTGTTATTTATAGACCACATAGCCCTCAAGTATGTGAATACACAAAAGAAGTTGAATACTAGGCATGCAAAGTGGGTATAATTTTTGTAGGGTTATACTTTTTGTCTAAAACATAAATCTAGAAAACAGAATCAAGTTGCGAGATGCCTTGAGCGGGCATGTGACTTTCTTTACCACTATAGAAAATGAGGTGGTGGGTTTGAAGCAATAAAGGGTTTGTATTCTTCGATATTGATATCAAGGATATTTTTGAAAGGTTAAATCATGCATTGTCAGAAAATGCAGGAGATGTTCAGGATGAGTACATTTTACAGGATGGCTATCTATTCAAGGGACACCAACTATGTATTTCAGTTGGGTCTATGAGAGAGAACATAGTGAAAGAGTTGCATAGCGGAGGATTGGCTGGGAATTTTGGTAAAGATAAGACGATAGCCTTGGTAGCAGAGAAATACTATTGGCCAAAGCTGAAAAGAGATATGGTAAGATATGTTGAGAGGTGTTAAATTTTTCAAGTCTCGAAAGGCCATACACAGGATATAGGGTTGTATATGTCGGTGCTTATTTCTAAAGGGTCGTGGAAAGATCTGAGTATGGATTTTGTATTGGGATTACCAAAAATACAACGAGGTAATGATTCAATTTTTGTGGTTGTTGATAGATTTTATAAGATGGTTCATTTTATTGCCTACAAGAAAACAAGTGATGCGACATGCGTAGTGGATTTGTTTTTAAGAGAAATTGTCCGTTTACATGGTGTTCCAAAAACCCTTACTTCAGATAGGGACACAAGGTTCTTAAGTCACTTTATGGTGGACTTTATGGAAGAAATTAGGAACTCAATTACAATTCAGCACTACCTATCATCCTCAGACTGATGGGAAAATAGAGGTGGTAAATCATAGTTTGGGAAACTGTTAAGGTGCATCGTTAGGAAAAGCCAAAACAATGGGACTTAGCATTACCACAAGCTGAGTTTTCATATAAGAGTTCCATCAATAGATCCACATGAAAGTCTCCATTTTTAATTGTGTATGGAGTAATCTAAATGGGGTGTTAGATTTGGTACAACAACCAGATTGATGGAAGATTCGGTGATGATGTAGAAGCATTTGACGAACATATACAACAATTGCGGGAAGAAGTGAGTAAGAAGATACTGAGAATAGTAAGGATAAGTATAAGGAAATAATAGATGTGCACAGACAAAGAAAGTTATTTAAAGTTGGTGAGTTAGTTATGGTATATCTGTGAAAGGAAAGGTTTATAAAAGGCACCTAACAAGCTAAAGTACAACAAGATTGGTCCCTGCAAAATCATGAAAAAAAATTTGATAATGCTTATGAGGTAGAATTGCCAAGGAATTTTGATATTTCTCTAGTGTTTAATGTTTCAAATTTGTATTCTTTTCATGGGGATGGTGCAGAAGGGGATGTTATTGATGAAGTAGTAGATTGGAGGCAGCAGGTTCTAGTAAAGAAGAAAGAAGAAGTGGATCAAATTCTAGATAAGAAAACAATGGATACGCGACATGGGAAATACAACAAATATTTGGTCCATTAGAAAGGACTGGAACAAGAGGAAAATACTTGGGTCATAGAGTGGGAGATTAAGAAGTTGGATGTAGATAAATGGAAGGAGTTTGAAGAAGACAACTTGTAGGAGCTGCATTTTTTTCAAGCAGGGGAGAATGATGTGCCAAAATTAGCAGGAACTTGACAAGGTCATAACTTGAGCTCGGATGTCCGTTTGAGTCCATGTTTTTTTGAAACCACATGTTCTAATGAGAGGAATGTAGCAGAAACTGGCCCTACTAGTTGGGGAAAGTTTTTTGCATTTTTTCAGGCCCTAAATCCACCATTTTGAGGCCAAAAATTAGGATTTATGTTATAGTTCGAGCTTTTTTCCTATTTTTGGGCATCAGTTCATTTTAGTATATTAGTTGCATTATGAGTTATAAACTTGGAAATTCCTCTAATTTAGGGATGTATAATATACACGGAAATTTTGTGCCAGTATGAATAAGCATGCGAACTAACTAAGAATAGCATGTTCCAAGTAAACTGCTAAAAATAGTAATTTCGCCACCTAGAGTAGATTTAGTCGAGTTAGTAAGAGTTTACTTGGCAACTCGAGTTGGGAATTATTTTCCTATTTAGGAAACATTGTAATTCATTATTCAATAACGAATAAGGAGATATATTTTATTTCGAGTTCATATTATTTGTAGTAAATCAAATTTGGTTAGAATTTGGCTACATTAATAGGTCAATTAATATCAAAAAGCATGTGTGCATGAGTTTTATGGATGGAGAAGTGAAGAAATTGATTGTTTTTGAAGGATTGGATACCTATGGTTTAATTGAGGGTTTGAAGAAGTGTGATTGAACCAAGTTATCTCCATCGGTTTTGGGAGAAAACAATTAGAGATAATATCTTCATAAGGCGGGTGAGTGGGTGCTTAATCATCTTGGGGGTTGTAACCTCTTTGTGGAGTTGTTTCTTCACAAAATTAGGGGTTAGTGCTCCTTGAAGGATTGTCTCGCTAAACTAGGGATTGTGTGCTCCTGTGGGGTTGATTCCTCAATAAATTTAAAACATTTGAATAAAAATCGTGTTTCAAGGTGGTTTTTCTTTCGCTCGATGTTTTTCCAATTATATCTTGTGTTCTTGTGTTGATACTATGTTTCATGGTTTCTTGCATCTTTGATATTTGATGGTGTGCACACATTAGTCAAAGGATAAGTGAATTTTGGTTGATTGAATAATCTGAAGTATCATTTAATTTTTTTATAAGGACTTATTCACACCCCCTCTCGGTTGACTTTTCTTCAAATAATGTCGGATGCTCATTTTTATTGGGACTTAATTGGGTAACTAAATGCTTACTAAACTTCACCCATCCAAGAGTAGTGTATATTTGTTCATAACCATTGGTATAAATAAATGAATTTATGTATTAGTTTCAATGAATCCATAGGATTTTTATAGCTTTTAGGGGTAAAATGGACAAGAAAACATAAATTTCCTTAGATAACTAACTTACTAGGTTCTCACTAGAAAATTATACAAAATCTAATCGAGGATTTTGGGTTTTCACCTGAATTGATGGTGGTTTTAAAAAAGGGGTAATATGAAAGAGTTATGCCTACTTTATAGTTAATTGAAATATAATTCTAACTTTTCAATCTAATTTCACATGAGTCATTTAGGAGATATAGTTAGTCTATTTAGGATAATTTCTCCTTAACGAGATGAGTAACTTGGTTAAAATGGTGTGATGTTATCTATAATTTTGTCCATTTAATTATATTGGTTTACTATAATTACAAGAACACTAGAAATTTTGTGAATTTTTATACACCAAAATAGTGAGGACGAAGAAAGCTGGTATGGGATATGTGGAAAATACAAAGACATTTTATTGAATTTTTATTTTTGAATTCACTTATTACTTATGGAATCAATAGTGGAAAAAATGTTTTTTCCTTTCTATCCTCTATAGATACCTTTGTAATTATCTCTATAAATGCATTTATGAATAACTTCTATGACATTATTTTAGTGTTCTCGGATATGGTTTAGTACATGGATACATTGTTTACGGTCTTGTTGATATCTTAGTCCAATTCATAAATCGTGTTGGAAAAATGTTTCATAGAAATAGGTATAAAATATTACCAATCCCATAGCCAAATATTCCATTATATTAATCATGACCTAATATATGTTTAATTATTGAAATATGTATATTCAAAAGTGATTGGTGTACAACATCTTCACAAATCCTTAGCACACATTAATTTTTTTATTAGGTATAATAGGGATCAATTAAATGCATGTAACCAAGCAAGCCCTAACACACATTTATATATTTGTAATAGATGTGTTAGTTATTTATTGGTTTAAAATAATCTCTAATCATTTGTTAATACATCTTAAATTTTCACATTATGTTTGTTATGGATTAGGTAGCCCCATTTGAAATAATTGAGCCATGATACACATTTAATTATTAAAATAAGTGTATTCACGATTACGTATATCCATTTTAATTAATCAATCCCTAATATAAATTTAAATATGTATTAAGGATCAATTGAAACAAATGAGGTTGTTTAAACCCATCAACAAAAGTGGTAAGGATTTGATAAGAGTTATTTTGTTATTAATAGGCATTAGGATGTTACAAGTAATATCTTTTAAATTAATTATTCTAAACAAATCATATATGTCGTTATATATATATATATATAGTAAATGATAATATAATGATCTAATAATTATTTAACATATAAGGTTAGGTGAGTACTCATGTTATCATAGAGGTAAAAAGAGAATCTAGATGTGTAAACTAGATGAAAAGACTTATAAGAACATGAAAGTGATTCGTTCTAGATGTTGTGATTGTAAAATGAGTATGTACATAAATTTAAAACTAATGTTGGGGTGTATTTCAGTCATATCGTTCTTTGGACAATTTAAAACCAAAAAATGATGGGGTTTTTCAACTTATGGTGATTGTATATGGCCTATAAATGAGCTTCTCTATATTTCACTCAGGATCACAAATATGTGATAATGACCTACAATGAATAACACACTATAATACCTACAAAATACCTTCATGAACATGATTAGATAAAAATCAAAAAATCCATATGTTGGTGGATTCTAAATGAACACGAAGGTCAATCCTTTGCTGAACCAATTCAATAACCACTCTACATCCCATTACAAGTTGGAGATAAATCCTTGAACATATCCTCTTGTATGTACGATAAAATATATAAATCTAGTCCACTCCCCTATCACACCCTTTTGTTTCTTGAAAAAATATTAGCAATCATAACTATAAATAGGATAGAGATGTACATTATGTGGTAGTGATATATTTTAATGTGCATCATGTTCTAAATTGATTCCATTTTCCCCTCAAGATATTTCTAATTTTTGTCATGAACTTATTTTTTTATGACATGGATTTAGAACCTTTTGATGTTTGATAATGAGGAAGTAAGACTCATAAACCTAGTTTGAGTGCTTCATAACTATGTAGTGGTTATTCTATTGGATGTGAAATTAGTTTACGGAAAAAAAAGGAGAGCCTTGATTTATTTTGGAGTATAATTTACAATAAACTATCTTCATAATTCTAGGTGAGTTGAAATAGGAATTAAAATCTATATATATATATATATATATATATATATATATATATATATATGGGTTAGGTTATCACACAATAAGGACAACCTATAGGATAGGAAAATACTCATACATTATTTTTAAATTGAAAAAATATCCATTATAAAGAGATAATATGCTAGATAGGTCATTCCAAACCATAATAGAACTTGGTCCCAGCATGTACATTTCCACACAAGTAGTTTATACGGATAGATTTTGACTCTAAAAGTATGTGTAGGAGTAAATTAATACTTATGTTATTTTAAATTAAGTATGAGAGTAATAGAGAAATGTGTAGACTTGAGAAAATTATGTGGTAAAGAGAAATATATAATATAGGCTTAGGATGCGAACATAATTCATAGTATAAAAATAAATATAAATTTATCATTGTAAAAGTACATATTTCTAAAGTGGGGGAATGAATGCATTTCATCCCCATTTTAATTTGTACATTTTGAAAAATAGAACCCATACTGATGTATTTTTAGGCATGATTCTACTTCATCCTCTTTCAAATTTTGAAGGGGTTTCACATTTTGGAATATAGATCTATCTACAGTAGAGTGATTCTATGGGTGGAATATGGGAGATACCTCTCACTTTATTTTGGTTTTTTTACGACAGACACTTCCATTTTTGGTTTAATATATTTTTATTACTTTTGGGTTTGGATTCTAAATTCCCTATTTAGGTGACACTAATCCTATAATATGGGGACTTATCACCCCAATCTTGCATTGGCATAACTTCAACTCATCTTTCTAAGTTCTAAATATAAAATTCCTAACATTTGGAATACAAATATGTGTACTCCTTTCATTCAGTTTTTAATTTGGAATTTTCAAACTTTCAATTTCAATTTTTAAGTTTCAAGTTGTATACATAAAATAATGCACCTATAAGGTCACATCATTGACAATAATTAACATTATCACAAAAACACAATAAGTCATTCAAAATAAAATAATACAAAATAAATAAAAATTTCTAAAATACGTTTGATAAAAGGTATCTTACCCATTCAATTTCCATCACCCACTCACATTTAATATTATCACATTCCTCTACACATTTCACCTACTCATTTTAATATCCAATGCACATTTTCCCCTTAGAGTCTCAAATCTCTATGCACTTTGTACCTTTACCCATCCCAATTTTATATGAAGCCCAAATCTACAAAATAAAACCCACCTCCTCCCTTAACTTCTTCTTGATCACTTCAATCTAGGTAAAATTGGAGCTCTTGTTTGCACATAATTTTCTCATAAGTTTGGTAAAAATAAATATGGTTATAATATATAGTCAATGATCACTACACAACCATATATCATATTTTAAAAAAGGTGTCATTATTAACTACAAGTAGCTTGCAAATGCTTTGTGATTTGTTTGTGATCACAACTATAACTTATGCGTGCTTAGTGAAAACATACAATTATTCAAAATTTCATTAAAAAATCAATCTTTGACCAATAAACAATACACCAAAACTTGTTTACCTCAGCATTCGAACATGTATACTATTTCATTCTAGTTTTTATTTATCATTGCATATCTTACAAGTTCAATTATCAACCTTGAAAATGGATTGGGATCTAACCAAGGCAGTCCACTAGCCATACAAATGTAATAAAATTTTCCTATTTTTTTATGATTATAGATTTATATTTATATATCTTAATATAATTTATTAATGGAAATAACCTCACAATTATCCCTCACACATATAATTGAAATAGTAAGCCGATATTTTTGTAACATTATTTAAGTTGATTTTTCTTATGTATATAAAAATGTTGTAGGGACGGCTCAATATCTATTCGTATATTATATAACCATGATAAACTATTTCCAAGTTTGCAGTGATCCTTGTGTCCCATATTGTATGCCACCCATATCTCGCTAAACTTTAATGTTCCCGATTTTCACTAAATCAATAACACGAGGATCCCAAACAACACTTACACCTCTACTACTTTTGATAATACCTCATCCACCATGAAAATGTGCTGATCTTATGTAATTTTTCACTATCACTCTCTATACATCCACTTAAATAGTAATCATGCCTCCCACCACATATCCTTCAAACTTTTTGCAAAATTTTAACACCTTACTAGATCACTCTCTCAACATAAAATTTACCGATTTCTCCATACTCAACATTCTACTAATAAATCCATTATCAATTTATTTTCCAATTACCATTCACTTTTTTATTATTTCCCTTTACATTCATGTAATATGAGCTCATTGACCACTTTTTTATGATTTGCATCACCTACATTTCACAAAGACTTATATATCTACCCATTA